>OY723298.1:369220-932220 GCA_963210315.1 Rhynchopus euleeides | reverse complement strand
CTCATCGCAGTGCGTCGTGCTCGCGTCGAGGTGGATGTAAGGGCATCGCTTGAGAGACTCCTTGAAATCGATCGGCTCCACCCGCTGGCCCTTTGGGTCGATGTATGTCTGGAGGGTCTTCCTGCGCAGCACCAGCACCATGTCCTGCCGGTCGCAACATGTGAGCCCCGACAACCCGCTGAGCGGGTGATAGCTGGGCGCCTCTTCGCAACCCCCATTCAGAAACACGTCTGCAGGCAGGAGCGACTCACCCTTCGTCTTGTTCTGCTTCTTTCGGGGAGGTGTCGGCAGGAAGAACGACCCTTCACGTGCGGAGGCCTCCATAGTGCCCGCGTGGGGGTGCAGGGGGGGAGATTGCTGCCGTGTCAGCACCTGTCACACATCATCCCTGACTCCCCTTGTGTGGCGTAGTGTCCTGTGTGGTGGTGTGCGGGTTTGCGTGTGATAGGGGATGGAGAGACGTTTAATGTACTCGGGAGTGGAATGAGGAGGTTCTGCGATGATTCACTCGTTGTGTGTGTGTGTGTGGGCACAGTGGGGGGAGGCTGTGCACTTGGGTCTACGATCCACAAAAAAAGATGCCGTGTCTGTTGGAGTCAAAGATGCGCAGTGATGTTGTGTGATGTCGAAAAGGGGTGGAACACTGCAACACTCAGCGAAGATTGGATTCCTGCAGTACACATAGCCTTGAAAAGTGGGGTGGCTCCCGATCGACATAGATAACGAGCAGTATAATATACCGTATACGTAAATATTTTGGAACGTAAATATTATGGAACGTAAATATTATGGAACGTAAATATTTTGGAACGCTGGTGGGTTGGCGTTCCAGATTTTTTTCGTTCCATAATATTTACAGGGCTTTCTGCGACTCGGGGACTTGGACCAGGTGATCGGACGGCATACAGAGTCCCTGACGGGACCTACTCGTGCACTTTTCGTGCGATTCCTGAGGCAAGCCATCCTCACCACTGAGTCCCCAACTGGCCCTGTAAATATTTTGGAACGTAAATATTATGGAACGGACCGGGCAAAAATGGGCCCGTTCCATAATATTTACGTATACGGTAGATAACAAGCAGGGGCGTGTGGGGTGGCGGTGCTGAAACACACATGGACGCGGGCCCAAGGCGGTGTGCGAGATGCTGCCTCTTGTGGCAAGTGACGAAGTTCGCATGGAACCCGCCTTCAGAAGCACCCCGCTCAGTCTACGGCTCTTTGCCGGCATCACTGAACCTGGGAAACGTAAGGTAAGGAGTGTCCACGCCGGCGTGGACAGCGCCTGCTCACTGCAGTGGTTTGGCGAGCGGAGGAAGAACAGTTCGGGGGGATTGGGGCACAGCCGGAGATGTGCCTGTCGAATGGGGGCAGTCGCTACGGGATCCAGAAGGGGTGCACCGCGGCCACAGATGGCTCCCATTCCCGAGAGGCGATGGACGAGTCAGAGCGGACCGAATCTGTCTCGCCGCATGCTCCATTGGGAGCTCCTACAGAGCGCAAGAGTGGCAGCCATGCAGGAGAGAAGGGCAGCCGAAACACAGTGTTCGGAACGGAGGGGTGGAATCACCGTGGATGGGTCAGCTATCACATGCAGCAGTCCAATGGTGAAATGCAACGCTCGACAGAGAGCGGTGGCACAGTCACGCTACCGCGCAGCAACACGGAAAAACGGAAGACGGACGTATCTGATGCCAGGCCAGCCAACAGCATGAGTATGGCCAGTTGTTGTTCTGCCTGTGGCATGTGGTCGAAGAAAGAGGTGCGCCGATCTACTGCGATGGTATTCGGAGAAGAGCAAGTGCATCAACACTGATGTAAACATCTGGCGATAGTTCACAGCTCAGGCTTCGGAGAGTTCGTTGGCGATGATGCCGCTTATTAGTAAGGGATCTGTGTAGTTCGGAAGGATGACACGTCCACAAACTCAACACCCCCCTCATATGAACGACCGAGTCGGAGGAGGAGTGTGCCGACTATAAAGAACCCCAGCAGTTGAGAAGCACCCCCTTACCCCTTCACCCCTCCCCACCCCTCTGCGTCACTCTCGCGACCCGGAGGGGGGAACCTGCCCTGGGTGGGAGTGGACCGCCCGGCCCAAACCACACCACCGCCCTGCCCCACACACCGTCCCCATCCCCATCACCTTTGCCCTGGCAGCATCCCGAACCCGCTTCCCCTTCGCCTCTCATCCGCGTCACTTTCGCGACCCGGGATGCGGCAGTGGACCCCTCCCCCTTGGCGCAGACGTCAGCTAAGCTGACCCCATCAGGCACCCTGCAGCTGCGGGGCGTGTGTGTGTGGAGGAAGCGGGGTTGTGTCGAGCACACACAACACCCACACCACCACCCGACACTTGCCCTTCCCCACCCAACCCCAGCCCCACCGACCGCGTCACTTCCGCGACTCGGAGGGGTGCCTCAGCGACCCACGCTGGTTGTCGCACCGGCCGTCGCCCCCCCCCCAGCGTCGGTATCGGGCAGGATGCAACCAAGGCGACAGCTGAGCTGACCCCCTCGAGGCACCGAACCCCAGCGTCTCTGGTCTGATGCTGGTGTCGGGTGAGCGACCCCATGTAGGTGGGCAGGGGGGGAGGTACAGTTCACTGACATGCCCCTCACCACTCAGCCAATGGCTGCCCTGCCTTGGGAACAGGGAATGGGGTTTAACATGCGTTGGAAAAGTTGAAAAGAGTGACGTGGGACGGCACACGAGTGACGGGGGAAGGCATAATATAGGCCAGATGAGGTCAGCTCCGGTGACGCTAAGTGACGGTAAGTGACATTAAGTGACGCTGGGGGTCGGGCAAACCAAAAAAGAGGTGGGGCGACAGGGTGGGCCGAGCTCGCTCCGCAGAAAATAGAACACTATCGACACATGTCACTCAACACGGGGGAGTGGGGGTTTGATCGTCGAGAGGGAATGGAAAAGTAAATCTCCCAGCACCTTCTCGCAATGACTCCCCACCGGGGGGGGGGGTAAATTATCTACCCCGCGCCACGGGGGAGTGGGGGGGGGGTTTGGGGGGGGGGGGTTTGATCGTCGAGAGTGAATAGAAAAATCGTACTCCTTTCGCTTTATTCACGGTTACGAAAAGCGCTTTGAAGCCTTTTTAAGATAGGGTAAGCCAGCTTAAGCTAGCTTAATTTAATTGCCTTGCATTTAATGCCTGGTCATTAAATTAAGCTAGCTTAAGCTGGCTTAATCTTTCTTCGCTTAATGCCGAGGCATTTTTCTCGTGGGATTTTGACTGAGTCCTGACCGTGTGCAACCACGTGCATTGCATGCAGCACCTGCACAGATGTCCCACAGACCACACCCAGCCAGTCCCACGTATGATCTCACTAGAATAATGCCTCGTCATTAAATTAAGCTAGCTTAAGCTTAAGCTTAAGGAGGATCCTTGAAATCGGTAGTGGACAGTAGCGGACAGGGCGGACATTTCCTTGTGGAAAAAGTGCCCGAAAAAAAAAATTCGAAAAGGTCCCCCTCAAGTCTGATCCTAAATCGGAGTAAGTATAAGAGATTCGGCCAAAATATATTTTTTTCCTTTATTTTTTTCCTTTTGGTTCTGAGCCAAGTAACATGGACCAATAAAATTTCTGGAGAAAAAGAAATACCATGGCGTGAGCCACGGATTCGAACGATTCAACTAAAGCCATTTTCGGGAGGAAAAAAATGGGACCAAAAATGGGGGAAGTGGGGGCTGGGTGGGCCCGCCCCCACAGACCATGGCCTCCACCTGGCTTCCAGTGACTGCCTCCCTCGCGGCACTGGGTTCCTACCTGATGTCGGAGTGATCCACACCGAGTTCATCTTGGAAGGTACAGATGTTCACTACCGTGGCCTCCGGCGGCTGGGGGGCTCCGCCCCCCAGACCCCCCATGCAGACCAGCGGCGTGTGCTGGCTTGTCCTTATGCGACTGGGGTTCTTCGCTACCGTCAAGTTTTCGTCAAAGTTCGGCGATTTCCTCCCATACATACAGAGGAGGAAATGCACCAACACACTCGTCTGACTGCTTCTGCCCGCGCAGCACTGAGTTCCGACCTGATGTCGGAGCGATCCACACCGAGTTCAGCTCGGAAGTTCACTACCGTGGCCTCCGGCGGCTGGGGGGCTCCGCCCCCCAGACCCCCCTGTGGCTTGTGCTTGTCCTTATGCGACTGGGGGGTTCTTCGCGACCGCCAGGTTTTCGTCAAAGTTCGGCGATTTCCTCGGATGCATACATAGGCTGTGACGGGCGCTGTGAAAACAAAATGACCCCACCACGATCCGCACGGAGCTCAAAAATGCAAATAAAGGCGGAAAACCGGGGGGGAACGGGGAAAAAAGGAGAAGGAAAAAAATCCGGAGTAAATTTTCAGGATTTTGGCCGAAAAACCCCGGTGTAAGGATCATACATGGTCCCCCTTACAGAATTAGCCTTTTTTCAAAAAATCAGAAAATTTCGGACCGCAATTTGTACCCAAGAAAGTGCCGAATTTTCGGACTTGGTCCGATTTGAACGATTTCCGTGCCTCTTGCAACCCCCATGAGGGGGGGGCTGCTGTTTCGGGTTCTTCCGGTGGCACATGCTGGGGTGTCAGGACAGGGAATCCTGCTCGCTGTACCCGGTGATCCCTGACGCAGCCAGGAAGTGGAGAGCCTTGGAACCCTGGTTGAGGCCTGTAACACCCGGCCTTCCTGCCACTTGTGGCATTGTGGAGTGGAGGTGGTTATGGAGAAGGTTCTCTCTCCGTCCGGTCAAGCACAACCGTCCTCTCCAGCCAGGGGTCATCTACTTTCCAAACAAGGGCCAGGAACATGCTCAAACAAACTAATTGATCAGAAAATCTGGCTTGCCGTGGAATCATTGAGCAAAATTTGGGGAGTGATTGGTGCCCCATTGCTGCATATGACATGTCCATTTTTGACGATTTTTGGGCAGAATTTGGTGCGTGGGACCTTTCGATTTTCATGAATTTTTCGGAATTTCGTGGGGACCGGTACCCCATTTGAGGGCCAAAAATCTCATTTCCGAGGCCTGGGAATGGTCGCAGTGGCCTCAGATGTCCAAAAACGTTCAATTGACCTCTCCTCGAAAAAAAAATCGAAAGGTCCCCCCTCCTGGCACCCTGGATTAGGACATGTCTCTGGGGGTGTCCGGGGGCATTTTTGGCCCATTTTTGGCTGGGGAAAATGGGCCATTTTTCACGGTTTTTTCGGTTTTTGTCCGGACCGGCACCGCATTTGAGGGGCCAAAATCTGATTTCCGAGGCCCGGGAATGGTCGCAGTGGCTTCATTTGGCCAAAAACGTTCAATTTACCCTTCTCCAAAAAAAATTCGAAAGGGTCCCCCTACAAATCGCCGGTCTTAGGAGCAAAAAATTTGGGCACCCAGATTTCAAAAAAAAAATTTCGCGTATCCGTCAGGTGGACCACCGGGTGGGGAGAGATCCGGTGTGAGGCACTTGGGTCCGTCCAGGTGGGCAGGGGGAACCTGGGGGCGGGGGGCCTCAAAACCCGTCTACCAGTGCCGCTTCTAATCTCGTCGGTCTTGTCCCAACCACCACCAGCCAGCCCAGAACGCCCTGACGCTGCGACCTCGTCGATTTTTCCGTTTCGCCCATCCGCCCAACTCCGCCAACCCAACCAGCCCTACCCTTTCTCCCAGTCAGGGCGGTACTCACACGAGCGGCAAAGCGCTGGGGGAGGGGGGGGGGGACATCAATAGGGGAGGGGAGGGGAGGGGAGGGGAGGGGAGGGGAGGGGAGGGGAGGGGAGGGGAGGGGAGGGGAGGGGAGGGGAGGGGAGGGGAGGGGAGGGGAGGGGAGGGGAGGGGAGGGGAGGGGAGGGGGGAGGAAGGGAGGGGAGGGGAGGAAGGGGGGGGGGTTATGTTGTTTCTAACCCAGACCTGCTGTGCAGAGCCCGGGGGAGGGGGTGGCCAGCCCCTGTCTAACCATTCACAACGGCCACCTGCACACATCTATGAAAGGGGGGGGGGGGAAGGTCCCGGGGGGGGGGGGGGGGGGGTGGTGGGGGTGGGGACGCTGCTCCGCCTACTCGCCCCGCTCCACCTCCGTCTGCAGCTTGCGCATGTAGACGCGCAGGCTGACCCCCGGCTCCCTCGTCTGGTTCCCGGGCTCGGCCTGCGCGCCCCCTTGCAGGATGCGCGCCTGCAGCCACTCCGCTCAAACAAACTAATTGATCAGAAAATCTGGCTTGCCGTGGAATCATTGAGCAAAATTTGGGGAGTGATTGGTGCCCCATTGCTGCATATGACATGTCCATTTTTGACGATTTTTGGGCAGAATTTGGTGCGTGGGACCTTTCGATTTTCATGAATTTTTCGGAATTTCGTGGGGACCGGTACCCCATTTGAGGGCCAAAAATCTCATTTCCGAGGCCTGGGAATGGTCGCAGTGGCCTCAGATGTCCAAAAACGTTCAATTGACCTCTCCTCGAAAAAAAAATCGAAAGGTCCCCCCTCCTGGCACCCCGGATTAGGACATGTCTCTGGGGGTGTCCGGGGGCATTTTTGGCCCATTTTTGGCTGGGGAAAACGGGCCATTTTTCACGATTTTTTGCTATAACCTGCTCAGGTCACGGTAAAAAAGACTGTTGGCAGCGCACGTATGGACACCCATACACGCACAGGTGCGCACAAACAAAACCTTTGTCCGGACCGGCACCGCATTTGAGGGGCCAAAATCTGATTTCCGAGGCCCGGGAATGGTCGCAGTGGCTTCATTTGGCCAAAAACGTTCAATTTACCCTTCTCCAAAAAAAAATTCGAAAGGGTCCCCCTACAAATCGCCGGTCTTAGGAGCAAAAAATTTGGGCACCCAGATTTCAAAAATTTTCAAACTATTTTCTGGACCAAAAATCAAACTATTGAGGTACTGCACGACGCGCTGGCACGGGCTGAACCGGTTCTGGAACCGGTTCCAGAACCGGTTCTGGAACCGGTTCGGCGGAACCGGTTCACCGGCGAACCGGTTCGGTGGAACCGGTTCCAGAACCGGTTCGGACGAACCGGTTCACCGGTGAACCGGTTCCGCCGAACCGGTTCACCGGTAAACCGGTTCCGCCGGTGAACCGGTTCCAGAACCGACATTTGCGAACCGGGCAAAGTGGGTCCCGACCGGTTGGCCGTGTACCGGTCGGTGGACCGGTATACGGACCTGACCCGCACTGAGTCATCTCAGACCTATGGGTTTCAGTCCCAGTGTCAGATTCAGACCTACTGATCCAGAACCGCACCCTCTCCTTCCACACCAATTGTATCCGCTGCTCATGGGTCCGACTGACGACGATAGCAATGACGATGGCTCCATAGCAAAGATGGCTACCACTGTCAAAGCTCATCTGGAACAGAAACTGTCCCAGATGGAAGTCTCCTGTATAAATACAGGGTTCGGGTTTCCCACGAGTGTAACGCAGATACGTGCAGGTGTGTCAAGAGAGTGTGCAGCTCACAGCAGTTCCTCATCCTTGGTTCTGAACCCCACAGTTCTTCGAATCACAGTGACAACAGGGAGGCCAGATCCAAAGATCAGGCTTTCCCAGACGCGGTTCAACTGGTGACGACCGTTGTTGAGAGACCGGAGCGGAGGTCGACGTCGGCTTATCTCATGCTACGGCAGGGGTGAGGACTCAGCCGCCACCCCGGGTGGTTTGCAGGTTGAACAGGTTGTGTGGTTCCATTGATCAACATAGGTCGGCCTGTCTGATAAGACTCAGCCACCCTGCGGGTCAATTTATTCTAAAAAGGCGCCTTTTTGACCAAAAGGCAAAATTTCCTCCCATCATGCTCCCGTACCACAGAGGCCTGCCTCTGTGTATGTGTACGTTTTGCGATGACGGGGTGTGGAACCTGGCGTAGACCGAGCTACAACACAGGCGCCGTGGGTCAATTTTTTTTAGAAAAGGCCTTGACCAAAGGCATCCCCCTAACACTTAATTGCTCTGCTTCAACCTGAACCGACCCTCTAGGCAGCGTGAGGTGGCTACGTCGAGCCACTTCGTGGACAGCTGCAGTACCCTTCCCTTGTGTTCCTCTGTCAGGGGAACAACACAATAGCAGCATACGTATTGTTTCATTTCAGTCAGCCAAGGAAAGTCGAGGAGTTCGAGCCGTTGAACAGTAACCAGAGGATGACAAGCAGGTTGAATATGCAAGTTAGAGGAGGCATAGCAAACGGAAATCCCTAACAAAATTTTGTCTCCGAAATTATTTTGGCCAATTTTCTCCCGAAAAACCTAGAAACCAGACCCACCGCACATCGAGAATGTCATTTTTCGGTGATTTCTGGGGTCTGGGGGCCTTTTGCCACCCTCCCGTGCCTCATCATGTGTTGATCCCTCCTTTATTAATTGTCAGGTAGGTAACCCTGCACGGGTGTTGTCACCGTTGATCACTCTTTATTAACTGTTAGGCGGGTAAACCCTGCACGGGTGTTGTCACTGTTGATCGCTCTTTACTAATTGTTAGGCGGGTTAACCCTGCACGGGTGTTGAGCCCTCTTTGTTAATTGTCAAGTGGGTAACCCTGCACGGGTGTTGTCACTGGTGATCACTCTTTACTAATTGTTAGGCGGGTTAACCCTGCACGGGTCCTGGCCCGTGCCTGTGTGTGTTGGGGGGGGGGGGGGTAGTGAAATAGAAGTAGAAGGGAGCGGAGCACAAGAATGGTGTGTTGGGGGGTGGGGGAGCTCTTTCCAACATGTCCGCATCTGCATTAAAACCTATTGTCTCTTTGTGCCCCTCACCACTCAACCATAAAGGTTGCCCTGCCTTGGGAACAGGGAATGGGGTTTAACACGTGTGGCGGTCCTGTTGGATGGAGTGCACATGGAACAGTATGGTGTGGGAATGTATCGTGACTTGTGAAAGGGAGAGTGGGTGGGGGTGGGGGCGGGGGGGGGGGGGGGGGCGGGGGGCTTCCTTCAGCGATTCCAGTGAGCTGCAATCCCAAGGCTGTCCTTTCAAACGCTTGCCAAGGCGTACGCCGTTTAGGTGTGGACTATTGAAATAAAAGGAAAACGAGGCTTTGGAAAAAGCCAAACTGATCGAATGGAAGATTGAAGGATGGGCAAAGTTTGTTGAAAGTAACATGGGGGGGGGGCAGTCAAGAAGTGGGGGCTTGATTGTCGAGAGTGAATGGAAAAGTGAAGTGGGGGGGGGGGGGGTTTGATCGTCGAGAGTGAATGGAAAAGCAAGCCTCCCAGCACCTTCTTGCAATGTTAGTCCTTTTTGTAGTCACTACCACTACACCAGGAGTGGGGGGGGGGGGGGGCAACCCCTTGATTGGCCTGTGTCAGGTCCCAGCTCTTGTTGAAACAGAACGCAAACCCTTGCGATGTGTGGCTTCCAAGTTGGCCTGTGTCCCTTTGATCCACATGAAATGATCCCCAACCCCAGCCTGACCCAGGTTAGCCAGGGTCACACGTCTGTCTGGAGGAAAATCCTGGAGGGTGGTGTCAATGGAGGTGAAGTTGTAAGAAAGGGGGACATAACTGTTAAATCCTGAAGCAAAGTCATCATGATTACCAGGATAAATCATGTTCGTGACGACTGTGATCAAGACATTCTTCATTGTGGAAAGAACAGAAATTTCGTCATCCTCTGCATACCTTCTCGTTCTTAAACGGGTAAGCACGTATGGCTCACTACCGTCGTCAAGGGGTTGGCAGGGATGGTACGGGAGATTTCCCCACATTCTCACCGCCTCCACTTCCGGTTGCACCTCTCTGCATGAAAGAGAAGCCGCCATTGCAGTCACAAAATTGACGGCTTCTTCGCGAAGGGAAGCGCCCCCACGTGGGTTGCCTGTGAGACATTCATGAAAAGCATGAAACAGGCAATTCCCATCACCAGGCACATTGACTGTGCTCAGGGAAAACAAGAGAAGACGTTGCGTGAGGGTATCATGACGAGACGCGGGATTGTCGATGCCCTTGTCAGGTACGTGGGGCCTCCGTGGACCGGGACAGGGGAGTGCCATGGGGACCGCCTTCCTCCGCATATCCTCTTGCTCCATTTGTTCTTGTGCGTTTTCCACGTTTGGACCCATGTTCTGAATTCTATAAAAAACACTTGAAGCACGGGAAAAGTCACGCTCAGTGGGGAGGTGGAGGGAGTAAAAATTCGTTTGGGTATCCTGCCGGTACTGGTAAAGGAAGATAGTAGGGAGAGAAGCCGTACTTCCTGCTTCCCAGTTCTTTGCCTTCTCACACCATGTGCGAGGCCGTAACTCCCTGACCCTGGGTTTACCTTCCTTGTTCTGAGTAATAATTCTCAAGCGAATCTGGTGCACATTCACAAAAAAATGCAGGGCAAAAGAACCACCACGTTGGGTCACCTTTTCATCTTCCGCCGCTTTGCACATACTCTTGCGCCAGTGAACGAGAGACTGGTGCCTTTCATGTACGGGCAGGTTCTTCTCCCCCTTCTCTTCAAAAACAGAAGCAAGGGTATCCTTGTGTATTTTCATGAGGTACACCTCCAGGTCGTGTTTCATGTTTGTTGCGTCACCAAAGGCACTCTCACGCAGAGCGCGGACTGACTGGTACGCAGAAAAACGGTTGAAACGGAGGAGGGAAAGAAAAAAGCCGTCACCTTCCTGCACAGTATCTGTGACGGGGAGATGGTGGTATTTCGAAAAATACAGCAGGGTCTCTGGGATGAGGTGGCGTTGGGAAGTTGCTGGAATGTATGACTCGTCACTCAGTTGAGCCGTATCATACCTCCCATGTCCAAGGCGCCCCTTCTTGTCTCTTGGGGTCTCTGGCACCTGGGAGAGGTCAATGACTTCAGTCCCCCCAAACCGTTTTCTCTTCCGGACTGTGGGCCCGCTCCGAACAACAGAACGCGACTTCACTGCCACAGGGAATGTGCGCCTGGGTCGGGTGCCAAAAAATTGTGCCTTGGTGGTGGGGAGGACACCTTTCGGCACAAGTTTAAAAACTTCATATGCATGGCTTTCCCGATCCAGATCCCCTGCGGCAATGGCGCGCTTGGCAGTGTCCGTGTCGTGAACCACCCAATAAAGCGTTTCGCGCGGATAGGCGTGCAGTTGGGCTGGAGTCAACTTCTGCAATGTGGCAACGGTGTCTTTGAGGGGGAAGGCAACCATCCAATGCAGAGTTTGACGGTTAAAAAAAAAGAGGGCTGGGGAAGAAATAGACTGAGGATCATCAACAAAGGTATTTTTTTTACTTACCGGCAGAAGCCGATAGCCATTGTTCCGGAGTCCACTTGTGTGCTGTTCGATGGCCCGTTGCATCGTTGCCAGCGTGAACTTACCGGTCCAGTGAAAGCTCTCTGGATTGACCTCGTGTTGCAAAACCTGCATCTCCCGGAAGGTGAGAAACTGGATGCCACACTCACCCAAAAACCAGTTGAGGGAAGCCCAACCCCCCTCGTGCGTGGACTCCGACGCATGCAACACACCATCCTTCTGCCGCCCACAACCTGGAGAGGCGTGGAGGCCGAGAGGAAAACAATGCTCATTCAGGAGAGCGATCCTAGCCGCCCCAACATCATTTGCCTCAGGATCAGCCTCATCACCCACCTCCACCTCCTCTTCCTCCTCCTCCTCCTCCTCCACAGCATCCACAGCATCCACAGCCTCCTCACCATCCTCACAACCCTTGCCATCCTCACCCTGTCCCTTCTCCTCTTTCAACGCAGCAGGTGCAGTCTTCACTCTCCGGTAGAGCTCCGTGATTGTATCTACCACGGAGGGCGAGATGGTGTCGGGGAAGGTGCGGGCCTTCAAGCCAAGGGTCTCCTCCACGGCCTCGACATGGCCACTCAACTGCTCCGTCCAGTTGCGCAGGAGGAGGGCGGAGAGGTCGCGCTTCGTCTCCCCAGCCTCCACCTTCAGGCCCGCCTTGGCCAACAACGCGAACAGGGTGGGGGCGTCGAGGCGGCCCAGCCGCTCCCTCGGCTGCAGCTGCTGCCCCTTCTCCCGCAGAATGGGGAGGATTCGCCCCCACTGCGTCAGGGCAAAGCGCACACGGACGTCGTGCGACGCAGACGAGACAGCGTCGGACCCCCACGGCTTCAGCCCCGCCTTCCGCAAAAATCTGGACAGCGGTTTCGAACGAACCGGAAGGATGCCAACTGCCTCCTTCACGGACTTCAGCCGCTCCACCCAGACACGGGCATCCGCAGAGCCAGGGCCACACAGCTTCTCAGCAAAGCTGCGTGTCAGCGCCTCCTTCTGCCGCGCCACCTCCTTTCCCTTGCTCATCGCCGTGACAGGGATGGCGTGGAGGGCGCAGAGGCGGACGAGGTCAGGGTGGGCCACCCCGCTGACGGCCTTCAGCGCAGCCGCAGAAGCCCCCGTGGCGGTGTTCGCCGCGGCCTCGGTGTACATCCCGCCACGGGTCTTCTTCCGCGCCCGCTTCGCCTGGCGCAGCAAACGGCCGTACCTGTAAGGCGATGGAAAGGAATGGTTGTACGACGAATCACACTGAAAACAGGAAATGGTGATAATGAAGTAGTCTTCTTCGTGACTTGGAAAAGTCATGAAGAAGAGAGGAAGAGAGAATGACAATGAATGAGATAAAAAAAAATCTATCGGTTCTGACTCTGCCAGCATATGTTGTTGCGATGTAAAAAAAAAGAACGAAGGGAGGGGAGAAAAAAGGAGGCTGAAGAGCCTGCATACCTTGCGTTGTTGCAGTTGCCATAACCCAACAGGAAGCGGTTCACCTTGCTCTGGGTAATCCCAGACAAGGCAGCAGAAGAGAGGTTGGGGGCCCTCTGCGCCAAGAACGATGCATTCCCAGCCACACACTCTGCGAGGTCTTGTGTGGAGGGTAGCGAAGGGAGGTCTTCGGGTGATGCCGACGCCATTGCAGCTTCATCGTAGCCGATGAACCTTGCCAATGTGCTCGCAAACCCCTGGATGCAGGGAACCCAGACCTCCGCAAATACATCGTGGTGATCCTTCACCACCTCCAACGCCTCAGCCCGCCCCACCTCCTCCTCACCGTGGCGGGGTTGTCCCCAATGCTTCCGCAGGGCAGGGAAGTCGTTGTCGGCGGAGTCGGCGCTCAGGTCGCGGGCGAGGAGGTGCAGCGGCCTCAGCACACCCCATCCCGCCTCGAAGTTGACCTCGAGGCGGCCCGTCTCCTCGTTCAACCGCCTGGGCTTGAGGTCGTTGAGGAACCTCAAGTACAGGCTGCCAATGAAATGGCAGGCTGCACAGTAGGCGGCGACGGTGGGGGTCCCCAGAAGAGTGAGGATCTCTGTCGCAGTCGGGGTGAACCGCTCCTCTCTCACCATCTCCAGGATGGAGGCGGAGAACTTGAGGAGGCGGGAGCACTGCTGAGGACGGGCATGCCACTTCGACCCCCGCTCACGGGCAAACCCCAGGCCCCGGGGGTAGCGCATGTCAAGTGCTTTCCCAAGCTCAGCATCCACGAAAATGACCCCGGCGGTTGACCGGCCGTTTGTCGGGTCGAGGACTGCAAGTACGCTGGCAACGTTGGCTGCCGGGTCGACCCGATGAGACATCATCAAGGCCTTCCCCGCCGTCTGCACTGCGTACTTCAGTGCGCCTCCAACCTTATGGTGCATGCACCGTAGGTGGACGATGGCGCCCCCCGCGTCCCTGGTCGCCTTCGCCTCCGTGCTAGCATGGTCGCTCAGGGTGGCGTTGCTAATACGGAGCTTGTGGGCGGAGACTATGCGGCGGACCGCCTGCAGGTTGGAGGTCTTCCCTGCAGCCTTCCCGTTCTTCAGGGGGAGGGCGGAGGCGCAGGCCCCGCGTACGCGATTCTCGTCTGCAGCGACGTGGGCGGTGACAACGTGCAGCGAGACACTACTCCGGCCCAAGGAGGAGGTGGCATCGTGGGCGAGGGAGAGGGTGGCCTTCTGCCGGTCTTTGCCTAGGCCCCCTCCGCCGGTCTGCGTCCTCGCGACATCCTCCAAGAAGACGGCGAAGGAAGCCGCTCCGCTCGGGATCTCGAATTCGCGGAGCGTCCAGCGAGAGGGGATCGGCATCTCCACCCCATCGCTCAGGAGCTTGATGATGTCGCGCAGCACCCTGCGCGACGACTCCTGACCGATGCCAGCCATCCGCAACTCCAACAGCGCCCGCAGCACCTTCATGGGGTAGGGCTCGGTGCAGGACTTCCGGCCCGTCACCCCACGAAGAACAATGTCCCCCTTGCGCCCGAGAACCTCGTGCGCAGCAGCCAACTCCTCCGTCAGCTGCGCAATGCGGTCCTTCGCCCTCAGCAAGGCCTTCTGCAAAGCCTTGACCTGCAAGACCCGCTCGGGGAGGGTCTTGGAGGGGCGCCCCACGGGGGCCGGCGGAGGCGTGCCCTGTCCGACGAAGTGGAGGCTGCACGGCCGTCCCGGCACTGCATTTCCGATGCAGTACTTCTTCTTCATCCCCCGGGTATCACTACCCTTCTCGTGAGGATGCAGAGCAGAAGACATGCAGTCGGCGTTCTCCTTCACCAGGGAGAAGAGGGCGGTGTCCGACACCTTCGCACCTGCGGGCAAGAGGGAGCGCAGGAGAGTCAGGTACTCGGCGCTGCTGATGCAGCACCACCCCTCACCAGCAGCCACAGCGTCACGCAACGCGTCCATCGCAGTCGCAACGGGGGAGTCGGTGTTGGCGTGGGAGGCGGAGTCAACGGGGCAGGCGGAGTCGGCGAGGTCGGCGAGGTCATCGAGGCTGGCGAGGTCGGCAGGGTCACTGCACACAGAAGAACCAATGTCGACATCGTCGGCGGGACTCGTCGGAGACGTCGGTGGGAGCGCGGCAGGCAGAGGTTTCGGCGGCACGGGAGTCGGTGACGGAGGCGCCGCAGGCTCATCAGGCTCGTCGTTGCCAGCAGCAGCAGGACCCCGCGTGACCGCCGAGATCACGCTCTGCGAGACGGGATCCGCATCCTCGGGGTGGGGGAGGAGCGCCGCCTGATCAGCGAGATCATCGGGCTCACCCAGAGGAGCGATCAGGACATCGTCGGGGAAGCAGCGGCCCGGGGACGAAGCAGTCAACTGCCGGATTGCCTCTTCGGAGGAGAGGGGATTGGGCCGACGGATATCTGCCAAGCAATACATCTTCTGCACGCCGTTTGAGGTCCGGCTCGTTACGGGTTTCGGCCATCCTGCGTTGCGGAGAAGCGCACCCGCGACCTTCCCCGTAGTCTCGTCTGGGATACCCTGCAGCTTGCACGCTTCCGCGAAGGTAACCCCCATTTTTTTTGATTTTTGGCGGATTTTCGGCGGATTTCGGGACGGGACCCCAAAATTTTGGATTTCGGCATATTATATTTCCACCTGATTTGAGCCATCAAAATGGCTGAAAAATGGCCAGAAACCCCAAAAACCACCCAGAAATGGCCAGAAACCAGTTTTTGGGCCTCTGCGAAAATTTCGATTTTTTGACATTTTTCGCGATTTTCTACAACTACTCGCCCACACAAAAACCGTTTTTAGCAGAGAAATGCAACAAATCAACGAATTAAGCCGTTTTAACCCCTTTCGTGCACTTTTTGGTCCCTGAAAAGTGTCTTTGGTGGGTAGGCGCCCATTTTATACTTGTGTTTTTCGTGACCGAGGCCGTCCGGAGGCCGTCCGGAGGCCCTCCGGAGACCCTCCGGAGGCCCTCCGGAGGCACTCCGGACGCACTCCAAAAAAAGTGGCTCCGGAGGGCCTCCGGAGGCGGAGCCCTCCGGAGGGCCTCCGGAGGGCCCTCCGCCGGAGGGGCTGATCGCCTTGGTTACAATCGGTTACATGCCAAGAACGATCGGTTACAATCGGTTACATGACGAGAACAATCGGTTACAATCGGTTACATGCCGAGAACAATCGGTTACAATCGGTTACATGCCAAGAACGATCGGTTACAATCGGTTACATGACGAGAACAATCGGTTACAATCGGTTACATGCCGAGAACAATCGGTTACAATCGGTTACATGCCGAGAACAATCGGTTACAATCGGTTACAGGCCAAGAACAATCGGTTACATGCCGAGAACAATCGGTTACAGGCCAAGAACAATCGGTTACAATCGGTTACATGCCAAGAACGATCGGTTACAATCGGTTACATGACGAGGACAATCGGTTACAATCGGTTACATGCCGAGAACAATCGGTTACAGGCCAAGAACAATCGGTTACAATCGGTTACATGCCGAGAACAATCGGTTACAATCGGTTACATGCCGAGAACAATCGGTTACAATCGGTTACAGGCCAAGAACAATCGGTTACATGCCGAGAACAATCGGTTACAGGCCAAGAACAATCGGTTACAATCGGTTACATGCCAAGAACGATCGGTTACAATCGGTTACATGACGAGGACAATCGGTTACAATCGGTTACATGCCGAGAACAATCGGTTACAGGCCAAGAACAATCGGTTACAATCGGTTACATGCCGAGAACAATCGGTTACAATCGGTTACATGCCAAGAACGATCGGTTACAATCGGTTACATGACGAGAACAATCGGTTACAATCGGTTACATGCCGAGAACAATCGGTTACAATCGGTTACATGCCAAGAACGATCGGTTACAATCGGTTACATGCCGAGAACAATCGGTTACAATCGGTTACAGGCCAAGAACAATCGGTTACAATCGGTTACATGCCGAGAACAATCGGTTACAGGCCAAGAACAATCGGTTACAATCGGTTACATGCCAAGAACGATCGGTTACAATCGGTTACATGACGAGGACAATCGGTTACAATCGGTTACATGCCGAGAACAATCGGTTACAGGCCAAGAACAATCGGTTACAATCGGTTACATGCCGAGAACAATCGGTTACAATCGGTTACATGCCAAGAACGATCGGTTACAATCGGTTACATGACGAGAACAATCGGTTACAATCGGTTACATGCCGAGAACAATCGGTTACAATCGGTTACATGCCAAGAACGATCGGTTACAATCGGTTACATGCCGAGAACAATCGGTTACAATCGGTTACAGGCCAAGAACAATCGGTTACAATTGGTTACATGCCGAGAACAATCGGTTACAGGCCAAGAACAATCGGTTACAATCGGTTACATGCCAAGAACGATCGGTTACAATCGGTTACATGACGAGGACAATCGGTTACAATCGGTTACATGCCGAGAACAATCGGTTACAGGCCAAGAACAATCGGTTACAATCGGTTACATGCCAAGAACGATCGGTTACAATCGGTTACATGCCAAGAACAATCAGTTACAATCGGTTACATGCCAAGAACGATCGGTTACAATCGGTTACATGCCGAGAACAATCGGTTACAATCGGTTACATGTAGAGGAGGCATAGCCTGCTGACCTGGCTGTCTAAAAAATTATTTTTTTTAAAATCGCATTGTCTTTTCGACCCTATACCAAAAGTGGTCCCAAATCGGTCCGGGACGACCGTCCACAACCGTCCACACTCTCTAAATGCTCGATGTTGCATTTTAAATTCAAAAATTCACATTTTCCAGCCAACTGGGCCAGTTTCCTTAGGAAAATGGCTCAAAATCGCAAACACTCCATTTCTACGGGCCACCACAGGCCAATAGAGTACCAAAATCGGTTTTTTCGCATTCTACGGCCTCAGGCAGACCGTCCACACCCAAAAATCACCCCCAGGTGGTCAATATTGGGGTGTTCTGGCACTTTTTCACCTGTGGACGGTTGTGGACGGCTGTGGATGGCTGTGGATGGTTGTGGACGGCTGTGGACGGTCTGCCAAGAGGTTACTGGAGGTTGCTAGGCTGCGGGCGGACCGTCCACACCCAAAAAACACCCCCAGTTGGTCACGATGGGGACGGTACGTCTCTTTTTCGTCTGTAGACGGTTGTGGACGGTCTGCCAATAGGTTGCTCCAGGATGCGAGATTGTTCTCGGTAGGTCACCGACTGTAACCGATTGTTCTCGGCATGTAACCGATTGTAACCGATTGTAACCGATTGTAACCGATTGTTCTTGGCATGTATCCGATTGTAACCGATTGTCCTCGTCATGTAACCGATTGTAACCGATCGTTCTTGGCATGTAACCGATTGTCACCGATTGTCCTCGTCATGTAACCGATTGTAACCGATCGTTCTTGGCATGTAACCGATTGTAACCGATTGTCCTCGTCATGTAACCGATTGTAACCGATCGTTCTTGGCCTGTAACCGATTGTAACCGATTGTTCTTGGCATGTAACCGATTGTCACCGATTGTCCTCGTCATGTAACCGATTGTAACCGATCGTTCTTGGCATGTAACCGATTGTAACCGATTGTCCTCGTCATGTAACCGATTGTAACCGATCGTTCTTGGCCTGTAACCGATTGTAACCGATTGTTCTTGGCATGTAACCGATTGTCACCGATTGTCCTCGTCATGTAACCGATTGTAACCGATCGTTCTTGGCATGTAACCGATTGTAACTGATTGTTCTCGGCATGTAACCGATTGTAACCGATTGTTCTTGGCCTGTAACCGATTGTAACCGATTGTTCTTGGCATGTAACCGATTGTCACCGATTGTCCTCGTCATGTAACCGATTGTAACCGATCGTTCTTGGCATGTAACCGATTGTAACCGATTGTTCTTGGCATGTAACCGATTGTCACCGATTGTCCTCGTCATGTAACCGATTGTAACCGATCGTTCTCGGCATGTAACCGATTGTAACCGATTGTTCTTGGCCTGTAACCGATTGTAACCGATTGTTCTCGGCATGTAACCGATTGTAACCGATTGCCCTCGTCATGTAACCGATTGTAACCGATCGTTCTTGGCATGTAACCGATTGTAACCGATTGTTCTCGGCATGTAACCGATTGTAACCGATTGTTCTCGTCATGTAACCGATTGTAACCGATCGTTCTTGGCATGTAACCGATTGTAACCGATTGTTCTCGGCATGTAACCGATTGTAACCGATTGTTCTCGTCATGTAACCGATTGTAACCGATCGTTCTTGGCATGTAACCGATTGTAACTGATTGTTCTTGGCATGTAACCGATTGTAACCGATTGCCCTCGTTATGTAACCGATTGTAACCGATTGTAACCGATTGTTCTTGGCATGTAACCGATTGTAACCGATCGTTCTTGGCATGTAACCGATTGTAACCGATTGTTCTCGTCATGTAACCGATTGTAACCGATTGTTCTCGGCATGTAACCGATTGTAACCGATTGTTCTCGTCATGTAACCGATTGTAACCGATCGTTCTTGGCATGTAACCGATTGTAACTGATTGTTCTTGGCATGTAACCGATTGTAACCGATTGCCCTCGTCATGTAACCGATTGTAACCGATTGTTCTTGGCATGTAACCGATTGTAACCGATCGTTCTTGGCATGTAACCGATTGTAACCGATTGTTCTTGGCATGTAACCGATTGTAACCGAAACAGAACGGTGTCTCCCCTTGCCCCCTCCACTCTCGGTCACTCTGCGTGCCTCCCAGATGTTGTGTGCGGACCCCTCAGCAGACTGCTTAACTTTAACTTTGCTGCACCTACGTTGCTCACACAGCACTAACCCACTGCAGGCACTGGCACGTTCCACAGCTTCTGATAATGTCCGGCTTGGTTACCTTCGCGGAAGCGTGCAAGCTGCAGGGTATCCCAGACGAGACTACGGGGAAGGTCGCGGGTGCGCTTCTCCGCAACGCAGGATGGCCGAAACCCGCAACGAGCCGGACCTCAAACGGCGTGCAGAAGATGTATTGCTTGGCAGATATCCGTCGGCCCAATCCCCTCTCCTCCGAAGAGGCAATCCGGCAGTTGACTGCTTCGTCCCCGGGCCGCTGCTTCCCCGACGATGTCCTGATCGCTCCTCTGGGTGAGCCCGATGATCTCGCTGATCAGGCGGCGCTCCTCCCCCACCCCGAGGATGCGGATCTCGTCTCGCAGAGCGTGATCTCGGCGGTCACGCGGGGTCCTGCTGCTGCTGGCAACGACGAGCCTGATGAGCCTGCGGCGCCTCCGTCACCGACTCCCGTGCCGCCGAAACCTCTGCCTGCCGCGCTCCCACCGACGTCTCCGACGAGTCCCGCCGACGATGTCGACATTGGTTCTTCTGTGTGCAGTGACCCTGCCGACCTCGCC
Organism: Rhynchopus euleeides; assembly: GCA_963210315.1. Classification (NCBI taxonomy): domain Eukaryota; phylum Euglenozoa; class Diplonemea; order Diplonemida; family Diplonemidae; genus Rhynchopus; species Rhynchopus euleeides. The sequence goes on along the minus strand of OY723298.1, from coordinate 912,137 downwards.
AGCCTCGATGACCTCGCCGACCTCGCCGACTCCGCCTGCCCCGTTGACTCCGCCTCCCACGCCAACACCGACTCCCCCGTTGCGACTGCGATGGACGCGTTGCGTGACGCTGTGGCTGCTGGTGAGGGGTGGTGCTGCATCAGCAGCGCCGAGTACCTGACTCTCCTGCGCTCCCTCTTGCCCGCAGGTGCGAAGGTGTCGGACACCGCCCTCTTCTCCCTGGTGAAGGAGAACGCCGACTGCATGTCTTCTGCTCTGCATCCTCACGAGAAGGGTAGTGATACCCGGGGGATGAAGAAGAAGTACTGCATCGGAAATGCAGTGCCGGGACGGCCGTGCAGCCTCCACTTCGTCGGACAGGGCACGCCTCCGCCGGCCCCCGTGGGGCGCCCCTCCAAGACCCTCCCCGAGCGGGTCTTGCAGGTCAAGGCTTTGCAGAAGGCCTTGCTGAGGGCGAAGGACCGCATTGCGCAGCTGACGGAGGAGTTGGCTGCTGCGCACGAGGTTCTCGGGCGCAAGGGGGACATTGTTCTTCGTGGGGTGACGGGCCGGAAGTCCTGCACCGAGCCCTACCCCATGAAGGTGCTGCGGGCGCTGTTGGAGTTGCGGATGGCTGGCATCGGTCAGGAGTCGTCGCGCAGGGTGCTGCGCGACATCATCAAGCTCCTGAGCGATGGGGTGGAGATGCCGATCCCCTCTCGCTGGACGCTCCGCGAATTCGAGATCCCGAGCGGAGCGGCTTCCTTCGCCGTCTTCTTGGAGGATGTCGCGAGGACGCAGACCGGCGGAGGGGGCCTAGGCAAAGACCGGCAGAAGGCCACCCTCTCCCTCGCCCACGATGCCACCTCCTCCTTGGGCCGGAGTAGTGTCTCGCTGCACGTTGTCACCGCCCACGTCGCTGCAGACGAGAATCGCGTACGCGGGGCCTGCGCCTCCGCCCTCCCCCTGAAGAACGGGAAGGCTGCAGGGAAGACCTCCAACCTGCAGGCGGTCCGCCGCATAGTCTCCGCCCACAAGCTCCGTATTAGCAACGCCACCCTGAGCGACCATGCTAGCACGGAGGCGAAGGCGACCAGGGACGCGGGGGGCGCCATCGTCCACCTACGGTGCATGCACCATAAGGTTGGAGGCGCACTGAAGTACGCAGTGCAGACGGCGGGGAAGGCCTTGATGATGTCTCATCGGGTCGACCCGGCAGCCAACGTTGCCAGCGTACTTGCAGTCCTCGACCCGACAAACGGCCGGTCAACCGCCGGGGTCATTTTCGTGGATGCTGAGCTTGGGAAAGCACTTGACATGCGCTACCCCCGGGGCCTGGGGTTTGCCCGTGAGCGGGGGTCGAAGTGGCATGCCCGTCCTCAGCAGTGCTCCCGCCTCCTCAAGTTCTCCGCCTCCATCCTGGAGATGGTGAGAGAGGAGCGGTTCACCCCGACTGCGACAGAGATCCTCACTCTTCTGGGGACCCCCACCGTCGCCGCCTACTGTGCAGCCTGCCATTTCATTGGCAGCCTGTACTTGAGGTTCCTCAACGACCTCAAGCCCAGGCGGTTGAACGATAGAGGAGGCATAGCCTGCTGACCTGGCTGTCTAAAAAATTATTTTTTTTAAAATCGCATTGTCTTTTCGACCCTATACCAAAAGTGGTCCCAAATCGGTCCGGGACGACCGTCCACAACCGTCCACACTCTCTAAATGCTCGATGTTGCATTTTAAATTCAAAAATTCACATTTTCCAGCCAACTGGGCCAGTTTCCTTAGGAAAATGGCTCAAAATCGCAAACACTCCATTTCTACGGCCACCACAGGCCAATAGAGTACCAAAATCGGTTTTTTCGCATTCTACGGCCTCAGGCAGACCGTCCACACCCAAAAATCACCCCCAGGTGGTCAATATTGGGGTGTTCTGGCACTTTTTCACCTGTGGACGGTTGTGGACGGTCTGCCAATAGGTTGCTCCAGGATGCGAGATTGTTCTCGGTAGGTCACCGACTGTAACCGATTGTTCTCGGCATGTAACCCATTGTAACCGATTGTTCTTGGCATGTATCCGATTGTAACCGATTGTCCTCGTCATGTAACCGATTGTAACCGATCGTTCTTGGCATGTAACCGATTGTCACCGATTGTCCTCGTCATGTAACCGATTGTAACCGATTGTTCTTGGCATGTAACCGATTGTCACCGATTGTCCTCGTCATGTAACCGATTGTAACCGATCGTTCTTGGCATGTAACCGATTGTAACCGATTGTCCTCGTCATGTAACCGATTGTAACCGATCGTTCTTGGCATGTAACCGATTGTAACTGATTGTTCTCGGCATGTAACCGATTGTAACCGATCGTTCTTGGCATGTAACCGATTGTAACCGATTGTCCTCGTCATGTAACCGATTGTAACCGATCGTTCTTGGCCTGTAACCGATTGTAACCGATTGTTCTTGGCATGTAACCGATTGTCACCGATTGTCCTCGTCATGTAACCGATTGTAACCGATCGTTCTTGGCATGTAACCGATTGTAACCGATTGTCCTCGTCATGTAACCGATTGTAACCGATCGTTCTTGGCATGTAACCGATTGTAACTGATTGTTCTCGGCATGTAACCGATTGTAACCGATTGTTCTTGGCCTGTAACCGATTGTAACCGATTGTTCTTGGCATGTAACCGATTGTCACCGATTGTCCTCGTCATGTAACCGATTGTAACCGATCGTTCTTGGCATGTAACCGATTGTAACTGATTGTTCTCGGCATGTAACCGATTGTAACCGATTGTTCTTGGCCTGTAACCGATTGTAACCGATTGTTCTCGGCATGTAACCGATTGTAACCGATTGCCCTCGTCATGTAACCGATTGTAACCGATCGTTCTTGGCATGTAACCGATTGTAACTGATTGTTCTCGGCATGTAACCGATTGTAACCGATTGTTCTTGGCCTGTAACCGATTGCAACCGATTGTTCTCGGCATGTAACCGATTGTAACCGATTGCCCTCGTCATGTAACCGATTGTAACCGATCGTTCTTGGCATGTAACCGATTGTAACTGATTGTTCTCGGCATGTAACCGATTGTAACCGATTGTTCTTGGCCTGTAACCGATTGTAACCGATTGTTCTCGGCATGTAACCGATTGTAACCGATTGCCCTCGTCATGTAACCGATTGTAACCGATCGTTCTTGGCATGTAACCGATTGTTCTCGGCATGTAACCGATTGTAACCGATTGTCCTCGTCATGTAACCGATTGTAACCGATCGTTCTTGGCATGTAACCGATTGTAACTGATTGTTCTCGGCATGTAACCGATTGTAACCGATTGTTCTCGGCATGTCACCGATTGTAACCGATTGTCCTCGTCATGTAACCGATTGTAACCGATCGTTCTTGGCATGTAACCGATTGTAACCGATTGTTCTCGGCATGTAACCGATTGTAACCGATCGTTCTTGGCATGTAACCGATTGTAACTGATTGTTCTTGGCATGTAACCGATTGTAACCGATTGTTCTCGTCATGTAACCGATTGTAACTGATTGTTCTTGGCATGTAACCGATTGTAACCGATCGTTCTTGGCATGTAACCGATTGTAACCGATTGTTCTTGGCCTGTAACCGATTGTTCTCGGCATGTAACCGATTGTAACCGATTGTCCTCGTCATGTAACCGATTGTAACCGATCGTTCTTGGCATGTAACCGATTGTAACCGATTGTTCTTGGCCTGTAACCGATTGTTCTCGGCATGTAACCGATTGTAACCGATTGTTCTTGGCCTGTAACCGATTGTAACCGATTGTTCTCGGCATGTAACCGATTGTAACCGATTGTTCTCGGCATGTAACCGATTGTAACCGATCGTTCTTGGCATGTAACCGATTGTAACCGATTGTTCTCGGCATGTAACCGATTGTAACCGATTGTTCTCGTCATGTAACCGATTGTAACCGATCGTTCTTGGCATGTAACCGATTGTAACTGATTGTTCTTGGCATGTAACCGATTGTAACCGATTGCCCTCGTCATGTAACCGATTGTAACCGATTGTAACCGATTGTTCTTGGCATGTAACCGATTGTAACCGATCGTTCTTGGCATGTAACCGATTGTAACCGATTGTTCTTGGCATGTAACCGATTGTAACCGAAACAGAACGGTGTCTCCCCTTGCCCCCTCCACTCTCGGTCACTCTGCGTGCCTCCCAGATGTTGTGTGCGGACCCCTCAGCAGACTGCTTAACTTTAACTTTGCTGCACCTACGTTGCTCACACAGCACTAACCCACTGCAGGCACTGGCACGTTCCACAGCTTCTGATAATGTCCGGCTTGGTTACCTTCGCGGAAGCGTGCAAGCTGCAGGGTATCCCAGACGAGACTACGGGGAAGGTCGCGGGTGCGCTTCTCCGCAACGCAGGATGGCCGAAACCCGTAACGAGCCGGACCTCAAACGGCGTGCAGAAGATGTATTGCTTGGCAGATATCCGTCGGCCCAATCCCCTCTCCTCCGAAGAGGCAATCCGGCAGTTGACTGCTTCGTCCCCGGGCCGCTGCTTCCCCGACGATGTCCTGATCGCTCCTCTGGGTGAGCCCGATGATCTCGCTGATCAGGCGGCGCTCCTCCCCCACCCCGAGGATGCGGATCCCGTCTCGCAGAGCGTGATCTCGGCGGTCACGCGGGGTCCTGCTGCTGCTGGCAACGACGAGCCTGATGAGCCTGAGGCGCCTCCGTCACCGACTCCCGTGCCGCCGAAACCTCTGCCTGCCGCGCTCCCACCGACGTCTCCGACGAGTCCCGCCGACGATGTCGACATTGGTTCTTCTGTGTGCAGTGACCCTGCCGACCTCGCCAGCCTCGATGACCTCGCCGACCTCGCCGACTCCGCCTGCCCCGTTGACTCCGCCTCCCACGCCAACACCGACTCCCCCGTTGCGACTGCGATGGACGCGTTGCGTGACGCTGTGGCTGCTGGTGAGGGGTGGTGCTGCATCAGCAGCGCCGAGTACCTGACTCTCCTGCGCTCCCTCTTGCCCGCAGGTGCGAAGGTGTCGGACACCGCCCTCTTCTCCCTGGTGAAGGAGAACGCCGACTGCATGTCTTCTGCTCTGCATCCTCACGAGAAGGGTAGTGATACCCGGGGGATGAAGAAGAAGTACTGCATCGGAAATGCAGTGCCGGGACGGCCGTGCAGCCTCCACTTCGTCGGACAGGGCACGCCTCCGCCGGCCCCCGTGGGGCGCCCCTCCAAGACCCTCCCCGAGCGGGTCTTGCAGGTCAAGGCTTTGCAGAAGGCCTTGCTGAGGGCGAAGGACCGCATTGCGCAGCTGACGGAGGAGTTGGCTGCTGCGCACGAGGTTCTCGGGCGCAAGGGGGACATTGTTCTTCGTGGGGTGACGGGCCGGAAGTCCTGCACCGAGCCCTACCCCATGAAGGTGCTGCGGGCGCTGTTGGAGTTGCGGATGGCTGGCATCGGTCAGGAGTCGTCGCGCAGGGTGCTGCGCGACATCATCAAGCTCCTGAGCGATGGGGTGGAGATGCCGATCCCCTCTCGCTGGACGCTCCGCGAATTCGAGATCCCGAGCGGAGCGGCTTCCTTCGCCGTCTTCTTGGAGGATGTCGCGAGGACGCAGACCGGCGGAGGGGGCCTAGGCAAAGACCGGCAGAAGGCCACCCTCTCCCTCGCCCACGATGCCACCTCCTCCTTGGGCCGGAGTAGTGTCTCGCTGCACGTTGTCACCGCCCACGTCGCTGCAGACGAGAATCGCGTACGCGGGGCCTGCGCCTCCGCCCTCCCCCTGAAGAACGGGAAGGCTGCAGGGAAGACCTCCAACCTGCAGGCGGTCCGCCGCATAGTCTCCGCCCACAAGCTCCGTATTAGCAACGCCACCCTGAGCGACCATGCTAGCACGGAGGCGAAGGCGACCAGGGACGCGGGGGGCGCCATCGTCCACCTACGGTGCATGCACCATAAGGTTGGAGGCGCACTGAAGTACGCAGTGCAGACGGCGGGGAAGGCCTTGATGATGTCTCATCGGGTCGACCCGGCAGCCAACGTTGCCAGCGTACTTGCAGTCCTCGACCCGACAAACGGCCGGTCAACCGCCGGGGTCATTTTCGTGGATGCTGAGCTTGGGAAAGCACTTGACATGCGCTACCCCCGGGGCCTGGGGTTTGCCCGTGAGCGGGGGTCGAAGTGGCATGCCCGTCCTCAGCAGTGCTCCCGCCTCCTCAAGTTCTCCGCCTCCATCCTGGAGATGGTGAGAGAGGAGCGGTTCACCCCGACTGCGACAGAGATCCTCACTCTTCTGGGGACCCCCACCGTCGCCGCCTACTGTGCAGCCTGCCATTTCATTGGCAGCCTGTACTTGAGGTTCCTCAACGACCTCAAGCCCAGGCGGTTGAACGAGGAGACGGGCCGCCTCGAGGTCAACTTCGAGGCGGGATGGGGTGTGCTGAGGCCGCTGCACCTCCTCGCCCGCGACCTGAGCGCCGACTCCGCCGACAACGACTTCCCTGCCCTGCGGAAGCATTGGGGACAACCCCGCCACGGTGAGGAGGAGGTGGGGCGGGCTGAGGCGTTGGAGGTGGTGAAGGATCACCACGATGTATTTGCGGAGGTCTGGGTTCCCTGCATCCAGGGGTTTGCGAGCACATTGGCAAGGTTCATCGGCTACGATGAAGCTGCAATGGCGTCGGCATCACCCGAAGACCTCCCTTCGCTACCCTCCACACAAGACCTCGCAGAGTGTGTGGCTGGGAATGCATCGTTCTTGGCGCAGAGGGCCCCCAACCTCTCTTCTGCTGCCTTGTCTGGGATTACCCAGAGCAAGGTGAACCGCTTCCTGTTGGGTTATGGCAACTGCAACAACGCAAGGTATGCAGGCTCTTCAGCCTCCTTTTTTCTCCCCTCCCTTCGTTCTTTTTTTTTACATCGCAACAACATATGCTGGCAGAGTCAGAACCGATAGATTTTTTTTTATCTCATTCATTGTCATTCTCTCTTCCTCTCTTCTTCATGACTTTTCCAAGTCACGAAGAAGACTACTTCATTATCACCATTTCCTGTTTTCAGTGTGATTCGTCGTACAACCATTCCTTTCCATCGCCTTACAGGTACGGCCGTTTGCTGCGCCAGGCGAAGCGGGCGCGGAAGAAGACCCGTGGCGGGATGTACACCGAGGCCGCGGCGAACACCGCCACGGGGGCTTCTGCGGCTGCGCTGAAGGCCGTCAGCGGGGTGGCCCACCCTGACCTCGTCCGCCTCTGCGCCCTCCACGCCATCCCTGTCACGGCGATGAGCAAGGGAAAGGAGGTGGCGCGGCAGAAGGAGGCGCTGACACGCAGCTTTGCTGAGAAGCTGTGTGGCCCTGGCTCTGCGGATGCCCGTGTCTGGGTGGAGCGGCTGAAGTCCGTGAAGGAGGCAGTTGGCATCCTTCCGGTTCGTTCGAAACCGCTGTCCAGATTTTTGCGGAAGGCGGGGCTGAAGCCGTGGGGGTCCGACGCTGTCTCGTCTGCGTCGCACGACGTCCGTGTGCGCTTTGCCCTGACGCAGTGGGGGCGAATCCTCCCCATTCTGCGGGAGAAGGGGCAGCAGCTGCAGCCGAGGGAGCGGCTGGGCCGCCTCGACGCCCCCACCCTGTTCGCGTTGTTGGCCAAGGCGGGCCTGAAGGTGGAGGCTGGGGAGACGAAGCGCGACCTCTCCGCCCTCCTCCTGCGCAACTGGACGGAGCAGTTGAGTGGCCATGTCGAGGCCGTGGAGGAGACCCTTGGCTTGAAGGCCCGCACCTTCCCCGACACCATCTCGCCCTCCGTGGTAGATACAATCACGGAGCTCTACCGGAGAGTGAAGACTGCACCTGCTGCGTTGAAAGAGGAGAAGGGACAGGGTGAGGATGGCAAGGGTTGTGAGGATGGTGAGGAGGCTGTGGATGCTGTGGATGCTGTGGAGGAGGAGGAGGAGGAGGAAGAGGAGGTGGAGGTGGGTGATGAGGCTGATCCTGAGGCAAATGATGTTGGGGCGGCTAGGATCGCTCTCCTGAATGAGCATTGTTTTCCTCTCGGCCTCCACGCCTCTCCAGGTTGTGGGCGGCAGAAGGATGGTGTGTTGCATGCGTCGGAGTCCACGCACGAGGGGGGTTGGGCTTCCCTCAACTGGTTTTTGGGTGAGTGTGGCATCCAGTTTCTCACCTTCCGGGAGATGCAGGTTTTGCAACACGAGGTCAATCCAGAGAGCTTTCACTGGACCGGTAAGTTCACGCTGGCAACGATGCAACGGGCCATCGAACAGCACACAAGTGGACTCCGGAACAATGGCTATCGGCTTCTGCCGGTAAGTAAAAAAAATACCTTTGTTGATGATCCTCAGTCTATTTCTTCCCCAGCCCTCTTTTTTTTTAACCGTCAAACTCTGCATTGGATGGTTGCCTTCCCCCTCAAAGACACCGTTGCCACATTGCAGAAGTTGACTCCAGCCCAACTGCACGCCTATCCGCGCGAAACGCTTTATTGGGTGGTTCACGACACGGACACTGCCAAGCGCGCCATTGCCGCAGGGGATCTGGATCGGGAAAGCCATGCATATGAAGTTTTTAAACTTGTGCCGAAAGGTGTCCTCCCCACCACCAAGGCACAATTTTTTGGCACCCGACCCAGGCGCACATTCCCTGTGGCAGTGAAGTCGCGTTCTGTTGTTCGGAGCGGGCCCACAGTCCGGAAGAGAAAACGGTTTGGGGGGACTGAAGTCATTGACCTCTCCCAGGTGCCAGAGACCCCAAGAGACAAGAAGGGGCGCCTTGGACATGGGAGGTATGATACGGCTCAACTGAGTGACGAGTCATACATTCCAGCAACTTCCCAACGCCACCTCATCCCAGAGACCCTGCTGTATTTTTCGAAATACCACCATCTCCCCGTCACAGATACTGTGCAGGAAGGTGACGGCTTTTTTCTTTCCCTCCTCCGTTTCAACCGTTTTTCTGCGTACCAGTCAGTCCGCGCTCTGCGTGAGAGTGCCTTTGGTGACGCAACAAACATGAAACACGACCTGGAGGTGTACCTCATGAAAATACACAAGGATACCCTTGCTTCTGTTTTTGAAGAGAAGGGGGAGAAGAACCTGCCCGTACATGAAAGGCACCAGTCTCTCGTTCACTGGCGCAAGAGTATGTGCAAAGCGGCGGAAGATGAAAAGGTGACCCAACGTGGTGGTTCTTTTGCCCTGCATTTTTTTGTGAATGTGCACCAGATTCGCTTGAGAATTATTACTCAGAACAAGGAAGGTAAACCCAGGGTCAGGGAGTTACGGCCTCGCACATGGTGTGAGAAGGCAAAGAACTGGGAAGCAGGAAGTACGGCTTCTCTCCCTACTATCTTCCTTTACCAGTACCGGCAGGATACCCAAACGAATTTTTACTCCCTCCACCTCCCCACTGAGCGTGACTTTTCCCGTGCTTCAAGTGTTTTTTATAGAATTCAGAACATGGGTCCAAACGTGGAAAACGCACAAGAACAAATGGAGCAAGAGGATATGCGGAGGAAGGCGGTCCCCATGGCACTCCCCTGTCCCGGTCCACGGAGGCCCCACGTACCTGACAAGGGCATCGACAATCCCGCGTCTCGTCATGATACCCTCACGCAACGTCTTCTCTTGTTTTCCCTGAGCACAGTCAATGTGCCTGGTGATGGGAATTGCCTGTTTCATGCTTTTCATGAATGTCTCACAGGCAACCCACGTGGGGGCGCTTCCCTTCGCGAAGAAGCCGTCAATTTTGTGACTGCAATGGCGGCTTCTCTTTCATGCAGAGAGGTGCAACCGGAAGTGGAGGCGGTGAGAATGTGGGGAAATCTCCCGTACCATCCCTGCCAACCCCTTGACGACGGTAGTGAGCCATACGTGCTTACCCGTTTAAGAACGAGAAGGTATGCAGAGGATGACGAAATTTCTGTTCTTTCCACAATGAAGAATGTCTTGATCACAGTCGTCACGAACATGATTTATCCTGGTAATCATGATGACTTTGCTTCAGGATTTAACAGTTATGTCCCCCTTTCTTACAACTTCACCTCCATTGACACCACCCTCCAGGATTTTCCTCCAGACAGACGTGTGACCCTGGCTAACCTGGGTCAGGCTGGGGTTGGGGATCATTTCATGTGGATCAAAGGGACACAGGCCAACTTGGAAGCCACACATCGCAAGGGTTTGCGTTCTGTTTCAACAAGAGCTGGGACCTGACACAGGCCAATCAAGGGGTTGCCCCCCCCCCCCCCCACTCCTGGTGTAGTGGTAGTGACTACAAAAAGGACTAACATTGCAAGAAGGTGCTGGGAGGCTTGCTTTTCCATTCACTCTCGACGATCAAACCCCCCCCCCCCCCACTTCACTTTTCCATTCACTCTCGACAATCAAGCCCCCACTTCTTGACTGCCCCCCCCCCATGTTACTTTCAACAAACTTTGCCCATCCTTCAATCTTCCATTCGATCAGTTTGGCTTTTTCCAAAGCCTCGTTTTCCTTTTATTTCAATAGTCCACACCTAAACGGCGTACGCCTTGGCAAGCGTTTGAAAGGACAGCCTTGGGATTGCAGCTCACTGGAATCGCTGAAGGAAGCCCCCCGCCCCCCCCCCCCCCCCGCCCCCACCCCCACCCACTCTCCCTTTCACAAGTCACGATACATTCCCACACCATACTGTTCCATGTGCACTCCATCCAACAGGACCGCCACACGTGTTAAACCCCATTCCCTGTTCCCAAGGCAGGGCAACCTTTATGGTTGAGTGGTGAGGGGCACAAAGAGACAATAGGTTTTAATGCAGATGCGGACATGTTGGAAAGAGCTCCCCCACCCCCCAACACACCATTCTTGTGCTCCGCTCCCTTCTACTTCTATTTCACTACCCCCCCCCCCCCCAACACACACAGGCACGGGCCAGGACCCGTGCAGGGTTAACCCGCCTAACAATTAGTAAAGAGTGATCACCAGTGACAACACCCGTGCAGGGTTACCCACTTGACAATTAACAAAGAGGGCTCAACACCCGTGCAGGGTTAACCCGCCTAACAATTAGTAAAGAGCGATCAACAGTGACAACACCCGTGCAGGGTTTACCCGCCTAACAGTTAATAAAGAGTGATCAACGGTGACAACACCCGTGCAGGGTTACCTACCTGACAATTAATAAAGGAGGGATCAACACATGATGAGGCACGGGAGGGTGGCAAAAGGCCCCCAGACCCCAGAAATCACCGAAAAATGACATTCTCGATGTGCGGTGGGTCTGGTTTCTAGGTTTTTCGGGAGAAAATTGGCCAAAATAATTTCGGAGACAAAATTTTGTTAGGGATTTCCGTTTGCTATGCCTCCTCTAACTTGCATATTCAACCTGCTTGTCATCCTCTGGTTACTGTTCAACGGCTCGAACTCCTCGACTTTCCTTGGCTGACTGAAATGAAACAATACGTATGCTGCTATTGTGTTGTTCCCCTGACAGAGGAACACAAGGGAAGGGTACTGCAGCTGTCCACGAAGTGGCTCGACGTAGCCACCTCACGCTGCCTAGAGGGTCGGTTCAGGTTGAAGCAGAGCAATTAAGTGTTAGGGGGATGCCTTTGGTCAAGGCCTTTTCTAAAAAAAATTGACCCACGGCGCCTGTGTTGTAGCTCGGTCTACGCCAGGTTCCACACCCCGTCATCGCAAAACGTACACATACACAGAGGCAGGCCTCTGTGGTACGGGAGCATGATGGGAGGAAATTTTGCCTTTTGGTCAAAAAGGCGCCTTTTTAGAATAAATTGACCCGCAGGGTGGCTGAGTCTTATCAGACAGGCCGACCTATGTTGATCAATGGAACCACACAACCTGTTCAACCTGCAAACCACCCGGGGTGGCGGCTGAGTCCTCACCCCTGCCGTAGCATGAGATAAGCCGACGTCGACCTCCGCTCCGGTCTCTCAACAACGGTCGTCACCAGTTGAACCGCGTCTGGGAAAGCCTGATCTTTGGATCTGGCCTCCCTGTTGTCACTGTGATTCGAAGAACTGTGGGGTTCAGAACCAAGGATGAGGAACTGCTGTGAGCTGCACACTCTCTTGACACACCTGCACGTATCTGCGTTACACTCGTGGGAAACCCGAACCCTGTATTTATACAGGAGACTTCCATCTGGGACAGTTTCTGTTCCAGATGAGCTTTGACAGTGGTAGCCATCTTTGCTATGGAGCCATCGTCATTGCTATCGTCGTCAGTCGGACCCATGAGCAGCGGATACAATTGGTGTGGAAGGAGAGGGTGCGGTTCTGGATCAGTAGGTCTGAATCTGACACTGGGACTGAAACCCATAGGTCTGAGATGACTCAGTGCGGGTCAGGTCCGTATACCGGTCCACCGACCGGTACACGGCCAACCGGTCGGGACCCACTTTGCCCGGTTCGCAAATGTCGGTTCTGGAACCGGTTCACCGGCGGAACCGGTTTACCGGTGAACCGGTTCGGCGGAACCGGTTCACCGGTGAACCGGTTCGTCCGAACCGGTTCTGGAACCGGTTCCACCGAACCGGTTCGCCGGTGAACCGGTTCCGCCGAACCGGTTCCAGAACCGGTTCTGGAACCGGTTCCAGAACCGGTTCAGCCCGTGCCAGCGCGTCGTGCAGTACCTCAATAGTTTGATTTTTGGTCCAGAAAATAGTTTGAAAATTTTTGAAATCTGGGTGCCCAAATTTTTTGCTCCTAAGACCGGCGATTTGTAGGGGGACCCTTTCGAATTTTTTTTTGGAGAAGGGTAAATTGAACGTTTTTGGCCAAATGAAGCCACTGCGACCATTCCCGGGCCTCGGAAATCAGATTTTGGCCCCTCAAATGCGGTGCCGGTCCGGACAAAGGTTTTGTTTGTGCGCACCTGTGCGTGTATGGGTGTCCATACGTGCGCTGCCAACAGTCTTTTTTACCGTGACCTGAGCAGGTTATAGCAAAAAATCGTGAAAAATGGCCCGTTTTCCCCAGCCAAAAATGGGCCAAAAATGCCCCCGGACACCCCCAGAGACATGTCCTAATCCGGGGTGCCAGGAGGGGGGACCTTTCGATTTTTTTTTCGAGGAGAGGTCAATTGAACGTTTTTGGACATCTGAGGCCACTGCGACCATTCCCAGGCCTCGGAAATGAGATTTTTGGCCCTCAAATGGGGTACCGGTCCCCACGAAATTCCGAAAAATTCATGAAAATCGAAAGGTCCCACGCACCAAATTCTGCCCAAAAATCGTCAAAAATGGACATGTCATATGCAGCAATGGGGCACCAATCACTCCCCAAATTTTGCTCAATGATTCCACGGCAAGCCAGATTTTCTGATCAATTAGTTTGTTTGAGCGGAGTGGCTGCAGGCGCGCATCCTGCAAGGGGGCGCGCAGGCCGAGCCCGGGAACCAGACGAGGGAGCCGGGGGTCAGCCTGCGCGTCTACATGCGCAAGCTGCAGACGGAGGTGGAGCGGGGCGAGTAGGCGGAGCAGCGTCCCCACCCCCACCACCCCCCCCCCCCCCCCCCGGGACCTTCCCCCCCCCCCCCTTTCATAGATGTGTGCAGGTGGCCGTTGTGAATGGTTAGACAGGGGCTGGCCACCCCCTCCCCCGGGCTCTGCACAGCAGGTCTGGGTTAGAAACAACATAACCCCCCCCCCTTCCTCCCCTCCCCTCCCTTCCTCCCCCCTCCCCTCCCCTCCCCTCCCCTCCCCTCCCCTCCCCTCCCCTCCCCTCCCCTCCCCTCCCCTCCCCTCCCCTCCCCTCCCCTCCCCTCCCCTCCCCTCCCCTCCCCTCCCCTCCCCTCCCCTCCCCTCCCCTCCCCTCCCCTCCCCTCCCCTCCCCTCCCCTCCCCTCCCCTCCCCTCCCCTCCCCTATTGATGTCCCCCCCCCCTCCCCCAGCGCTTTGCCGCTCGTGTGAGTACCGCCCTGACTGGGAGAAAGGGTAGGGCTGGTTGGGTTGGCGGAGTTGGGCGGATGGGCGAAACGGAAAAATCGACGAGGTCGCAGCGTCAGGGCGTTCTGGGCTGGCTGGTGGTGGTTGGGACAAGACCGACGAGATTAGAAGCGGCACTGGTAGACGGGTTTTGAGGCCCCCCGCCCCCAGGTTCCCCCTGCCCACCTGGACGGACCCAAGTGCCTCACACCGGATCTCTCCCCACCCGGTGGTCCACCTGACGGATACGCGAAATTTTTTTTTTGAAATCTGGGTGCCCAAATTTTTTGCTCCTAAGACCGGCGATTTGTAGGGGGACCCTTTCGAATTTTTTTTGGAGAAGGGTAAATTGAACGTTTTTGGCCAAATGAAGCCACTGCGACCATTCCCGGGCCTCGGAAATCAGATTTTGGCCCCTCAAATGCGGTGCCGGTCCGGACAAAAACCGAAAAAACCGTGAAAAATGGCCCATTTTCCCCAGCCAAAAATGGGCCAAAAATGCCCCCGGACACCCCCAGAGACATGTCCTAATCCAGGGTGCCAGGAGGGGGGACCTTTCGATTTTTTTTTCGAGGAGAGGTCAATTGAACGTTTTTGGACATCTGAGGCCACTGCGACCATTCCCAGGCCTCGGAAATGAGATTTTTGGCCCTCAAATGGGGTACCGGTCCCCACGAAATTCCGAAAAATTCATGAAAATCGAAAGGTCCCACGCACCAAATTCTGCCCAAAAATCGTCAAAAATGGACATGTCATATGCAGCAATGGGGCACCAATCACTCCCCAAATTTTGCTCAATGATTCCACGGCAAGCCAGATTTTCTGATCAATTAGTTTGTTTGAGCATGTTCCTGGCCCTTGTTTGGAAAGTAGATGACCCCTGGCTGGAGAGGACGGTTGTGCTTGACCGGACGGAGAGAGAACCTTCTCCATAACCACCTCCACTCCACAATGCCACAAGTGGCAGGAAGGCCGGGTGTTACAGGCCTCAACCAGGGTTCCAAGGCTCTCCACTTCCTGGCTGCGTCAGGGATCACCGGGTACAGCGAGCAGGATTCCCTGTCCTGACACCCCAGCATGTGCCACCGGAAGAACCCGAAACAGCAGCCCCCCCCTCATGGGGGTTGCAAGAGGCACGGAAATCGTTCAAATCGGACCAAGTCCGAAAATTCGGCACTTTCTTGGGTACAAATTGCGGTCCGAAATTTTCTGATTTTTTGAAAAAAGGCTAATTCTGTAAGGGGGACCATGTATGATCCTTACACCGGGGTTTTTCGGCCAAAATCCTGAAAATTTACTCCGGATTTTTTTCCTTCTCCTTTTTTCCCCGTTCCCCCCCGGTTTTCCGCCTTTATTTGCATTTTTGAGCTCCGTGCGGATCGTGGTGGGGTCATTTTGTTTTCACAGCGCCCGTCACAGCCTATGTATGCATCCGAGGAAATCGCCGAACTTTGACGAAAACCTGGCGGTCGCGAAGAACCCCCCAGTCGCATAAGGACAAGCACAAGCCACAGGGGGGTCTGGGGGGCGGAGCCCCCCAGCCGCCGGAGGCCACGGTAGTGAACTTCCGAGCTGAACTCGGTGTGGATCGCTCCGACATCAGGTCGGAACTCAGTGCTGCGCGGGCAGAAGCAGTCAGACGAGTGTGTTGATGCATTTCCTCCTCTGTATGTATGGGAGGAAATCGCCGAACTTTGACGAAAACTTGACGGTAGCGAAGAACCCCAGTCGCATAAGGACAAGCCAGCACACGCCGCTGGTCTGCATGGGGGGTCTGGGGGGCGGAGCCCCCCAGCCGCCGGAGGCCACGGTAGTGAACATCTGTACCTTCCAAGATGAACTCGGTGTGGATCACTCCGACATCAGGTAGGAACCCAGTGCCGCGAGGGAGGCAGTCACTGGAAGCCAGGTGGAGGCCATGGTCTGTGGGGGCGGGCCCACCCAGCCCCCACTTCCCCCATTTTTGGTCCCATTTTTTTCCTCCCGAAAATGGCTTTAGTTGAATCGTTCGAATCCGTGGCTCACGCCATGGTATTTCTTTTTCTCCAGAAATTTTATTGGTCCATGTTACTTGGCTCAGAACCAAAAGGAAAAAAATAAAGGAAAAAAATATATTTTGGCCGAATCTCTTATACTTACTCCGATTTAGGATCAGACTTGAGGGGGACCTTTTCGAATTTTTTTTTTCGGGCACTTTTTCCACAAGGAAATGTCCGCCCTGTCCGCTACTGTCCACTACCGATTTCAAGGATCCTCCTTAAGCTTAAGCTTAAGCTAGCTTAATTTAATGACGAGGCATTATTCTAGTGAGATCATACGTGGGACTGGCTGGGTGTGGTCTGTGGGACATCTGTGCAGGTGCTGCATGCAATGCACGTGGTTGCACACGGTCAGGACTCAGTCAAAATCCCACGAGAAAAATGCCTCGGCATTAAGCGAAGAAAGATTAAGCCAGCTTAAGCTAGCTTAATTTAATGACCAGGCATTAAATGCAAGGCAATTAAATTAAGCTAGCTTAAGCTGGCTTACCCTATCTTAAAAAGGCTTCAAAGCGCTTTTCGTAACCGTGAATAAAGCGAAAGGAGTACGATTTTTCTATTCACTCTCGACGATCAAACCCCCCCCCCCCAAACCCCCCCCCCACTCCCCCGTGGCGCGGGGTAGATAATTTACCCCCCCCCCCGGTGGGGAGTCATTGCGAGAAGGTGCTGGGAGATTTACTTTTCCATTCCCTCTCGACGATCAAACCCCCACTCCCCCGTGTTGAGTGACATGTGTCGATAGTGTTCTATTTTCTGCGGAGCGAGCTCGGCCCACCCTGTCGCCCCACCTCTTTTTTGGTTTGCCCGACCCCCAGCGTCACTTAATGTCACTTACCGTCACTTAGCGTCACCGGAGCTGACCTCATCTGGCCTATATTATGCCTTCCCCCGTCACTCGTGTGCCGTCCCACGTCACTCTTTTCAACTTTTCCAACGCATGTTAAACCCCATTCCCTGTTCCCAAGGCAGGGCAGCCATTGGCTGAGTGGTGAGGGGCATGTCAGTGAACTGTACCTCCCCCCCTGCCCACCTACATGGGGTCGCTCACCCGACACCAGCATCAGACCAGAGACGCTGGGGTTCGGTGCCTCGAGGGGGTCAGCTCAGCTGTCGCCTTGGTTGCATCCTGCCCGATACCGACGCTGGGGGGGGGGCGACGGCCGGTGCGACAACCAGCGTGGGTCGCTGAGGCACCCCTCCGAGTCGCGGAAGTGACGCGGTCGGTGGGGCTGGGGTTGGGTGGGGAAGGGCAAGTGTCGGGTGGTGGTGTGGGTGTTGTGTGTGCTCGACACAACCCCGCTTCCTCCACACACACACGCCCCGCAGCTGCAGGGTGCCTGATGGGGTCAGCTTAGCTGACGTCTGCGCCAAGGGGGAGGGGTCCACTGCCGCATCCCGGGTCGCGAAAGTGACGCGGATGAGAGGCGAAGGGGAAGCGGGTTCGGGATGCTGCCAGGGCAAAGGTGATGGGGATGGGGACGGTGTGTGGGGCAGGGCGGTGGTGTGGTTTGGGCCGGGCGGTCCACTCCCACCCAGGGCAGGTTCCCCCCTCCGGGTCGCGAGAGTGACGCAGAGGGGTGGGGAGGGGTGAAGGGGTAAGGGGGTGCTTCTCAACTGCTGGGGTTCTTTATAGTCGGCACACTCCTCCTCCGACTCGGTCGTTCATATGAGGGGGGTGTTGAGTTTGTGGACGTGTCATCCTTCCGAACTACACAGATCCCTTACTAATAAGCGGCATCATCGCCAACGAACTCTCCGAAGCCTGAGCTGTGAACTATCGCCAGATGTTTACATCAGTGTTGATGCACTTGCTCTTCTCCGAATACCATCGCAGTAGATCGGCGCACCTCTTTCTTCGACCACATGCCACAGGCAGAACAACAACTGGCCATACTCATGCTGTTGGCTGGCCTGGCATCAGATACGTCCGTCTTCCGTTTTTCCGTGTTGCTGCGCGGTAGCGTGACTGTGCCACCGCTCTCTGTCGAGCGTTGCATTTCACCATTGGACTGCTGCATGTGATAGCTGACCCATCCACGGTGATTCCACCCCTCCGTTCCGAACACTGTGTTTCGGCTGCCCTTCTCTCCTGCATGGCTGCCACTCTTGCGCTCTGTAGGAGCTCCCAATGGAGCATGCGGCGAGACAGATTCGGTCCGCTCTGACTCGTCCATCGCCTCTCGGGAATGGGAGCCATCTGTGGCCGCGGTGCACCCCTTCTGGATCCCGTAGCGACTGCCCCCATTCGACAGGCACATCTCCGGCTGTGCCCCAATCCCCCCGAACTGTTCTTCCTCCGCTCGCCAAACCACTGCAGTGAGCAGGCGCTGTCCACGCCGGCGTGGACACTCCTTACCTTACGTTTCCCAGGTTCAGTGATGCCGGCAAAGAGCCGTAGACTGAGCGGGGTGCTTCTGAAGGCGGGTTCCATGCGAACTTCGTCACTTGCCACAAGAGGCAGCATCTCGCACACCGCCTTGGGCCCGCGTCCATGTGTGTTTCAGCACCGCCACCCCACACGCCCCTGCTTGTTATCTACCGTATACGTAAATATTATGGAACGGGCCCATTTTTGCCCGGTCCGTTCCATAATATTTACGTTCCAAAATATTTACAGGGCCAGTTGGGGACTCAGTGGTGAGGATGGCTTGCCTCAGGAATCGCACGAAAAGTGCACGAGTAGGTCCCGTCAGGGACTCTGTATGCCGTCCGATCACCTGGTCCAAGTCCCCGAGTCGCAGAAAGCCCTGTAAATATTATGGAACGAAAAAAATCTGGAACGCCAACCCACCAGCGTTCCAAAATATTTACGTTCCATAATATTTACGTTCCATAATATTTACGTTCCAAAATATTTACGTATACGGTATATTATACTGCTCGTTATCTATGTCGATCGGGAGCCACCCCACTTTTCAAGGCTATGTGTACTGCAGGAATCCAATCTTCGCTGAGTGTTGCAGTGTTCCACCCCTTTTCGACATCACACAACATCACTGCGCATCTTTGACTCCAACAGACACGGCATCTTTTTTTGTGGATCGTAGACCCAAGTGCACAGCCTCCCCCCACTGTGCCCACACACACACACACAACGAGTGAATCATCGCAGAACCTCCTCATTCCACTCCCGAGTACATTAAACGTCTCTCCATCCCCTATCACACGCAAACCCGCACACCACCACACAGGACACTACGCCACACAAGGGGAGTCAGGGATGATGTGTGACAGGTGCTGACACGGCAGCAATCTCCCCCCCTGCACCCCCACGCGGGCACTATGGAGGCCTCCGCACGTGAAGGGTCGTTCTTCCTGCCGACACCTCCCCGAAAGAAGCAGAACAAGACGAAGGGTGAGTCGCTCCTGCCTGCAGACGTGTTTCTGAATGGGGGTTGCGAAGAGGCGCCCAGCTATCACCCGCTCAGCGGGTTGTCGGGGCTCACATGTTGCGACCGGCAGGACATGGTGCTGGTGCTGCGCAGGAAGACCCTCCAGACATACATCGACCCAAAGGGCCAGCGGGTGGAGCCGATCGATTTCAAGGAGTCTCTCAAGCGATGCCCTTACATCCACCTCGACGCGAGCACGACGCACTGCGATGAGGCTGTTAAAATCACTTCCGGAGATGAGATCACTGTCGCTTCAACGGAGCACAAAGGGAGAAAATCCCAGGGATCTGTCGTTGGACAGTTCTTCTGCGAAGGCGTCCATACCTGGCATGCCTGTGTCAGCGACCTCAACCTCGTCACCGTTGGTGCTGTTTCTGCCGTAGGAATCAACCAGCTGGCCTGTGGGGATGGGTCCCTCCTGAACTTCGTCGCCAGCCTTTCGCAGTCCCCCGTCGGGGATTCGCTGAAGGTGTCCTACGTCGGTGAGGACGGGCAGCCCCACACCCTCCCCCCTGTGTCCAACCCAGGCTCTGCAAAGTGCACCCCCCTGAAGGAGAGCAAGAAATCCGGGCAGTTCCGCTCACCTCTCAGCCTCCGGATCCCGCTGGCACACTCCCGGGGGTTGCAGTACAGCGCAGGGCACTCTGTGGATGGTGTGGATGTCTACCCTCCGACTGACAGCGACGAGGACAGCATCGATTCGGGGGAGTGGGGGCGGGCCAGTCTCCCTGAGGGGCACGTCTCCTCTAGAACCGCAGTGACAGTGAAGCTTTTTATGGAGTTTTTCACCGGAACAGTCGCTTTCTACGTCAACAACGAGCTTGTCGGGCGGGTTGTCCTCGGGACTCTCATCGGAGGCCATTCCTTCGGGATCTGGATGAAATCGGGTGCTGTCGTGAAGGTGTTTAACCCCGCCCTCACCTCACCCCACGCAAAGGCAAAGCCGACCAGCCCCAGGGCACAGAAGGCCGACCTCCTACTCAAGGTGCACATCGCGGGAAACCCCCTCATCGCATGGGACCAGATCAACGGCATCTCCTCCTCAACCTCCTTCTACCACCCCTTCGCCTGCTGCACAGGGCTGATGGGGGAGCAGCCCATTGTCTACGTGACTGACAGACACCTGCTGAGGGTAACACTATATGTCGACCACGCTGCGCACAACGCCCCCGGGACACACAGCAGAGGGGCCTGGGCCACGCTGAATCAATATAGGCAGACCATTGCGATCCGCCTCAGTCTGAATGGGGTTCTTCTTACTCCTGCGGATGTATTCCTCACTGGAATCTGCTCCTGCGAGTCGGGACGGCGTCTCTTCATATGCGATGCGTGGTCGCAAAGAGTGTTGGAGGTTCACCCCGACCCATGCACCGACATCTGGCCTGCAACGGTTATCATGCAGCGTGGGACAACCACTGCGGAGAGAGCTGCAATCCGGAGGCTGATCACGTATTCCTGGATAGAGTCCACCCTGTCTGCAGGGCATTCCTCTGCAGGTCCATCCCCGCTGTCGCCTTTGAAATCTGCTGCCACCACCCGGGGTGGTGTGGCGACGCTGCCTTCCTCCCAGCTTCTCAGCCAGGGCATCGGGATCTGGGGGATCTGCTATATGATGGGGTTCCTGTTCATCACAGACAGCCTGCGGCACTGCGTTCTCAGCTCGGAGGTCGGGGATTGGTTTGATGGCGAGGCGGAGGAGGCAGGCGGTGCGGTGGTGCAGTCCCGCAAGAAGTGGGATGAGGGTATAGTCGTAGGGCAGCCAGGGGTTCCAGGGTGCCGTGATGGGTGGGGGCTGCAGTCCCGCCTGAAGCTGCCCACTGGGATAGCGTGTGATCCACAGTCGCATGCGCTGTTCGTCTGCGACACGGCGAATAACAGAGTTGTCAAGGTTCTCCTGAAGCCCACCTCCAAAGGCTTTGAGGGATGCCTCTCTAACCTGAAGATATGCGACTCGCGCACCTCGAAGCCCATCACGCTTTGGAGGCCTTCCTCGCTCAGCCTGAAGAGCAACACTGCAACCAAGGTTCTGGTGTGTGGCGAGCAGTTTTCGGAAACGGTGTACCAGATTGCGTTGGTTGCAGGGAGCACCGCAAAGGAGGAGCGGTCATTCTTCGCATCGCCTTTCGAGCGCATCATAGAGCTGCTGCAGGGGCTCAAGCAAACGGAGATCGGCAGAGGCGAGCAAGGCTACATTCTGGATGAGGTTCTCGGGGCCCTGTCGCAGGGTCAGGGTATCTTCACTGCGAAGATGGTGGCGAAGGGTGATATCGATGGGCAGCTGTCCGCCTGGCTCCAGAGGGGGTTTGCGACGAAGACTGACGAGAGGCTTCCCTCGAAGACTGACAGCATGAGTGTCGACACCCCGGCCTTTCAGTATCGCCGCCCGTCAATCAATGACTACAAATCTATACAGTTCGCCATCCAGAGCAGCTCGCAGATCACGCTGCAGTCGATTGTGTACATGAAGAATTTCAATAACTTCGACTTCGACATATTCAGCACATCCGAGTCGCTCAGGCAAAGGCATCTCCGGAAGATGGCGCGTGCTGTGAAGGTCGCGACGCAGCCCGATAAAATCAGCAGCTTTGCTGACCTCCTCGATCACAGCATGCAGAAGCACGGCGGGTCGGAGGTGCAGGTGTCCCTCACTAACCTGGGTGCGCACAGCGTGTTCATCCAAGTCATGCTCCAGGTGATCTCTCAGTATCAGTTCATGGACAGGCTCGGGCTGAAGGTGAGCAAGGTGATGGCGATCCTGCGTGTGGTGGAGGTCGGCTACCAGGACAACCCCTACCACAACTCCTTGCATGCCGCTGACGTGGTGCAGACAATCCAGGCAGTGGTCTGCGCCACACGGCTCGATGAGATATGCAGCGCCCTGGAGCTCTTTTCGCTGTTCTTTGCTGCTGCGATACATGACTACGACCACCCTGGGGTGTCGAATCAGTTCCTCACCTCCACACGCGACTCGCTTGCCATCCGCTACAACGACCGCAGCATACTGGAAAACTACCATGTCTCGCAGGTGTTCAAGCTGATTCGGCAGCATCCGGCGTGCGACTTCCTCGCTGATCTCTCGACTGCAGACCAGATGAACTTCCGTGAGTTGGTCATCACGCAGGTGCTTACAACAGACATGAAGCAGCACTTCTCGCTGCTGTCGCACTTCAAGACGCGCTACGGGCCCAACAAGCCCTCACACCCCTCGGAAGACGACAGGCTGCTGCTCTTTAAGTTCATCCTGCACAGCGCAGATATCAGCAACCCCGTGAAACCCAAGACAACGTACTTGAACTGGGCAGACCGTGTCATGTCCGAGTTTCGGGAGCAGGGCGAGACGGAGAAGTTGCACGAGCTGCCCTACAGCCCCTTCTGCGAGCCGGATCAGAATGTGGCCAAGTGCCAGAAAGGTTTCATCGACTTCATCGTGCGTCCTCAGTACCAGGCTCTTGTTGGGGCGTTCCCTATCCTGTCGTGTCTGTTGGTTAACCTCGAGGAGAACTATGCGTATTGGGATGCGCTGTCGCAATGAGCTGTTGCAACAAGAGGGGCCATCTATCGCGAGTGTGCAACGTTTTTACGCTGCCACGTAATATGATGGAGACTAAGCGTTGTACGGCTTGCAGCAGGTTGGGATGTGCCCGTATCCCCGGTCCTTCGTTGCCCCTCTGTGATTCAGCCGTGCCCTTGATTTGTGCGTCTCTCTTGTCACCTCGCACCACTACAGATACACATACTTTCCTTTTTTTACACCTCCCAAAATGACCCCGTGGATTGCTGAGTACGTGTGGATCAGTGGGCAGAACACCTTCACGGATCTGCGTTCCAAGTACAAGACTGTCACCAACGTGCCGATTGAGCAGGCATCCGTGGCTTCTCTGCCTGTGTGGAACTTCGATGGGTCGTCGACGAACCAGCACCGTGGCGACAACACGGAGATCATCATCAAGCCTGTGGCTATGTTCCCCCACCCCACGCTGGACAATGCCAAGGCGGTGCTGTGCGAGTGTTTCTACCCTGATGGCACACCCGAGAAGGCCAACACGCGCCACATCGCCAGCAAGATGTTCGATGCCCACTCTGCTGACGAGCCCATGTTCGGGCTGGAGCAGGAGTACTTCATCTACAAGAACGGCAAGCCCTACATGTGGCCTGAGAACGGCTTCCCCGCCCCCCAGGGCGACTACTACTGCGCCAACGGTGCGCAGGTGTGCGGGCGCGAGCTGGCCCTGGAGCACTACCTGGCGTGCCTGCGCTGCGGCCTGAAGATCTCTGGTGTGAATGCCGAGGTGGCACCCAGCCAGTGGGAGTTCCAGATCGGGCCGTGCATCGGCATCGAGCAGGGCGACCACATGGTGCTGGCGCGTTGGATCTACCAGAAGATCGCTGAGAAGTACGGGCTGGAGATCAACTACGACCCCAAGCCCATCAAGGGCAACTGGAACGGGTCGGGCTGCCACATGAACTTCTCCACCAAGGCCATGCGCGAGGAGGGCGGGCTGGCCGCCATCAAACAGGCGTGCGAGAACCTGAAGAAGACCTTCCTCGACGACGTGAAGTTCTACGGTGGTGACAACAACCAGCGCATGACTGGGGCTCACGAGACATCCAAGCTGAGCGAGTTCACCTACGGCATCGGCACGCGCCACACATCGTGCCGCATCGGCAACGACGTGGCGCGTGACGGCAAGGGCTACTTCGAGGACCGTCGCCCCGCATCCAACATCGACCCCTACATCGCGACAGTGCGTCTGTACACATCCTCTATGGGGTACGACGGCCCGTCCCCTGACATGCTCGAGAAGCAGGCGTGGTGGGACGAGCTTGCCGCCGAGGCAGCAAAGGGCAAGTAGGTTTTAGATTTCTGTGACCACAGACAAAACGAGCAAAACCAAACGAGGAGCCTGCAGCTTTGTGATACAAAACGCTCCAGACACGTATCCAAAAAAACGTATCCTCCAGTAGAGGCGCGTCAACATTTATTGTTGTTTCTCATTACCTTGGGGGCCCTCGCTACGCGTCACTGTGAGTCACGAGTCGTCAGTTTTCAGCCAAACATGGCTGACTCCTCACTTTTTCTCACTCAGTCACACTTGGTAGCGAGGGCCCCCCTTTGACTTCAGTTGACTTCCAGTTCGCCACGTGAGTGCAGCGCACCGTGCTGTGACTCCCCGCTGAGCGTGCCCACAGCACCGAGTCTTCCGCATGGAAGCGAAAGGTCAGGACACCTCGCTAGTTGGGGGGTTGAAAGGCAGAGCCCTGTGCCACATTGGCCCTTTCCTCTTTTGTACTTCTCTCTGAAAGTACCCGCTTTTGGAATTGATAGGATGGATGCAGCCCCGCCCGCCCTCTGAGTTCAATGTCGTCTTGTCACCAACTCACGAAGCTTTCACTGGACGGAACTTTGTGCTTCGGCACTTCACCCGTGTGGGTGTTCAGCGTTTGAAGAGATGGGGTTTCACCCATCACGGCAACCAAGCTATGTTGGCAACTGATCTGAAGCTCTTATACCACGCACACACGCACGTCAACTACTGCATCACACACCCCACCCGGCAGCTCTTTCGCCTTCAAACCAACACACCACACTTCAAGATGTCCTACTACCCGTACTACGCCCCGACCTACCCGTACGTGTCGTCTCTGGCGGCAGCCGACGCTGCGGCCGCTGCTGCCACCGCACGTGCCCACGCCGACGTCTACGCGGCAGCGACCCTGTCGCCCCGTGTGTACGTCCCCTCCGTGACCTCCACGGAGCTGGCGTACGCGAGCGCGAACGCTGCTGCTGCGCGTGCTGCGTCTGACGCCGCCCTGTCGGCGTCTGTGCGCCGCGCGCGCCTCGGGGCTGCCTACCCGTACTACTACTGAAGTGCCGATACTTCATGAGCCGAATATGAGCCCCTTTTGATAGGGCGCTGCTCTGAATATGATGCTACGCGACTAGCCTCGCTCTTTTGTATAACCCCAGTGGCCAACCCCCCTGCCACGTAGTCTACTTGTGTTGTTGGTTCGTTGTCTGCCTGCAGGCAACGGCCACATTCTTCCTCCCCAGTTAGCCGAACACTGGAGTGGTGTGAGTTTTGGGAGTGGTGTGTGCAGAGGGTGCAGCTGTCGGCGTTGCCTTGAGCTGCTGTTCCCCCCTGTTCCTGCCAACCCCCACCTCCTCCCCACATGTATCCTGCTGTTCAGTATGAGCCAGTTGTGTTTGACAACCCAAGCCAAAGGGACGCTGTCCTCACCACCCCCCCCACCCCCCTTCCCTTCTTGCCGTTGAAGCCCCTTCCCAGCTTAGCCGAGGAGCTTACACCTCCCTCCTCCTCGGAAAGACTTGCAGCAAACACATAACCCATTCACTACTCCACCACCCATCCGTTCCTGCAGGCCACGGGTATATTCCAACAAAACAACAAACCCAAAAATGGTGCGTGGTCCTAAGAAGCACATGAAGCGCCTGGCCGCCCCCAAGCACTGGATGATGGACAAGCTGAGCGGTGTGTACGCCCCGAAGTCCCGCCCGGGCGCCCACAAGGGGGGTGAGTCGCTCCCCCTGATCCTGGTCCTCAGGAACCGCCTGAAGGTATGCACTGCCGTGACAGCCCAGAGCCACACGCCACCTCCCCACACAGTACGCGCTGACCCGCGCTGAGGCGATGATGATCACGAAGCAGCGCTTCGTGGAGATCGACGGCCGCGTTCGCGTGGACCCCAAGACCCCGGTGGGCTTCATGGACATCGTGACGATGCCCGTGACCGGTGACAAGTTCCGCGTCATGTACGACGTGAAGGGCCGCTTCATCCTGCAGAAGGTGGCCAACGCTGAGACCAAGGTCTGCAAGGTGAAGAGGGTGTACATGTCGTCGAACGGCGTGCCCTGCATCTCGACCCACGACGGGCGCACCGTGCGCTACCCCGACCCCCTGATCTCGTCGGGCGACTCCGTCGTGATCAGCGTGAAGGACCAGAAGATCCAGGACTTCGTGAAGTTCAAGCCGGGTGTCCTGGTGATGGTGACCGGTGGGGCCAACACCGGGCGTGTCGGTGTTGTCGCGGACGTGGAGCGCCACCCGGGCTCGTTCGACATTGTCCACATCAAGGACGGCAACAACAACACCTTCGCGACGCGCAGCATGAACGTGTTCACCATCGGCCGTCGCCAGTCCGAGTCCCTGGTGGAGCTGCCCAAGGCCAAGGGTGTCCGTGTGCCCCTGGTGCAGGGTATGTCACCCCCATACACCCTAATTCACTGCCCTTCAAACACGGTGTCACTCTTCCAAGTTCCAGATATTTCACTGGCACCCCTCAAACACTGGTAGGTACACGAGAGTCTTGAACAGACTGCAGACTGCCTTGATAATGCCACACGCCCTCCTGTCCACCTAACCTCCACTATGCCTATGCCCTTTGCACCCTTCGACACACCCCTCCTCTTCCACAGACCGTGAGCAGCGCATCGCTGTGTGCGCCAAGAACAAGGCCGGCCGCCGGAAGTAAGCTTCTCGGTGCAGTGAATGCAGCCTCTGGGAGCAGGGTTCTTAGCCCTGTGCTCAAGCACCAAATACGCCCTACCGCGGTGGGGTTTAGCCCCCCGTGTCCCTGGGCTTGCGTCGCTTGATGCTAACCACATGCCTTCCCGGGAGCACTCTCTCTCTTTTTTGTTTCTTAGTGTCCTCCGAACGATTCGTTGCCCAAACCCGATCAGCAACAAAGCAAAAACCATCTCTGTGTCCACCATCCAGAGCAATGAAACCACAAAAGTCAAGACGGGGTGTCCCCACGGCATCTCGTATTTTGTACCCGGAAATCGTCAACAACGAAGGGGATGAGAGAGGGGCGGTGGGGTGACAGCTCTTTGGTTGAGAAGGACGTCCAATGGGGTTACCCCCCCGTTTCCTCCCTTGAAGTTCCCCTGCAGAGCACCGATCAATGTCTGCGAAAATGTTTTTTTTTCTCTTTTTATCCGCTCCCGGGAAAACGGTCGAATCAAAGACCAAAAAGGCACAACATCTCGTGTAAATCGAATCGTGACGTCAGCGAGGACCCCGAGAAGAAAACGCCCGAACGCACCCCCTCCCCCCCCCCCCCTCACTTCCCCCCCCCCCCCCCCCTGCCCCCCACCCCTCCACGGTGGGATCTTGTAAATTTTACATGTATAACTACAAGTATAATACATGTATTATACATGTATAATACTTGCATGTCAACTATTATGCATGTATAATACATGTATATGCCTGAAATATACATGTAAAATACATGTATATCAAGTAAAAATACATGTATAATACTTGCATGTCAACTATTATACATGTATTTTTACTTGATATACATGTATTTTACATGTATATTTCAGGCATTTACATGTATTTTACATGTATAATACTTGTCATGCAAGTATTATACCGTATACGTAAATATTATGGAACGTAAATATTATGGAACGGGCCCATTTTTGGCCGGTCCGTTCCATAATATTTACGTTCCAAAATATTTACAGGGCCAGTTGGGGACTCGGTGGTGAGGACGGCTTGCGTCAGGAATCGCGCGAAAAGTGCACGAGTAGGTCCCGTCAGGGACTCTGCATGCCGTCCGATCACCTGGTCCAAGTCCCCGAGTCGCAGAAAGCCCTGTAAATATTATGGAACGAAAAAAATCTGGAACGCCAACCCACCAGCGTTCCAAAATATTTACGTTCCATAATATTTACGTTCCATAATATTTACGTTCCAAAATATTTACGTATACGGTACATGTAAAATACTTGCATGACAAGTAAAATACTTGCATGCAAGTAAAATACATGTATTTTACTTGCATGCAAGTATTTTACTTGTCATGCAAGTATTATACATGTATTTTACTTGTCATGCAAGTATTTTACATGTATAATACTTGCATGACAAGTATTATACATGTAAAATACATGTAAATGCCTGAAATATACATGTAAAATACATGTACCGTAACCGAGGTAATTTAAGGAACGATAAATGTCCCTTAATTTTGGCCGTTCCTTAAATTTATCGTTCCTTACTTTATCGTACAAGGGATATAAATTTGCGTGTTGCAGCATAGCTCTCAGTGGGCCCGTGGATGGTGTGGATGCATCCATGCATGCATCCACGGCATCCAGGGATGCCCGAAAATGTCAAAAAATGGATTTTCGATTTGGCACAGGAAAATCGCTGGAAACCCCAAAAATCGACCAAAAAACGTCGAAAAACCGATTTTTGGGCCCATTTTTCACCCAGGAACACGTTTTTGGGCCTCTGTGAAGAATCGATTTTTTGGAAATTTTCGCGATTTTGGCCAACTACTCGCCCAGCCAAAATCGGTTTTCTGCTGAAAATTGCAGGGAAATGTAACCGTTTGACGATTCAGGCCGTTTTAACCCCTTTCGTGGACTTTTTGGTTTCAGAAGTGTTTTAGGGGTGTCCATACTGGCCCTTGGCACATTTCCTTGAAATTTCATCCCCTGCAGGCAAACCGGGGATGGATGCCTGCATGCATGCATGCATTCATCCATCCATCCATCCATGCAGGCATGCCTGCATGGATGCATGCATGCACACATCCATGCATGCAGGCATACAGGCATTCATTCACTGCAGGCAGGCCTGCATGCAGGGCTTCGGAGCTCCAGGCTGTGTGTGAATGCATCCACAAAAGTTGTGGATGCATGCGCTGCATGCACGGGAAATACTGAGAGCTATGGTTGCAGCCCTGGGCAAAGATGGGGAGGGATGGGCATCCTGCGTCCCCATTCATGGTCTCTCTCGTATCCGTGCCCAGGCAGGGAACCTGGGGCATAGCTCTCAGTGACTCGGGGGGTCTTCGCTGGTCGTTATGCTTCGTTATTCTTTGTCAGTTTTCACCTAGCTTCCTTTGGAAATGCACCAAAATGCACTGACGATCACCCCGTAGCGAAGACTCCCTCGGTCAAATTGACTGACTGACTCTGATTGACTCTGACCGAAAAGTTGTCTGGGGGCTATTGTACTGACTGACTCCGACTGACTCTGACCCACAGACAACTTCTGGGTCAGAGTCAGTCGGAGTCAGTCAGTACAATAGCCCCCAGACAACTTTTCGGTCAGTGTCAATCAGAGTCAGTCAGTCAATTTGACGGTGTCACTGAGAGCTATGCGGGGGGCCTCAAACCCCTCACTCCCTCACTTCGGCTGCAACTGCCGGGGTCACTTTTGGAGTTGCCTGTATCTCGCTTCGGGAGATCAATCACTGTCGGAGACTTACTTGCTGCAGCGGCTTGCTGTTTGTGGCGGGCATCGTACGTCTCCTCGCTCAGAGCCCCTCCCGACCCCCCAACTGCTGCAGTGGCGTGGTAGTGAAAGTGCAAATCAATGAACGATAAAATTAAGGAACGATACACGTTCCTTAATTTTGGCCGTCCCTTAAATTTATCGTTCCCTAATTTATCGTACAAGGGATATAGTCGTTCCATAAATTACCTCGGTTACGGTATATCAAGTAAAAATACAAGTATAATAGTTGACATGCAAGTATTATACTTGTATTTTTACTTGATATACATGTATATTACATGTATATTTCAGGCATATACATGTATTATACATGTATAATAGTTGACATGCAAGTATTATACATGTATAATACATGTATATACTTGTAGTTATACATGTAAAATTTACAAGATCCCACCGTGTCCGGACCCCACCCACCTTGCAACATATCCACCATTCCGCCAGCGTCATTGCCCTCACCTCCTGCACCTCCCTCACCCCACCACACACACACCTGTCGTACCACGCGGAGTCCCACCTCACTACGCCCCCCTCCCCGCATCCACTAGGTGAAATAATCATACAGGTTTGAAGATAAAGGGACATATCTCCGGAATAATGCCAAAATACTTGAACCTGCAATGCCAGCAAGGCGTTATTAAAATTCTGCTGAGGGAAGACGTCGCACCACAGACGTGCGCGCTCATCCAGCGCCTCACCGAAGGGGGGCATTACGGTGGCTGCGGGTTCTACAGGGCGGAGAAGGGGTTCTGCATTCAGGCTGGGCTTCGGAAGGTGGACGGCACGGTCCTGCCAAACCCTTTCGGAAAGGTCCCTCTTGAGTACTCCATCCCTAACACGCGGGGCACCGTCGCCATGGCTCGGTGGGATGACCCCGCATCGGGCGACGGTGAATGGTTCATCAACCTTGGCACCAACACCAACCTCGACCGCACCGGCGACCAGGGCTGGTCCCTCGGCTTCTGTGCATGGGGCGAGGTTGTGGAAGGTCTGTCCACAGCAGACGCCATCTCCCTCCTCCCGACACGGAGTGAGGGTGGCATGTCCATGCTCCAGCAGACCTACCCCTTCACCGCATCCATCGAGGAGCATGCGTAGACCAGTTGGAGAAGGGCGGGGAGGGCGGGGGGGAGGCAGGGGTGGTGGTGGTGGTGGCTGACAACCCTTTCCAGCAGCCACACTAGCAGGTCGGCTGGAGGAAGAGGTGGATGCGATGTATGACCCTCAGCCCAAGGAGGGGGCGTGTGGGCTCGTGTGGTGGCAGCGGTGGAGGTGGTGGATGTGAGTGGGAAGAAGGAGGGTGGGGGGGGTGTGGGCTGGTTTTGGTGAGAAGGGAGTGGGGAGGAGGGGGGGTGTTTTTTACGCCCCCCCCCCCCTCTCTTGCCTTCCACGGTGCACTAGTTTGGTAGTTACGAGTGACCTCAACTAGTGGAGTCGACAACCTCAAACTCGACAACTGGCAGTTGTCGACTCGACAACTGGCACTTGTCGAGTCGACAACTGGCAGTTGTCGACTCGACAACTCTATACACTGTACTGCAGGAAGAACGCCCAAATATGAAGGGAAAAACGCACAGTTGGGTGTGTGCTTGGGATATGAGGTGTGGTGGCATATCAGCGCTGGACTTTGTTGCGAATTTCCTTGTCCCCTTCTCAAGGATGGTCAGTCTTCATGTGGAGATCGCGTTCACGGACACTACGGAAGGTCTCAAAGCAAAGTAAGCAACGTTTTGTTGTGAGAGAGCGGGGGTGGTGGGCCAGGTAGTGCTGGCTTTGTCCCTTCAATCTTATTGTTGTGTGACATATTTTGCATTCGATTGTGCATGACGAGCAAGGGACATTGCTCCCTGGTCTGTGCTTTGCATCGTAGTGTGCAAACAGAGACGTTTTCTTTGCTGAGGAGTAGTCACAAATAATGCATCGAAATTCATGAACCTCCTCCGGGAGAGACTGGGTTTCTTCTTGAGTAGGGGTGGGAGGCACACCCCAAGGTTCCTTGCCACACACACACACGTTCAGTATGGTTTTCGGTGGTTTTTTCGGATCAATCCAAAAGACACACCCGCTCTGACCTCTCTCTTTGACGTGGTCCGCCAGCCCAGCAGACTCAAGTCTTCGGTAGAGAGATCCTGTTGCCTTTTCCCAGCTGCCCGCAACAACACATGAACACACATTGAATGCCCCAACGGCGGTCATTAACTTCGGAGTATGTCCTGAACCCCCCCAAAGCCCATTCTCGCCCCAACTTTGAAGTTGTTGGATCTCGAAAAGAATGAGGTCGCGCTCCATAGTCCTTTCCGAGGCACAGGCTGAGTAGATCTTGCTTCGACCGTTGCCAGCTTCCAAAGCTTAGAGCAATACCTGCAGCTAAGCGGATCCTGGCTGTGAGGTCCCTGCTGCCCGGGTTATAGCCATCAGCAGTCAGGACAACACGAGGGTGTTCCATGTCGATGCGATGCAGGTGTGTTTCGACAATGTGCTCGAGAGTTTTGAGCAAACTACCCCTCCTTGCCTCGACCACTCTCTGGAGGTGCTCTTCATGCTTCCTCACCGTCGCCGGGGAGAGCCCGTGCCTCTCAGGCGCCTTCCCGTGCTCCCGAAACGTCTCTCGAATGCATTTCGAGATTTCACCGCACTTCCGGATGGACGTCCCTGCCACAAATCGTGACCTGCGAATACCCTCAGCCATCAAGGACATTTCATCTTGCATTGTCTCTTCGGAACCATTCCCACCCGGCTCTCCTGTGGTGTGTGTGTGCATCCCAACAAAAAAGGCTATGCCTGAGGAACCGGCGGGGGGAGGATGACGTCAAGAGTGATAACCAAAAAAGGGAAAGTGTCACTGCGATCGTTCTGCACCTTTTCTTCCGTTTGCTTTCATATACGTTGACGCTTCCACACTCACACTGGATCATCAAATGTCATCCACATCCACCTGCGTTGGGCCTGAGTTAGATTGGCTTGGGCTAGGTGGGGGGGCAGTCTCACTTGCCTCATCGTCCAGTTCCTCTTCTTCATCTTCGTCGCCATCCAGCAAGTCTGTAAACTTGCCGGTGTCAGTCGTTGCCTGTATCGACTGTTCGCCGCCAGAATCCACCAGCAGCTGCCTCACAACGACGATCCCCTCACGGTCCTTGACCTGCGCAGCGTGACCCGGGTCCAGCAGGTACTTGGAGGGGATGTGCAGGTCCACCTCGTACTCCTTCGCCTCCAAGTCCTGCGTTGCGCGCAGCCTCCGCAGGGTGAGGCGCAGAATGTGCCCATTCTGGGTCACCTTCTGTACCGTCGACAGCCCAGATTCCACGATGAACTCGTAGAATCCCCCGACGGTTCTTGGAGCAAAGGTGTTGGCTGCTCCCTGCAACGACGACACGTCTCTCTTCCTTCCTGAGTATTGAGGAAAGATCTTGTCTGCCTTCGAGGATGCCTTCGTCTTCTGGGGGGCAGCCAGCTTCACCTCTGCGGCGTAGAGCCGGGACATCTTTACGCCCGAGGTGAGGGCGGCGTGCGGGTGCAGCTTCTGCATCTGCTCCAGTTTCGCCTTGGACTTGGCGGAGGCTGATGGAGATGGTGTGATCCTCACACCAATGAACTCCGTATCCGTCCCCCCCTTGGTGCGGATGGAGTACCTCTCCAGCTGCGCCTCCTTCGCCGACTTCTCCGACACCGTCCCCCCCTGGTACTCCTTGTACCTGGCCCCCATCGCCGCGCTCACGGTCCCGTCGTTGCCCTTTATGGGCTTGCCCGTGATCTTCCCGATCAGTGCCTTCAGGGCTGTGTTCGACAGCCGCCCCCCCTCCTCCGG
This sequence comes from Rhynchopus euleeides, assembly GCA_963210315.1. Lineage (NCBI taxonomy): Eukaryota > Euglenozoa > Diplonemea > Diplonemida > Diplonemidae > Rhynchopus > Rhynchopus euleeides. The sequence goes on along the minus strand of OY723298.1, from coordinate 878,673 downwards.
CTCGACGTAGTATTCAACAAAAAGTTGAATAAAGCCCGGCTGAGTGGCGGGCTGCTTCGTCGGGGGGGCCGAGCTCGGGGCGGTTTCCTCCGTTCTGCTTCTCTTCGCCGTGGTTTTGGCAGAGGCAGGCATGATTGATAGCTGTGTGTGTGTGTGTCTGTTGGCGTGTGTGTATCTATTCAACAATGGAGGTAATCTGGTCAGGGCTTGCAAGACCCTGGTGATGTGGGTTGTGGGAGGGAGAAACGGCACAAGGAAATTCGCAACAAAGTCCAGCGCTGATATGCCACCACACCTCATATCCCAAGCACACACCCAACTGTGCGTTTTCCCCTTCATACTTGGGCGTTCTTCCTGCAGTACAGTGTATAGAGTTGTCGAGTCGACAAGTGCCAGTTGTCGACTCGACAAGTGCCAGTTGTCGAGTCGACAACTGGCACTTGTCGTCAACAACCCAGTCAGTTGTCGAGGTTTCAGTTGTCGACTCCACTAGTGGTTGCCAACACTAGCGCACCGTGTCCATTGCCCACACAGTACAGCAACACAACACAGGCCGGACAAAACACTGGATTTCAGACACAACCTGCATAACGAGTGAAGGGTGATCATTCTTGTGCTCCCTTCAAATTCGATTTCACTACCCCCTCCCCTTCCTGTTCACCACAACGTATTATCCCTTTGTGGTCTCCGGGGGAGGGGGCTTGCTGGTAACAAGCAGCACACAACGTTGGGGTGGGGTGGGGTGGGGAGGGTGGGGGCACTGGGGCACGATCCCCACCCCACCCACACAACCTGCATCATGGGTGAAGGGAGATCATTCTTCTGCTTCCTTCTGCTTCTATTTCACTATCCCACTCCAACCCTGGTTTAAACTAACGTCTTCACGCACATGCCGCGGTGGTGGGGTTCGGGTGGGTTTGCAACCGATATTCGTAAGTGTGGGGCATATATTTTTCTTGCTGGAGAGCGGATGGAGGAGAGTTACACCCACATTTCCTTACAACCGAGAGAGCTTCCCTCCCTTCTCCATCCTCCGCTTCACCCCCCCATCCCCTCCACACTTTACGAGTCTGACAGGTCGGTTGCCTCGTCCTCTTCCATTGCCGGGCCCGTATTCTGCCGGTGCGGGTCAGATCTGGTCGTGAGGTGAGGCTCGTCCGATTTCCAGATGCACTGGGCCCTCGCCTTCACCAGCCGGCTTTTGTTTTTCCGCATCCGCGAGTTGTCGTGGACGAGGGGGGACCGCTTGGTGGGGGCCTCGGGGTTCGGCGTGATGACAGCAGGCTTCCTCCGAAGCCTCTTCCGTAGAACTGATAGCACCTTGACTCCAGCGGATAGAGTTCGCAGTCCGGGACGCCCCACGCTCTCTCCGGGAGCGAGAGCTCGTAGTTCAGGTGGTAGAGGTGGTTCAGGTGGTACAGGTGCCACCACCCGTCGCCCATGAGTGCCTTGGGTTTCATCGTGACCGCCACTGTCCAGGCCTTGGAGTGTCGGTCGACGAAGCTGGACCACGGCCCCACGGTGGTTTCCAAAAAGAACTAGAAGACTTGCTTTTCCATTCACTCTCGACGATCAACCCCCCACCCCCCTCCACACGCACACACTCCCCACCGTGCAGCGCAGGTGCAACTGGTGTAGTTCCACCAACCACACCCCCCACTACACCCCCATCCCCTGCGATGTCTGGGAACTATGGCACCTCCACCTCGGGGAACGGGGGGGAGCCGAATTTCCTGAGCCTGAAGCGGAGGTCCGGGTCGGTTTCCGCGTCGTTCTCCCTGCCGAAGAGCCCTTTCGTGCACTTCGGCGCGGGGAACAGCGGCAAGTCGATGCGGGTGTCGGGCGGGGCTGCTGCCGCAGCTCTTGCGGGGGTCGTGAAGAGTGCCCCTGAGCCCAGCCTGTGGGAGCAGATCAACCTGCTGATCCGTGGCACGCCTGACGCGCCGAAGTACCTCAACCTGCTGCTCGTGGCCCTGGTGCTGTCCTTCCCTGCTGCGTACTACTCAGGCCCAGGTGTTGTCTTTACACTCGGGTTCTTTGCGCTGATCCCCCTTGCCGCGATCCTGGGTGACCTGACGGACGACCTGGCCTGCTCCCTCGGCGACACGTGGGGTGCGTTTCTCAACGTGACCTTCGGGAATGCGACGGAGGTGATCATCTGCGTGGTTGCCATCCAGCACAACCTGTTCCCCATCATCAAGGCGTCCATGCTTGGCTCTATCTTGGGCAACATGCTGCTGGTGCTCGGGTCTGCCTTCATCGCAGCTGGGACAGGTTTCACCTTCAACCGGACAGGCGTTGCGATCTACTCTTCGCTGCTGCTGATGTCGTGCTTTGCCCTGGTGGTCCCGACTGCGCTCGCACACCTGCCGACTGTGCAGCAGGGCAACAAGTCTCTGCCCTTCTACCTGGGGGATGGGAATGAGTACATCGTGCTGGAGGTGTCGCGGTTCGTCTCGTTGATCTGCGTTGCAACCTACTTCATCTTCGTGTACTACCAGAGTGCCAACAGGCACCACTTCGAGGACTGCGACGGGGAGTGCGATGCGGAGCTCGGGCAGATGGAGAAGAGCCACCTCATCGGGGCCCCGAATGAGAGCGGGGACGACGACAATGAGGAGGAGGATGAGGAGCCGCAGTTCACGCCGTCGTTCGCAGTTGCAGCTCTCGCAATTGTGACGATTCTTGTGTCGATCGAGTCGGAGTTTGTCGTGCAGACCCTGGAGGCGTTCGCTGTGTCGTCGGGGATCTCAAAGCCCTTCATCGCAGTGGTGCTGCTTCCTATTGTCGGCAACGTCTGTGAGCACGCCTCCGCGATTATGATGGCTGCGCGCGGCAAGATCGATGTTGCCATTGGCGTTGCTGTCGGGTCGTCCATCCAGATCGCCGTCTTCGTCATCCCTGTTCTGGTGTTGGTTTCGTGGGTTGTCAACGGCGAGAACCCTGCTTCGATTGCGCAGACCGGTGGCGTGCAGGGCCCTGGTGCCCTGGACCTCAACTTCCACCCCTTCTGCACTGTGCTGATGCTGGTGTCCGTGCTGGTGGTCAACGCCGTGATCAACGTCGAGACGGGCACCTGGATCACGGGGCTCTTCCTTCTTCTGACCTACACGGTATGTGGATGTGGTTTCGCTTCGTGCATCAGTAGTCGGCTGGAGAACGCAATGGGGTGGGTGCTCGATGTGAATGTTCTTCTGTGTGACCGTGCTCAGCTTTTGATCTTGTGCTGAACTGTGCTGCGAGTTCTGCTGCTCGTGCTCGCCCTCCCACCACCCCCACTAATCCCCACACACCACCCCCCACAGATGATTGCTGTGTGCTACTGGTTCGTGCCGTCTGGTGTCGAGGTGATCTAAGACAAGGTCCTGCGGAGGCAGTGTGTTGTTGCTGCCTCGTCACAGCAAACCGGAAGAGCGACGAACGAACTGCAAAGCTTCTGTGCCCTCCAGTCCTTTGGGGGGTGGGAAAATCCAACGCATGATAAGTAGGCTATACTCCGTTAAGGATTTTGCACAAACGACGTTGGGAAACACACACACACACGTGACTGTTTTTTTGCAGTAGTGTAGAGCACACCGAACCGCAACTGCTCCTGAGGTGATCTCCACTCCTGCCGCACACACATGTTTATACTCTGCCAGTCCTTTTTTTATTGCAGCACCGTGCACCCCTCGTGATCCGATATCTGCTCCGACGGATACCCCTCTCCTTTCGATCGCACTCTTGGACCCTTGTATGCACGTATGCAAGGGAGCAAGACACATGTGATTTGTTGTTTTGTCGAATGTCAGCATGCTCCGAACCGATTTTTGATACGACGCAAGTCCCCCCGGGAACGAAAGTTCAAAAGCAAAGAAGGAACCATTTTTTGCTGCCATTTTTCTCAAAGCCAGCAAAGCGATGTTTCTGCTGCGAAGAAAGTGCCGAGGGGGGGAGGGGGTGAGGTGACGTGGCGCCAGCACCTCGGGTGCTGGCAGAGGACCACTCCGAAGCCAACAAGTTTTCCATATTTCCGCTGCCCTCCCCCAAACCCCCCCCCCAATCCGCCCCACCACCTACCGCACCCCCCTCTCCTTCGTCTCCCTTCCTTGGGAAAAGCTTTTGTGACGCCGCATCTTATTATAACGCATACTTTGGTGAGGCTGGGCCAATCATCTCAGCCCTATTGGCTGTTCTGAGGGGATTGTGCCCGTGCCTCCCATACCTTATTGAGTCGCACCGAAGTCCGTGTGACGCCAGTTGGGGTGGCGGGGGGGAGGGGTGGGATTCCTTTATCAACAGCAGTCCTGTTGACCGCAGGGGGGAAATGCATCAGCAGGTGGTGGCGTTTCTTCGAACGCAGCACACCCCCCCCCCCCTCCCCCCCGGTCGCCCCCCCTCCGGATAGCTTCCTGTGTTGTTTGCAACCAGCTGAAGAATGGCAGGGCCAGTTCTTGGCCCTGTTGGTCGTTTTCCCGCCCTTTGCTGATTCTCTCTTGCGGTGAGTTAAATGGATATTTTTTTTGGTGAGGCTGGGGGGGGGGGGGTGAGCTTTTCTCGCTGGTGGTGACCAAAACTCCCGGCCCGCCTTCTGGCAGCTCCTGTGCACGCCTGCCCTCCTGCCTCCGCTCGTCTCGCACGCCAGGGGGTGGGGGTCATCGTATACCCAAATTAACGATCGGTAGCATCGCAGCCTTTGCGCTGCAAAAGTATCGAATAATTTACATGTGTCCACGTGTGGTCGCCACGTCCTTACTCACACGATTTTCGCACAAAAGTGCCGTTCAGTTCTGCCTACCGTGCTCTACACACCACCCCCCTTCATACGGCGAGAGGTATTACAAGTGTGTGTGGAAGCGTTAGCGCGCAAACGAAGGAAGAACTGGAGTGACATTTTTGAGTGGTATTTGCCCTGCTGAGGCGCGTCGCATCTATGTGTGGATGAGTTACCGCGAAAGGAAACCAGAACTGAGGGGTTCGGGGGTAAAAACGTGCTGAGTGTAATCGGGTCTACGGGCTTTTCTGTGCATGGACATCCCCGCACCCTGTGTGCGGTGCGGCAGGATCATCACCAAGAGTTGGCCGGACTACGCATCTCTCCCCGCCGCCCACCTCCCCCTCTCTCCCGACCCCCCCCCCCCCCCACGTTTGCCCCCCCTCCCCCACCCCCAGGTGCAGTTTGGGATTTCTCTCCATGCTGTTTCCCTCCCCCCACACGGTGGGATCTTGTAAATTTTACATGTAAAAATACTGATTTTTACATGTATTATACATGTATAATAGTTGCATGTCAACTATTATACATGTATTTTTACTTGATATACATGTATTTTACATGTATATTTCATGCATTTACATGTATTTTACATGTATAAACATGGTTTGACAGAATTCTGCCAGAATTTCACAGATTCTGGCAGATTCTGGGGATTTCAGATTTTTCAGAATTTTCAAAATCTGAGAAAATCTGTCCAGATTCTGGACAGATTTTTCCAGAATTTTCAGAATTCTGGAAATTCTGAGAAATCTGGAAAAATCTGAGAATTCTGGAAAAAATCTGGCCAGATTCTGGACAGATTTTTCCAGATTTTTCCAGATTTCTCAGAATTCTGGAAAATCTGAGAAATCTGGAAAATTCTGAGAAATTCTGTCAGAAATCTGGAAAATCTGTGGGGGGGACCTTTTCGAATTTTTTTTTGGGGTGGGCCTATTTTGGACATTTGGACCCATTTTCAAAGGGATTTTTGAATTTTGAGCCCATTTTGAGCCCTAAAATGGCTCATCGAAATATTTCTGCAAAAAATCCGGGCCAGAATGTCAAAATCTGAAAAATCTGACCAGGGGAGTAGGGCCGCCAGGGGAGCGAGATAGCCGTAGGTCGGCTCCCCCCCCCCTACCCCCCTCTTTCCTTTCGCCCCTCCCCCCCCCCCCCCTCCCGTTCCCCACCCCCGTGCCCCCTTCCCCTTTCTTCCGGTGAATGCGCCAGCGGAGTCGGTCCACGCCCTCGCTGTCAGTCGCTTTCGCCCCTCCCCCCCTGCCCCCCCCCCCTTTACACCACGGACTAGTCGGGCAGTGACGGGTGGGGTCGACTAGTCGGGACGACGGGTGAAAACTCGACAGGCGGCACCCGTCGACTCGACGGGTGGACCCGTCGAGTCGACGGGTGCCACCCGTCGGCACGACGGGTGAACCTGCTGAAACGACGGGTGTTCCAGTCATTTCCTGTTGATATGGGCCAATTTCCATTGAAAACTAGGGGAGTACCTTGCATGGCATCAGGTTATTTTTCACGCCGAGCTATCTTCCCTGCACAGACCCACCCCCCATTACTTTCCATTTACAATTCCTAGTTGGTGATGGGGCCTCAAGTGCATGTGCGACGGCTGTTCTCGTGGGTTTTCATTGTTCGAGGGATCTTGACTCTGACAAACTGTGTCAGTTTGACAGAGCAACCTACTTCATGAAGGTGATCACTTTTCTGCCAGGCAAATTTTCGCCCCAGCCCCCAACCCTTGCACAACCCACAAGGCAGTCTCCAAGATACCGTACCCTCATCATCACCCAGGCCAAGATACCCCAAGATACCATCATCACCACCCAGGCCACCCAGACGAGCCACACCAATCAATGCCAGCGGCAAAGCGTACTGCAGCGCAGGCCCTCGCCAGCGCTGTGGACATGACGGTGTTTGTACGTGCTTGGATCAACACGTATGTTGTCGAGCGTGATGCTGATGGGTTGAGCCACATGACCCTGAAGCAGCTTCTCGGCAAGCTGGCGGATACTACCATCAAGTCGACTGATCCCATCATCAGTCTTGCCCTGTACAAAAAGTATGAGAAGGTGGGGGGTGGGGTGATCAGCAAGTCGACCGCGAAGGATGGTCGCACGATGTACGCTGCCCGTGTCAATAGCGGGTCAGACATCGAGTTTGTCGGGTTGGGCCTCCGGAAGAGCAACGGGAAGGACCACCCGACAGGGCTCAAGGAGATGGCCGACGCCTGCCCCGCGGCACTGCAGCTATGGTGAAGCTGTACGAGGCGGAGAAGAAACAGGCACAGAAGACCCAGCAGAGCAGGCTGGCCGTAGGCATTTTCGACGGTGCCTTCGCAACACGGTTGGTGACAGTTGCCGATAAGCAGAAGGATGAGTACAGAACGTGGTTCACGTTCAACTTCCTGAAGCAAATCGCAAGAGTGCAGAGAGGGGGTTTCGAAAAGGCGAACGTGATGTTTCGGCTCGCCTGCTTAGGGTAGCAGGGGACCGTCTTGAGCTGTGGTCGGCATTTAGTAAGATGGGGTCATCTTCGCACAGGAGCGCGTTTTGTACCACACCACGAAATGACTGGTTGAAACAGCTCCACGCCTGCCACAGGGCTAGCATCCAGGAACTTCATGAAGCTGGGTTTGAGAGCCTGTACGCAGGGGTCACCCCCCCCTGCACGACATAAACGGGTTCATCGCAATACTCGCAGAGATCTTGCCTGATGGACCTGCCGTGCAGAAGGCTGTCCTTGGCAGCTCAACGTGTTCCAACATGACGGGAAACCAGGCCAGAGATGTTCTGAGTCGCTTACTCACCATTACCAAGACGAAGGGGGTGCAGCATCTACTCTGTATTGCAATGGAAATGCTTGTGCATTTCCGCTACAACGACATCCCCATCAAGTACCACCAGGAGGGAAAGTGCGCGAAAGAGTTCATCTTCTCGCTCATCGCAATGCACATCCTTGTGTTTGTCCTGGAGTGAGTGTCACCTGGGAGAACATCCGAGGGGCGTGGTGTTACATATATCCATTCGATGAGCCACTGGTTTGATCCAGAAGATGCACACCCCCTCGCCCTGAGTGACGAGGAACTGGAGAGGGGGAATGGCGTCCCCAAACGCCATGCCCTGAGGGTGACATCGCAGCAGACCGCCGAACGGGACCTGCTGCTCTTCGAAATGCAGAGGACCAAAGGCAAGGGGTGCGGCCTGCTGGACCAACCGAGCACCCCGACCCTCCTGAAGTTCGGCGCGATAAAGCTTTGCTGCTGTGTCACTGCGAGGAACGCTTGTTGGAAGGGAGCAACGGCAGCACTGCAGCGGAGACTCGAGTCCCTCAGCCTTGGATCTCACGTCACAAAAAGGGGGCGATGGGGCCAACAATTTCTGGGCGACCCGGAAAACACCACTCCAAAGGCAACGCTGCTCGCATGCATCTGCAAGTCCAAATCCTGGGGCAACAGCGAGGATGTGCCAGAAGTGCCAGAACCAACACCATCCGGTACAGTGCCTGTGCAGCAGCATATCTGCATTGTGTGCTCCAAAGTTGTCCACACGAGAGAATCACTGTTTGCGCATTATGATGCTGCACATCGGCCACAAAACAACGCGCCGTGTCAGACCTGCACTGTCACATGCCAGGAGTGCGGCAAACGGGCAAAATCGAAGGGACTGAGCCAGCACTACCTCAGTCATCATTCGCGCGTGCTGACACAAAAGCGTTGCTGTGTTTGTTTCGAGCTCTTTAAAACCACTGTAAAGCGCGACGAGCACATGAGATCCGCGCACCCGTAAGTGAGGGGGGGGGTGTTTGGCAGTTCAGGTACGTAGGTGATTTTGTTTGTCCTCGAGAGCGGAGTGACGTCGTGGGAGGGAGTTGTTTTGAGGCCCCACCCCCAGGCCCCCTGCCCACCTGGATGGCTCACCCCCCTCCTGGTGGTCCACCGGTGGGCAGCCCCTTCACCAACTAGGAATTGTAAATGGAAAGTAATGGGGGGTGGGTCTGTGCAGGGAAGATAGCTCGGCGTGAAAAATAACCTGATGCCATGCAAGGTACTCCCCTAGTTTTCAATGGAAATTGGCCCATATCAACAGGAAATGGCTGGAACACCCGTCGTTTCAGCAGGTTCACCCGTCGTGCCGACGGGTGCCACCCGTCGTTTCACCCGTCGTCATTTCACCCGTCGTCCCGACTAGTCGTCCGGGCGACTAGTCCGTGGTGTACCTCGCCCCCTTTTCCCCTCACCAGCGGGCTGCCCCTTGTGAATGGTAGACTTACCTACAGCCCCTTGTTCATGCCGCCAGCACGGAGCCCCACGCAGCTCAACCCCGGCCAGTGCGCGGTTTGTTTGCCCTAGAGCTTTGTTGTTCGTGTAGTTCATGTTACAGTGCTAAGAGCCCGTAGAAGCAAAAGTAGAACCTGCTGCGCTAGCCCCACCAAGCAGCCACAGTACGACAGGACGCGCGCAGGCACCGGGCCCCCTCTCCTAAAAAAAAAAAAGAAAAATCTGAGAAAATCTGGAAAATTCTGGAAAATCTGAGAAATCTGGAAAATTCTGAGAAATTCTGCGGGGGGGACCTTTTCGAATTTTTTTTGGGGGGTGGGGCTATTTTGGTCATTTGGGCCCGTTTTCAAAGGAATTTATGAATTTTGAGCCCATTCGTTGCCCTAAAATGGGCCCGCGAATATCTAGCTCCTGAGGACCTGGGTACATGGCCAAATCAGCCAGAAATCTCAGGTTTTCGCATTGCAATTTGGGTTCGCGTGCTGGTATCGCAGACTGGCCCCGAGGGTCGGTTTTCGTCAGCTGAGTGAGGGTGTGATATGAGGGTTCTATCCAACAAGGATATCAAGGCGGCACTTCAAAGTCCTGCCAAGGACAGCGCCACGTGGGTGTGTGCTTCTGATGTACGTTATGTCATCATGTGAAACCCTCCCCAGCGTGTGCCAACATCCCTGACACGCTCACGAAAAGCATGACACGGAGAAAGCAGGTGCCGAAACAACCTGCCGAGCACACGGGTGGTGCCACGTTGATCCACGCAGCGATCTCCCATGTCAGGAAGCCTTGTCGCCACGGCAGCGTGCCGCAGACTGTAGGAGAGGTGTCGCCAGTCACCTTGAGGTTGCAGTGTGTCATCAGACTAAAACCCGTGCCTTGTTCACCCTGTTGTTCACCCCTGTGAGGTTGATCCCATATCGTTGCCTGCTTTGGGGCCTGAAGGACATAGGGGTCCAACCGGCACTTGAGCATCGCAAGGCCTAAGTGGCTGTGTGGCAGGTTTTCATTGAAGGGCAAATCCCCCCTTTTCTGGGTGAAAAGTGTTGTGCGTCGTTCAGTATCTTGCGCGAATCGCTTTCGACACCACCATTCAAACCACCGCAAAGGGGCAACCCATCTTCTGGAGTGTGATCTCTGGTGGCGGGGTGGGATGGGTGAGTGGGGTGTGACGGTGCAACGACAGTCGAACTTCTTCGAACGCAGAACACCCCACCAGCCTGCCGGGCGTGTGAAGTGTTCGCAAGGATCCGCACAGTGAAAAGTTTCCTGAGTTGGCTACGCTGAACTTACAAAATGGGAAGATGTGAGTGTCGCTTGTTACGACCCACTGGCTGGACGAGTTCTCTTTTTGGGGGACAAAACCACACACAAGAAGGTTGTCACAAGGGGGTCTTCGCTGGTCGTTATTCTTCGTCAATCTTCGTCAGTTTTCACTATTTCAACAGCAAATACACCGAGGTGCACTGACGACCATCCCGTAGCGAAGAGACCCCCACAGTGAAAAAGATAGTTGGCAGCGCTTTGGGTGACAAACACAATCTACCTTGCCTTGTTGTTATGACTGTGCGCACATTCACACCAAGCTTCATCAGCCAAACCACGTGAGGTTTGTTCATCCGGGTTTGGCGCACACACAACGCCTTGTCTTTTAAACGTTCAATGGCATTGAATGCAACACTCACATCATCGAGGCCAAGTGTTTCTCGTAGTATTTTTCGAGGGAAATCCCCCCAAAAAAGGATAAGGGCAGCAGTCCTTCGGGACGGGTGACTAGCGACACCCCCCTTAGCCAGCTACTCACTTAAACAGAAGTCACGGTGATTATGGTGTACGGAATTCTTGAAGCGATGTCTAGACAAACTGTGTGATTTTTAACCACAGAGGCCGTTAATCCACACATGCGGAGGGACTGCACTGAAGAGCTTCCCCCTCTGGTACGACAATGTATGCGTTAGGAAGCGAAACAACGTGTGTGGATGAATTGTGCCAACCTGCTGAGAAGAACGATGTTTACCAAACCTTGCTGTTTCCCACCCTTTTTAGGTGAGTTAGGGTGAGTATCTTGCTGAGGTGTGAGGACGAACTGCGTCTATACTCCGTGAGAACAACGCCTTTTAGGCAACACAGTGTCCGTCACGGCCTGGTCGTCTTGTACGTCAGGCTGGAGGTTGAAAATGGGTACAGTGGCTGAATCTGGAGGTTGGGTGCGGGTTGTGTGTTCCGCATCATCCCTACAAACCAAACCAAGCCGATTGACACCGAACATTTTGTCTGACCTGCACCCATTGTTTCCTGCCTGCCTGCCTGTGTTGTGCTGCACCTGTGCCTCCCTGTTCTGTATTTTGTACCCTCAGCGGGTTCACGATACAGGGCAGTCCACTCCCCCAAAAATCACGGTCTTGACGCCCATTCCATCCACTTTCAGTGGATGTGTTTGGTATTTCCGAATGGAATTTTCCAGCGTCAAGATTACAAGAACAGGGTCAGTCACTTCTACCGTAGCTGCGATGCCGGTAGTTGTGCAGAAATGATCTTTTCGACGGACGCGACGCCTCCCCAGCTTGCCTGTGTCTGTGTTGCCATAGCCATGTGACAGATATTCACATAACGAATGTACTGTCACACCGCAAGGGGCTTTGGACAACGTTAAACAACAGTACACTTGCAGGTTTGGGTCAAAAATTCCAATTTCCGCTGGTCACGGGCCCCTTTCAAAACATTGACCACCTTTCGAGAATTTAGTTCTGCACCATGGATTCGAGGGACTGCGATGATTCGGAACCGAGGATGAAGACTACTGGGAAGGAACTGTGTGCTCTCTTGAAGCACTGGAATCGGCGAACTTGGACGGAACCTAAGCGCGACAGGTGAAGGGGCATCCCGAACAAAGGCATACAAAGTGGCTCTGGAGACATTGTTGCATCTGCGACACCCTGTCTTACATCCCGCCTGGGCTCTGATCTTCACCTATAGCAATGACTAAATCCCTATCACGGGTACATGAAGCTTTTGTAGGTACATTTAAACTTGCGAACCTCTCAACGACCTGTTAATCGCCTTGTACCGAAATCTGACCCTGGGCTTCGGCCCTCACGGCATTCAGCGGGTGACCCGATGCCGGTGTGGATGGAGAAGTGCACAGTTCTGAAACAGTGTGTCGACGAATCCGAGGAATCCAATCAGAGTAGTCCCGAGATGAAGTGGTGCAAGAACTCAAAAACTGTTTGCCTTTGGTCAAGGCCCCCTTTTCAAAAAATTGACCCGCGCAGTGGTGGCCAGTCCTGAGAACCAACAGTAGCCTACGACTGGTCCAGGACGAGGCCGACCCTGTACATAGCCTGTGTATGACTACCCTGTCATACCAGGCTGCTGCTAGTTGGCCACAAGCCACTGGCAGAATTCTCAGAATTCCCCAGAATCTGACAGAATCTGTCAGAATTCTCAGAATCTGCAGAATTCTACAGAATTTCTCAGATTCTGCAGATTTTAAAAATCTGGAAATTCTGGGCATTTTTCTGTCTGGGGGGGGGGGGGGTCTCGCTTTTTGGTCCCCCCCCAGTTTTTTTTGGTCCCCCTTTCTGTGTGGCTACTGAGACAGGACTGGAGGCACTGCGCTGACCGAGCAAAAAATTATTGCCAGAACTCACTATACACCGTACGAAAGAACGCACGACATGTGGGGCGGGACTCCAGAAACACCTGGGCAAGGTTGCCCCATGCCCAGAAACACCTGAGAAGGAAGTGAGTTCCAGGAGCCGCGTAGAACACCCTCGAGATTGTGAATGATGATACGATCACAGCCTTCAGGGCGCTGCGAGGTGCCACCCTGAAGGTGGCCCTTGACATCAAGGAGAGCGTCGGCCGAGGGGTCGACGAAAAGCTGAAGAAGGCGCTACTGGCACTGGATCCCGCGGGGTATACGGAGATCACCGCCACACAGGCAACCTCCGCTGACAACGTCCAGGAGACGTTATCCGAGGGGATCACAACGGCACTAGAGATCTGTGTCACGGGATCCAGGCGCCCACTCTCCCTCGACGGTCTGGGGATTGTTGTTGGGTATGGTGTCGTTTCCTGCAGCTGCAAAAAAGCGTAGCAACTGTGCTTCCTTCTTCCTTAATGATGCGTTGACGCTTCCACCCGGAGGAGCTGAAGCAGGCACCGCTTAATGATGCGTTGATGCTTCCACCCGACGAGCTGAAGCAGGCACCGCGCCAAAGGGCACCCCCAAAGAGACCTGCAAAGACTGCGTCGAAACCCGCACCGAAGGCTGCCAGCGCTGCAGCACCTGAAGAACCTGCAGCACCTGCAGCACCTGAAGCGCCTGCACCCTCACTGACCCCGGAACAGCAAGAACTCCTTGAGTTTGGGGTCCCGGCATAGAGACAGAGAATGGCTGAGTAAATCAAAAAATGAGACCCCCCCCCCTTTTCACTACGCACAAACTACGCAATATGGGGTCGTCAGGGGCACCAAATTATACGGTATTTACGTATACGGTAGTTGACATGCAAGTATTACCGTAAACGGAAATATTGTGGACCGTAATAAAGGTGAACCGTACTATAGGTGGACCGTAAAAAAGATGGAACAAATGGGATTTTTCCGGAACTTGGAACATTTTTACGGTCCACCTATTTTACGGTTGGGATCGTGGACTTGGCGGTTTTTTTTACGAGTTCCTTCGCGACGAAGTCGCGAAGGAACCAAGGAAATCGTACGACTGAAGCTGCAGGATTAACACCACAGGGCCTCAGCACAGAGTGTGCGCTCACCATCGTCCGGGAACTGTTCTCCCACAGTTACTGCAGGGTGTACTACACTAAAGGAGTACGATTTCCCTGAATTTTCCGGGCACTGATTCACGAATTTACATCTGGAGGGAGCCCGGTGGTCTCAGCTTCTGTCTGCGCGCCCTGCCGTACTGTGGCTGCTTTTGTGGGCTCGTGCAGCAGGTTCTACTTTTACTTCTACCGGAATGCTCCTTGCATGGTACTACACTTCTCGAGGTGTGGTGGTGGGTGAGTCTCGAGGTGAGTGGTGGTGATCGTGCCTTTTCCACACGCAGGGAGGACTTGCTTCTCTTGCTGGTGTTGGTTGCGGTGGTGGAGGGAGGGTCCAAAGCTGGGAGGTCGGGAGGCCTACGTGTGGGTGTCTGCGGCGTGGAGGCCGCAGTCCGCGCCCCGCAACCCACCAGCCCGCGGGCGAAAAACGCATTGTCTTTTCCATATTCAGTCCCAATAAATGGTGGACCGTAAAAAAGATGGAACGTTTGGCCTTTTTTTGGGAACTTGGAACATTTTTACGGTCCACCCTTTTTCCGTTTACGGTATACATGTATTTTTACTTGATATACATGTATTTTACATGTATATTTCAGGCATTTACATGTATTATACATGTATAATAGTTGACATGCAAGTATTATACATGTATAATACATGTAAAAATCGGTATTTTTACATGTAAAATTTACAAGATCCCACCGTGCATGTAGCCGCCCCCCCCCCCCCCACATTCGATCCCCCCCACATTTGATTTCACTACCCCCCCCCACTAGACATGGTGTGGTGCAAAAGGACCAACATTGCAAGAGGGTGTTAGAATTGCCTTACCTTCACTCTCGACCAGTCACCCCCTCCCCCCTCCCCTACTAGACATCTGTGATCTGTAAGAGGCAGTATGACGTGCACGAACGAGTTATTCAGAGAGGACATGAGTTGGGGATGCCAAGCAGGCTGTTTCGAACCTCCCCCTAGTGCCCTCCCCCTCGCCGTGGGTTAGCACTGCTTGTTTGAGTTCGTTGATGGTGACTGAATGAACCACTGCAAAGAAGCAGCGCAGCTGGTAGCTCCTCTGAGCTCTCCGGCGGCACTAGTCCAGCAAGAATTTGTAGAAATCACCAACTCTGGAGCTCTGCGGGAGGTTATTACTGGAAGATGCATGTCCTCAAATGTTACGCAGCAAACATCCACTCACACCCACCCACCGCCAAACTCTGCAGGCGCTTGTTACACTCGTTCGATGCGCTCCTGAGCCCGTCGCATAATTCCTTCTCTTCTACACCCGCCCCTGCGTTACCGCCCCTCCTTCCTCTCCGTTTGTCCGCCCCCCCACCCCAACTAAACAATGGTTGTCTTCTGCAGCAGCCCATACACAGGCAATGTCATTCCCATGAGATCGCCAGAGTCCTCATCCATATCTCCGCCCATATCATCCCCTCCCTTCAGCCCCTTTCGCCCTGGGTCCTTCCGTGCCTTCCAGCACGATGGGAGCCCCAAGACCCTTGCCCTGAGCCCCTCGGGGTCGCCCTCCCCCGTGTTCAAGTTGCTCGAGGTGTCGGAGACGTCGGAGTCGCGTGCGTCGGAGCTGTCGGCGTCGGGGAGTGAGACCCCCCCGTCGGTGACTTCCCCGTTGAAGAGCCCCGTGACTTCCTCGTTCAGCCCGCGTGGCGAGGAGCAGATGTCGGACTCGAGGCGCGCCAGGCCAAGACAGAGGGACCCCCTCCTCACCAGCATTAACCAAGGTCCGGTCAACAGTGGGCCGTTCAGGAGGTCTACCCGCAGATTCTCCGTTCGCTGGGCAGACACCAACGGCAGCTCTGACAGGCGCAGGCTAGCGAGCACCAGCCGATTTTCCACCCAAGAGATGAATGAATTCATGTCTCTCCGAAGCTCAGGGAGGCGCTCACAGGCATCGGTGTGTGTGGATATTCGCCAGAAGGCTGCAGCGATTATGATCCAGTCTCTCTTTCGGGGGTATCGCACGCGGAAGTGTGTGCACCTAGCGGAGCTCCGCGCTCAGCACCGGAAGAAGGCGGAGGACAGGAAGATGGAGATACTGAAGAAGCGCGAGTCCCTCGCATGCAAGGCGCAGCAGCAGCAGATGCAGTACATCATGCACCACATCGAGTCTGTCGCAGCCCTGAAGATCCAGAGCATCTTCAGGGGGATCAAGACCCGCCGTGTCCTGCATGGGGGCCTCGAGGTGCCAGACCCTTCCGAAACCTCTGGGAGGGGCATGTGTGTGGCTCCCTTGTCGGAGGTGGCGCTAGCCGTGCCGACAAGCGCTCAGCAGCCTGCGACGGAGAAGGTGCTGTCCAGGGGGGGTCGCAAGCTGACTCCGGCGGAGGCTTTCATGAAGTGCCGTGTGAATGACACCGTGCAGGAGGTGTACAGCAGTGACAGCGAGACGGAGGAGTCGAACCCTGCGATGTCGCCGGTGGCGGGGTGCCCCGAGGAGGGGCACAGGGTGGCGACGGCGGTGCCGCTGTCGGTGTCGTCCCCGCGTCCTCCGCAACCCCAGAGATCTGCGACGACGGCACTGCAGAGTGGGAACACACCGTCGCCTCCGCCGCCGTCAGGGCCCCGTATGGCCTCGGTATCGCCGAAGAAGAACACCCGCGTGTTTCGGCAGCAGCGCAGATCGGGGCCAGAGCCAGTGGATCCCAGTGTGCTGAAGGCGATTGTGAAGGTGCAACGCATTGCCCGTCAATTCCTCGCGCGGAGAAGGTACGAGCGTGTTTCTGAGCAAGTCAGGGTGGCGACACGGTGCAGGAGTGGCGGTCAGAGGGCTTCCTCCTCAAGCCGCAGGCGGCGTTCAACTGTTGACAACTTGGAGGCAATGTTCAACGTCCCAACACCGCCGCGCCAACAGCTTTCTGTCAGAGGGAGAGTGGACGTTCGTGGTCAGCGTGTGCGGAAAAGCAAGGATTCTCTCAAGCCTGAGAAAGGGATCCTTCCTGATTTTGTCCTGTAGTGGCCAGAGTGTGTTATATACCCCGCAGGAAATACCCCCGCACGGAACGGTCATGTTTTGGCAAACGGAGGTGCAACTGAGGTGCGCAGGACTCTTCTTGAACCAAACAAGGAAGCTGAGAGGTCTTATTCGCCACTCTTTGCATTTTGTTGATCCGCACACACAGCGTGGCTGGAGTCAGGAGGGAAACGCCGGCTGTGTGTGACTCCCTTCGTCGAATGGTGATGCCTCCATCCAGAGGCGGACCTGACAGAGGCTGCCTCAGTGTGCTCGTGCGTGTCATTGTGTGCTGGATCCCGAACCGAGTGCGAAAATTGAACTCGTCTTGATCAGTTCTCGAATGAGGGTTGTGGCTTGCCGACAAACCAGATGCCTCACTACCCTGAGAACGCTGGTCCCAGTTCATTTCCTGTATTTTTCATTTCCCTGATTTTTTCGTGGGCGATCACTGGCAAGGCATGAAGTTATCTCATGCGATTCAGTCACCGCCTTGCATATTTTGCTTTTGCCACAACAGGATTCCTGTCAGTGTCAGAAAGGATACCGGGCAGCGTAGCAAAAGGCAGCACCCCCTCCCCCCCCCCTTCCGCAGCAAAGGATGGGGGGGGAGTTGCTGTTTTGTTGGCCCGGATTTTGGCAGCAAGCACTGGCTGTTCTTACCAGAGCCATTTTTTCATTTCATGTCTTATTCATTTTACCTCCGCTTGGCGCGCGAGCCACATTCCTTGCGATTTCATGTCTTATTTATTTTACCTCCGCTCGGCGCGCGAGCCACATTCATTGCTCGCCCTACCCGTGCAATACAGCACACGGCAGCATATTCAGAAGACAGGGGCTTCGCTCTTCGGCAACCTCTGGCAACCTTTCGCCTATTTCTAACAATAATAGGTGGACTGCATCAAGATTGGAACACAGCAGCGCGCCTCACCGATGGAGACGTGGGGCGCCATCTTGCGATGCACTTCTCCAGTCGGCCAGCAAGTCGAACTGTCTGGGAGAGATCACTCAGCCGGGGAAGTAACGTTAGTGGCTGGTACATTTCCGTGATCGCACTGGCAGGCCCGGCACTATGGATTCTTAATTTGGACCCCGTAAGCCTTTTTGCCGTTTTCCGGCCTTTGCTGTAGGTGGTTCAACGCAGAAGAGCACTGCATCTTCACACAGGGACGGAGCGCATAGATTCAGACACACCTTGCCGGAGGAGACAGACACACGTCTTTCCCGCCTGATGCGCACAGACCCAGCCACGAGAGCCGAGTTAAATGCCCATTCAATGGTGTGGTCATGAAGCCCCCCAGATCTGGCACAGACCTGGCACAGAACCGGCACAGAACTGGCACAGAACCCCCCTATGATCACACCATTCAAAGCACTGGCGGTGCCCCGATGAGGGCACATTTGGCATGCTCCTTTCTGTATTTCTGACACGTGGTGGATCCTCTTCATAACATCTTGGAAAATTTGCGTCCCTCTTCTTTTGCACATCTCCAGGGCTTCCGCTAATCGCCCACCTCCAAAATTTCTGTGGGCGATAAATTTCTTGCAAAAAAGGCCCCTAAAAAAAATTTGCTCGGGCGCTTCGCGCCCTCGCGCTCCGGGCATTAGCCAGTTGATGCATGATGTTCCGTTATCCTGAGAGCCAGCTCAGGGTGGGACTGGCCTTTGCAACTTCTACAAAGCCCGCCTTGCTTTCTGACCTCCACTCAGATTGGATGTGAGTTGGGCTGCGTTTTGAGTGTGGCACGGACTCCACCGATGTGACGATAAATTGTCATCACAAGGACATGCCACATGGGGGGGTCTGGGGGGCGGAGCCCCCCAGCCGCCGGAGGCCACGGTAGTGAACATCTCTTGTGGGCGGAAGGGAGGGCAACTTTTTTCTAGGTTTCGACTTACGAAACCGAGAAGAACAGTGCATACCAGCCATACCTGGCACGAGACCAGTGCCTCCACTCCAGGCCAGCTTCCTCCAGCCAAACTTCCGGGGCGATTTCGCCCAAAAATTACTGGCCCAAAAAAAAAGGGGGGGGGGGGCAGGCGTGTATCTATTTCACGGAATGAAAATAGGAATTTGGGGGAAAAATATTTTTTTGCACTATTTTTTTTTGCACTTTTTTCCTTTGGATTTTATTGTGACCCTACTTGGTATTGGCAGAAAATTTTTATGTTCCCGGTCTTGGAGGTGCTCAAACATTCAAAAGAACACATTTTCCGTGGCCAAAAAAAATTTTGCATCCGGAGGTGGGGATGGGGGTGGTGGTCACTACTTTTTTGCACCATTTTGCTTTGGGTTTTATTGTGACCCTACTTGGCATTGGCAGAATTCTTTTATGTTCCCGGTCTTGGATGTGCTCAAACAGTCAAAAGAACACATTTTCCGGGTGCAAAAAAATGTTGCACCTGGGGGGTGGAGAGGGGGGTCGGAGGGCGGTGGTGTGAGAGGCTTGCTCTCGAGCTCAAACCAACAGATGTTCACTACCGTGGCCTCCGGCGGCTGGGGGGCTCCGCCCCCCAGACCCCCCTGTGGCGTGTCTTTGCGCGACAATTTATCGTCCCCCCATGCGACATGTGCTATCTGTCAGTTGTGTTGTACTTGAGCGTATGCGACTATGGAGCCAGGCCAACAGACGTTCGCTACCGTGGCCTCCGGCGGCTGGGGGGCTCCGCCCCCCACACCCCCCTGTGGCATGTGCCTGGTCTTGGAGCCAAGCCCTTGCGCGTACGGGGCTGCGGCATGTCGGTTCCAGCACCCTCGCGGGAGGCTGGGCCCGAGCACTGATCTCTAAGAGACGAACCACCTTGCGAATGCGATCGGGTTTGCGGGCTTGCGGCCATGACATCTCGAAAGGGTCGTCGTGGGCCCGTGATCATGTTTCGGGTTCGACTTGGTGGGCATCCGTGGCGATTCGCGGAACCACGTGTATGTGTGCGAGGAAGCAAAGAGATAACACACCAGGAGCCACGCAGCACCAGGTCGACCTGGATCTGATCGAGCTCAGGGGGAAGGAAGCACAGTCACCAAAGTGATATCACCGCCGGCCTCAACCACCAAACTGCAACCGCAGAAGTTCCGCTATTCTCACAAGGGAAGGCGCCCTGGGATGTAGCAGTGATTTGTGTGCAGCGCCATCAAGTGACACTGACCGCCTTGAACAGAGAGGTAGTGTACAGATGGCGAGCAGTGGGAGGGCGTGCTGTGTCCTTCCACTTCCCCATCTACCTCCATTCGTTCACCGTTGTTGATAGCGATTTTTTCGCCATTTTTTCGAATCGTATGCATCGGTCAGGCCGAGTGAATCAAAATAGCGCAAAAATCACACCAAAATCTGTGTCTGAGGCACAGAAATCGTGCAAAAAAGCACCCAAAAAAAGTGCAAAAAAACCAAAATAGGATTTCGAAAATTGGCCAAAATACCCCCAAAATAGAGCCACACCTGGGGGGGGGCGATTTCGCCCACTGAAAATGGGGGAAAAAAATAAAAAGGGGGTTTTCGCCCAAAAATTGCCCTCGCGGAAACCCTGCACATCTCCCCTTGCCCTGAAATATCCAAAGCATGGTGATACATGCGGATTTCGGGCAAGGCGTCCAACACAGATCCTGTAACTCCTCAGGAACTGTCCTTCCCTCAAACCCCAGCTCGGCCCGTTCCACCTTTCGAAATGAGAGAATACGGGATATGCGACTACGGTGTTGCTGAGGGGGCCGCGTACTTCATGATCCGTTTGTGGTCAGATATGCGTTCTTTAGCAGCACCAATATTCTGATCATTTTTCATTCTTCCTTTGCAGGAAACTGTGCGATGCAGATGTAGGGCACATCATACTGCCTGACCCCGTAGCAGGGTGTGTGGCCTCGCGATTGCTGAATCCCCACTGGTCCTTCTCCCCTCTTTTGATGAATCAGACACAGTTTGGGCTGTATTTTTGCCGTCATCCTCGCAGCCCCGGTGAGTGGGGGTCGGGAGCTCTGAGAGTTGTGCCCGCAACGAAGGAGACAGTGGACACGCAAATGCTTGAGATCGTCATCACGCGGCAGGCGTGGGGAGTTCTCGCGATCGACGAAAACCTTCTCCTTCTTAGGTTTGCACCGTCCACAGTTTTCACTTTTACATTGGTTTAGACTCTTCTGACACCCTGCAAGCCACGAATCTGCAACAAGAACAATATCAATCGAGTGCTTGAAAGTTGCTTGGGGTGGCTCCCACGGACTATTGGTAATTGCATCAGATGTCCAAACAGTGTTCCGTGTGATTTTTGCTGAACAAGACCACCTTTGACCGAAGTTCTGTATCTCTCCGAGGTCAAATCAGGTGGACAGTAGATGATCATCACTGGAAGCATGGTCCCCTCTGAAACTGGACAAATTGACAATTCGCCTCTGAAAAGTACATCCTGCCTCTTTGCCGTTTCTGCAGGCCTTCCTTCATAAAGGCCGTTCTTCTCCCAGTGCGTGAGGTCGTCATTCACCTATGTGAGGTGTCTGTTTTCTTTACGATATCCGCGTGATCAACTAACACTGCCCAGCATCCAGTCAATTCAGGTGGGATTCAACTCTTGTCACAGTGAATAAAATTGTTGGCAGCGCTTTGGGTATCGAATACAACCTGCCCTGCCTTGCTCCTGCGACAGAACAGACACTGTCAGCTTTCGTCAGGCAAAGGGCATGCAGTTTGTTCAACTCAGGTTTGCGCGCACACCCGCCGCATCTTTTCTTCACCCTGTTTCCAGAGGATTCCCGCCCCGCTCCATCTTTCTTTTGTTTTTGTTAGTTCGGGAAACTTTCTGTGCCTTTAGCTGGATCGTGCGTCCCCACACCACTTCATCAGACCGGGGAGTGGTGTACACAAAGAGTGGGGTCTGCGTTCCAACAAAACAACTTTCGGCAGTAATTGGTTTGTTGTCTCGTTTTGCTGTCACTTTACGATCCAGCGGGGGCACAGAGAGTTTTTTTTCCATCCGTTCACTCGTGCACTCACATCGTGCTCCTCCGTGTTCTGTCTTGCTTCAGTGACAGGCAGGGATAGTGTCCTGTGCATTGCCGTTTTTCAGTTGGTAGGCAGTGGGCTGCCGTGGCTGAACACGGAGATACCGCTCCCACTAACCTACTCAAGATTTGCTTGCGGCGATACCCACACTCTTTCCCAGATGACCGGCACGCCCGCGGCCCGTCAGGGCTGCACCGCTTCCGTCTCCTGTTGCTGCCTCGCACAGCCTTCTTCTTTTTATCTCTCCCCTACGCTTACACGACCCGTATCCCCAATCCATTCAACAGCAGTCCCGTCACGAGTTGTCCCCCCACCCCCACCCCCACCCCCACTCCACAACCTCCCCCCTGCCCTGCCCCTCCCCCAACGCTTGCAGTACCACATTCTTGCGGGTATGTGCATCAGTGGTACATGACTTCACATGACCGCCTTCACTCCCAACCTCTCTCTTCAACTTCACACGGGAGACTTCATACGGTGCATCTCGTTCGTTACGACGCAGGACCGACTACAGTGCTAACGCCACACAAGGACTTTGAAAGTACCGCCTTGATATCCTGTCGGATTGAATCTTCACATCGCACCCAATCAGCTGACGCCACACATTACATAGCGTATCACATGAATCTGCCCCGTTAACGGCTACCGGGTATTACCGGGTATTACCGGGTCGAAAAACGGGTATTACCGGGTCCGGTAATACCCGTTTGCCCGGTAATACCCGGTTATAGCCCGGTAGCGCTACCGGGGATTTTCCATGGGAATTTTCCTTTGTTTTTGGGTTGATTCCCTTCCCCTTAGCAGTGTGTTGTGGTCGACATTGGATTCTATGGCGCATGGGGTGATCGAAAGCCGGGTTCCGCAGTTCACGTCTGGTTTGTGTGGCTCACTGCAGACTTTTCGAGTTTCGCAGCAATGCTGACTACTGCACGGTGCCCACACACCACCTGAGCCCTTCCAGAGCCGGCGGTGTCGTCAGATCAGGCAGTCGATCACACGCGTAATGAGACAGGCGTGATCATAGGACCACCTTCCTCTCCCAAAGTCTGCGAGCCCCATTCCATTGGGGGGCAGTGACTGCCTGGGCCAACAGGGTCTTGGGGCAGGCACATTCTGAACCAATGAAGGTTCCATCACAGAGAGGGCACTGTTCCCGTAGCTTCCATCATTTAAGGACCTTGGCTCAGAAATGCAGAAACGGTGCGTCACCAAATGGTTGCAAAGTGGCACAGAGCGAAGGGCTCCTCGTTTTCAATGATCGATCCTTCGTTCAGGGAAGCCATCTTCTCTTACCCCAGGCTCGAGTGGTCACGCCAGCTCCGTTATTCGGTCACATCGCTCTGCTGGCTGGGTGCTTGTCGCAACACATACCTGCGAGCAGCCAACGAGCATTATGGTACCGAGAGATGCTTCTTGGCGTGGCCGGGCTTGTGGTTCCTACCACAACAGGTCACAGTACGGTGAGCGGACTTGCTATATTTGCTGGGGTGGCTTCAACACGGGCTCGCCACTGGACTGCCCTCGGGCCAAGGTGGATAATCGCACCTGCCTTCGGGACGCTGAGTATCCGCCCCGTGTATGATGAGCGGAAGCTAACCAGCCTGCAGTCAACCCACGTGGTGGCCTGACGACTCCCAGACAACGGCTGGTTTGGGCAGGTGGACGGGAAGAGCTAGTTCTGGAGTTGTGGTGTCGACACGTTTCCATTTTGAGAAATTCTCTGTGATACGCTCCACAACAAGACGCCCATTCCCATGTGAAGCCTCTCTGGCGACACCCTTGACAAGAGCACCTGGCACTCTGTACAGGACCTGCAGCTAAGATCCGGGCTGGTGCGGCAAGGTATTTGAGCGACCCCTTACGATATGATGCAATCCAGAGAAGTCCCAGCAAAACGTGGATTCGACCAGGCCCTCAATATGCACGAGTTGCGCCTGCTTCTTGTCATCTTGCCTGGCTACTGGTCCCTCTGATAAATCATCAGCTTGGTTCGAGTCGGGACAAGTCATGATGCATGCTTCAAAGAACTTAGCCTCGTGGACGGCCTGTTGTGTGACGACACGCTCTGCCTCCGTGGAAGCGGACGAGGCCATGAAGTGCATTGAAGAGGGAGGGAGAGGAGGCAACACACGGAGGACACAGGCACAGACAGGGGGGTGTGTGTCCCTCATAGATCTTGGTTGAACGAACAGGTGTTGGAATCAGGGCCTGGGCTCATTATCTCGACCTTTGTTTGTGTAATCATCGGGGCACGCCACGCCAACACAGCCCCCCCACCGCCATGCCGCAAAGCCTGCCTCATAGATCTTGGTTGTACTGAACGTGGGTGTTCCCCAGCCGTTCCCACTCCCAGTGTTCCCAGGGCCGCCCCTGTGAGGGGTGGGCCAGGAGGGGCTGCAGAGGCTGGCCTTCAGAATAACGCAGGGGGGTCACCTAACACCTGACATTCCCCCCGCGCACCTTCCCTTGGACTGCCAGACGGAAGATCACCAGAACCCTGCAGTTGATTCACTGCGACACCCCACGAACCATCCCTGTACCAAGGAAATTCCCACGGAAAATCCCCGGTAATACGAAAACGGGTATTACCGGACCCGGTAATACCCCCGATTTTACCCGGTAATACCCGTTTTTGACCCGGTAATACCCGGTAATGGAGGCCGATTACCGGGTTTCCGGTAATACCCGGTAATACCGGTTACCCGTTAACGGGGCAGATTCATGGTATCAGTTCTCGTGCGTCGTCTTTCGTGGACTTTCTGTACGATGCGGGTCCGCTTATCAACATAGCAAACGCCACACATTGAATAAATGTGATACCACCCCACATACACACAGGCTCTTGCGGGAGGGCCTCCTCACAGGGCTTACACGCCATCAAGTGACAGGGGCATCGAGGAAGGGGAGGGGGGGGGGTTAACGGGTGTGGGGGGGGAAGACTCGGAGAGCAAACCGTCCCTCATCCTCTCCCGCCCACGCACACAGCAGGTGGGGGGTGGTGGGGGGGGGTTCCCCAACCACCGCACCCCCCCCCCCTTCCTTGCAATGTCAACCCAGCAGAGCGACCGGGGGCTGCTGCTCGCCCCGTCTTCTCTGAAGGGGGACCTGGAGGACGCGCTTGCTGTGCAGGATGACGACTTCCTCCCCATCCATTCCTCCACCAGCGAGGAGGACGGTGTGGTGCGGGAGGGGAGCGGCTCTGCTGCTGGGAACCTGTCCTTCTCCCAGACGCACCCGCAGCTGGCTCAGATGCCGAGGGTCAACAGCGAGCAGAGCAACTGGGAGACGGGCAGCTCGAAGAGCGGGAAGAGCGGGAGGAGCGGGGTCGCGAACACACCGGGCGCGACGCCACTTCGCGTTGAGGAGATCAGCGTGGGGCCGTCGAGCTGCTCCGACGAAGAATTCCACCTCATCTGCCGCAGTGGGGTGGGCACCGTTGTGGGGGTCCGCGCGGAGAGGGGCAACGGGGGGGCAACGCACTACCACATCACCCCCAATGCCAGGGGGCTCTTCTCCAGCGCCTCCAGGTCCAGCTTTGGATCCGCAACCCACATCGACAGCCGCACGACAAGGTCCCAAAGCAACGCCTCTTCCTCCCACGCCCCCTCCGGGAAGCACACCCGCCCCGGGACAGGGGGTCTGGTCGGGGTGGTGTCAGAGGTCCCCGACGAGCTCTCCTTCTCCCGCCCATCCAACCTCCGAGTCCGCCTCGCCGGTGTGGGTCTGGTGAAGATCGCCCCTCGTGACGGAGCTGCCCCCGTCGCAGATCCTGTGGAGGTCGGGGCGTGCCTCGCGCCGTCACCCCGTGTGGTTGGCTCTGCGATGAAGAGTGGGTCCACCCACCCCCTCGCGTTTGCCGCTGTGGTGGAGGCCCCTCAGGGAGATCCGTCTCAGCCACGCCTGGTGTTGGCGAGGCTGTTTGGGAAAGGGCAGCACCCTCACGTCTCGAAGAGCAGGTCTCCGGCGCATGTCCCGACGCAGCTCCCGACAGTCTGCACCAACCTGAGGGATCTGGAGGTGGATGAGTCGAGCGAGGATGAAGCGAGTGACAATGCGTTGCTGATCCGCAGGGGGACCGGGGAGGCGGTGGAGCCCCGCGGGGGGAGGCGCGGGAGGAAGCGGCTCTGCTCCAGCAGCTGCCTGTTTTTCATGTTTGTCATCTGCGCCCTGCTCGCGGGGAGTATCGTCGGGGTGGTGCAGCTGCTGCCGCACCACCACACGCAGGATGTGTTCCATTTCAGCTGCAATGAGACAAAGGCTCTGAAATGCGTCTCCTCATTCGGGGAGCATGATAACGACTGCCACGCGCTCTTCTCAGGGGTGGCTCCAAATGACGTGAATGTGATAGATAGGTGCTGCAGCTCACCGCTTGCCCTCTCCTGTTATGACCAGGCCTTCTGCAAGCTGCACTGCGATTTGGATCACCTTGCAAACCCGGAGGTTTCGTTCAGCCTGAAGTCCCCGGGGGGTTTCACACCCGACACCCTTCTGAGCGCTGTGGTGTCCGGGGTGAATCTGACGGACCCTTCAAAACTGGCTCTCATCCAGTTCAGCAACGGGAGTGAGCCGAACGTCGACACACCCACGGGGGGGCTGCAGGCCGCTGGGGTGCAGTCTGTTCCGGAGAGGCTGAACCTCACAGCCCATATCTGGCGTGCCTTCTCGCAGAAAACCTTCAGGAAGTCCCTCGGGGGAGTGCGGGACATGCCGTGGCTCTCCGGAGGTGCCGCGGTCGGAGCAAGCCTGGTGTGGCCCGAAGGCTGGGTGGGCAGCCAGGGCAGCTTCCGAGGGGCAGCTCCCTGCCAGGTGAAGGCAGGGAGGGATGTCTTCCAGGATGTCTGCTTCTCCATCTCCGGGATCTCCGCAAGCGCTTCGCAGGCGATTGACATCTCCCACTTCCCCAACGGGCTTGACTACATGCTGACAGGGTACCTCTCCGCCACATCAGGCGATGACTTCGCCATCAACGTGTCTGTCGTCTTCCGCTCCAACTCGGGGCGGGTGCTGGGGAGCGGGGAGCCCACTTTCTTCTCCCCATTCTTCGCGAATGAGTATTTCCCAAACTTTGTGCCCTTCCTGTGGAAGGGCACTCCCCCCTCAGGGTCTGCAACGGCGGACCTGCAGCTGTCCTGCCACGGCACCCGGGATCGGGAGGAAGGCAGGGATCTCTGCGATGTGACCTTCGCGGGTGTGCAGCTGTATCCCGAGACGCGCCCCTGCAGGGAGGGGTCGAACTGCCTGGAGCTGCGGTGCCTGAACCCCTTCAACAAGACGCACTCCCTGTGCCTGACGTCGGATGTCCACAGGGAGCCCCCGACGACGGCGTATGAGGTTGGGGTCGACATATCGGGGATCCAGATGATGTTCATCGGGGGGCAGTTCAACGAGGCATTCAACACCATCGGCGCGACGCTGCGTGGCATAGTGGAGGACCACCCCCCTTCCTCCGTGATGGTGGTTGACGCTGACACCGGTGCGCTGCTGCCCGAGGCCTGTCCCCCTGAGGGAGTGTGCCCTCTGTTTGAGGTCCCGGAGACGTATTTCAGGTACGACCTGACTCTCGCGCCAGTTATGGATGAGATCGAGAGCAAGGTGTTCAACTGGCGCATCGTCGGGGGTAATGAATCTGACTTCGTCATCAACCTGAAGTGGTACGCTGCAAGGAAGGTGGAGCATGCAATGGACATCACATAATGAGGCAAGCCACTGCTGTCATGACAGAAGCTCCTGGAAGTGCCGGCAGGGCATTGTCTGGGCCCTGCAGGAGTTTCTGCAGAAGAAGACACCGGTCAGCCTCAGCAACAGAGGGGCAACAGGTGTGTGTGTGTGTGTGTGTGTGTGAGGGAGGGGCGGGGGGAATAAGCTTCAAACAAAACCACTGCCTAGTATGCCCCCTTCATTGGGGCGGAGCAGACAGGCCACCGCTCAGTCAGTCAGAGGGAGGGGGGAGGGGCGTTTTCCGCCATGCAACTGATGATTCAATCCCGGCCTTGGTTGGGTTGGGGTGTGGTGTCTCCCCTTGGCACTGTGTCTGTGGAGGGGTCAGTAAAGTTGTGCCGCCAAAGGAGTGGTCGATTTTTTTTCTGCTTCGCGCCTTCTCTGCTCTGGGCCTACGGAATCGGCTGGGTGGTGCCCAGTTTCGGCTCGCCCAAAGGGCATCCCTCCCCCTCCATCCCCCCCAATTCAAAATTACTCGGCAATGACATCTGCTGCAAAGAAACATAGAAGAATGGGAGCGTATAGTTGTCTAGCCAGTCATATCTATCATACAGCGCGTCGTAAAGAATACTCCCAATCTCTCCTGGGGCTTGGGCTTGTGTGTGTGTCTGCCCTGAAGAACACTGAATCCCACTCTCTTCTTTCACACAGAAGACAAACCCGAAAAAGCCAAAAAAGAACTTGCCGCATGTTGGGTGTCGCACTGATATCAAATCACTAAGGACAGCCTGCCCAAAAGACAGCATCAGGTTGAATGCCTGCTGTCTTGATGCAATACTCCGGTGGGGCAGGGAGCTCGGGGGGGGGGGAACAACCATCTCCACTGCTACCCCTTCCCACCCCCCAGGCCTTCGTCCTCCACCCCTCTCCACCCCCTATCGCCCAACGTGATTATTATATTTTTTGAGACTCTTCTCCAGGGGAAGACCAATGTCCGTTATCCCGCCCGTTAGCCGAGAGGTTGCACGAAGCTACAAATGCACATCCCAACATGAAAGGGGGTTGCTGCACCCGGTGGTTTCTTGGGGATTCTTGGAGGCGTTTGGCCGATTGGTGTTTGCATCACTGCACTTTGCCACACGCGTGCTTCTTGTGAGCTGCTCTTGCGCAGACACCTGTTCGCTGCCTATCTCACCAATGGAGGGGTGTGAGCGAAGCCTCTGTGCTTCTGTGCGCTGGGCTCTGTGTGTGATCCCCAAGCAGGCTTTCTTTAATCTATGCCCATCCGTCCTGTTTCACCACAACAGACGGCTTCTGCCAGGCACCTAGCCCAGGGGCATGACCTGCCCGCCTCCCTCTCAGCTGTGGAATCTAGCCAGGCTTTCTGTTGGGAGCATGCAGTGAAGCTGCAGAGGGGCGGCAAGAGCCTGATCGGGTGAACAGGAGTGCACCACTGACACCCCCATCGGATTCAGAGTATGTATCGCTTTCAATTGCTTTCAAGTGTGCCGTGTGGGTGGGCGCAGTGGATGTCGCGTCAGGAGGAGATGCGGTTTGTTGTGTTGCATCCGATTATAAAAAGGGTCACCTGTAGTGTGCATCTCACGGGCTTGCTCTGATTTGATCAGCATCTGACGACACACATGTCAATCTGTGTGGCAGTGGAGCCTATCATCAGAGAGCTCCGTACCTACACAAAAAGCTAGACGTGTATGTGAGTGTTTCCCATGCGCAGTAGTGACCTCGTTTTGCAGTAGTGCCTGTGTGTGTGCGGATCATGGCCCCGTGTGGTTTGATATGTGGAGTGGATTGATCAGAGCCCGGTTGGGCTGTTCTGCACTATACAAAAATGCAAAAATGAGGGAGGGCCAGATGGAGCAACCCTCGCTGCACATGGAACGTTGCTTTTGGCAGGGCCAGAACAATATTTTCCCTCCCCCCCCCCCCGGACATCAGCCCTGCTAGCGTTTTTCACTGCCGTCCTCCATCTCCCTTCCATCCCATCCCTTTCCACCGCAAGTTTCCAACCATACGTTAAGGTGCGTTTCGGCCGTACATCGTTAGAATGTTTGTTCCGTGCTACAGCTAGCCAGGGGGAGGGGGAGGAGTCGGTGTGCGAGCATGTGCTTCCCGATGTGAATGTCAAGCTGACCCCGTCTCAACAGGCTCTGATTTGAGGGAGTGGGGTGGGGTGGGGTGGGGGGGCAGGTGACAGCATACCACGCTGTCAAGGCACTTCAGAGGGTGGGGGGTGGTGGCTAAACGGTGACGAAGTCATGTGGCTAGCTGTGCGTTGCAGAGTGTTTTTTTCTTTACCCAAGGTACAGCCTTCTCCCCCCTCATCTCAGGTCTGGTTTCTTCATCCAGCCGCACCGGCAGAGTTTCCTCAGACTTGAGGGCTATGCCGGGTGCGAATCCTTGCAGACCATCACCGTGCGGCAGGCATAGTGGCGGTCTCGGGACCGACGGATCTCCCCCCCTCAGCATCTTCTCCATTTTATAGGGTTGCGTCGCACTCATGCGACTGGGCCTGTTTTACACAGGGTTTCCCCGACGTGGCTATTTAGCCATTTGGGCCAAATTTTAGGATTTTTCGAAAATCCGGCGATGGCTAAATAGCCATGGGGTATTTTTTTAGGATTTTTCGGAGGTGGGCCACTAGGAGGGGGTCACAGAGGAGGGGTGGTCTAAAGGACTTGGGTAGGTCAGCCTGACGGAAGACGACCGGGTAGGTTTTGCGTTGGCCGGAGGTATTTTTTGCGCACGCCACCTGTCGTACCACACGCCACGTTCATTCCTATCATCATGCACCCTTGCAGACGCACACGAGTACCTACTGTCCTGGTGCTCGACTGTCAACATGCCTCCAGAAAGGACGCAAAAGGGTCTTGCGAGCTTTGGCTTTGCACCGAAGAGCAACAGCCGCGTGCAACTCTCCACACTCCGATTCGACTACGGAGCGTACTCAGGGGACCAGGCTGTGTTGCTTGCACAGTGCAAGGCCCGGAACCTGACATGGAAGAGGCAGTACGCTTCCCGTGCTTTTATGCTCTCTGAGATCAAGGCTGCCGCGACAGTTGATGCTGTCATCGATATGTTCGCGACCCTCAAGAACCGTCGCGAAAAACTGATCATTTGAATTCTGGAGAGACGAGGTAGACAGAGCGTAGCGCCTCATGTGCGTACGCACAAATTGGCCGAGGCCGAGCGCGCCGAAGGCGCGCGAGAGAAAATTTTTTAGGGGGGGTTGCAGACCAGACTGTTTTTAGCCACGACTTTTGGCCTCGGTGGCTATTCGGGGAAACCCTGGTTTTACATCAACAAATTATTGACACAGTAGGAAAGATCGACGGGACCCGAACATTCCTTTGCATCGGTACAGGTGTTGGGGCATGCTGCGCCGGGTGGGTCAGACACACAGCCCTTCACCCAGCTCTGCTCACAAGGGAATGCCAGTCTGATCGTTTTTGAGAGAGGGGTTTCGGTGAAAATCGAGAATGTCGGGCCTGCTATGTGGAGTTTGGGAGCCACTCGAGAGGTGGGTGTGGTTGTAACTGGGCTTGCGGTGATTTTGGGTGTTTGAGACGTCTTCTGGATCTTGAACAAGGCGTGTCATCACGGTGTGAGAAGCAAGCGGTTGCCTCCGGAGGATACGACGCGATTGGCAAGAATAGTGTGGCGTCTGTTGGCAGAAACGACCCCTGGCAAAATGTGGCAAACATGCAATGTGCCACCGTGTGGCCAGGAGAACCCATATCAGCGGTCCCTCTCATCGGGGCTGCTCGAAGCACGGCCAAGAATCGTTCATCCCTTCAAAAGAGACACAGCGGTCACGTTGGCTGCGCCGAACATAAAGAATGTTGAATCTCTATTGCTGCGTCACCTGTATCGCGTCTCCACTCACATCGCTTCACTGGGAGTGGTGTGCAGAGAGAGGGGTTTGCGTTGCAGGGGTGTCAATTTTCGGCAGTCATCGGTTTGCTGTCATGGTTAATTTTGCTGCCACATTGCGATCCATTGCGGGGCACGTACAGTTTTCCGAACCGGAAATCCGCCCGATCTCACGAACGGTTCCCCCACACAACCTCAATCCCAAAACTGGCGACCCGTAAGCCTGCATCACATCACAGTCTTCTTTTTTTGTTGAGTCACCATGCCACTCCTCAAGGCAGGACGTGTCCGCCCACTGTTCTGGAACACCTGTGACCCACCGTTGCCCTCTTTCCCTTCACGGCATCAGTGGTTGAGGGTAGTCGGAGGGGGCAGTGATGGCGCGAGTTACCTTCTTTGTCAGGCCACCTAGCTGTTTTCCCTGCTGTGCAAGCGTCACCAAACAGCTCCAGACAGAGAGCGCACCTTCCGCACCTTCCCCCCCTCCCCCAAAAATGGAAGTACTTTACCGGGAAGTGACGTGTCCATGCCCACACTGGGTGTGCACAAGCAAACGGCAAGAGTGGCCCACGTGGTGTTCGTCTCGATCATGCTACAACACACTACCAATAATCGAAACCTTTTTCTGGCTTTTTGTCACACCGGGTAGCGAAGGCCCCCAATCAAATTCAGGAAAGCTTTGAACGGACCACCCCCTCCCGGGTGGTATCGGACAGGCTCGGTGTGGGTGTGCGACATATTCCTCGACGCGAAATTCCCAAGACAATTTCATTTCCGGAAACGTTGGAACCTTTGGATCGCGGCTACCCATAAGGGGTGGCCGGGAAGGTGTTGCTTGCCCTCCCCATGAGAAGCTGCATATGGGGCGGGATGGGCTGATGGCCTTTCAGGTGCCGAAGCCTATGAGTACCGTCTCCCGTGTGAGGGCCTCTCTGGGAGGGTGTGGAGTTATCACGAACAGCAGGCATCTCCCCCACCCCCCTCCCATCTCCTCCCCACCCTGAGCCTTTTCCGCACAAAGCTCCGACTGCAGGGCAGAACCCCCACCCCACCCCACCCCACCGTCGATTTCGAGGTTTTTGGGAAGTGCCACGCCCTCCGCACCCCACCCATCCCCCATGCACACAGGGTCTACCCACCCTAAACGTGGTGAACACACACACACACACCGCACCGTCATTCGGTGATCACACAGAGATGGACCAGCTGGAGTACCCACAGCGGAGATCGTCTGAGCTGACTGTGACAAACACAACCCCGGGGAACAGCGATTCGGACACTGCTTCGGACCAGTCGAGCGCAGCGAGGGGGTATGGGCCTGCTTTGGGGACGCCGTCGTTTGGGGAGCCGGGTGCTCAGCACTTGGCCGCGGGGGAGCTCAGCTCTGCTGCGAAATGCGATGTGAGCACCTCCTACGCCTCTGTCCTGCTGAACGGCGTGCAGCTGATCCGCTCTGACCTCCCCGGCCCAGGGTGCGAGCAGACCACCACTGTCAGCGTGTCACCCGACCTCAACGTCACAGGCGAGGTGGGCGGGCTCGGTATCGACTGCCTCATCAGCGTGTCCCAAGACCCCGCACCCTACCACGAGTGGGGCGCGTCACTCTACGTCTACTCCACGTGCTCTACCAACGACACCGCTGCGAAGTCTGCCACGATCCTTGATCTGGGGAGGCTGCACCATGCCACCGCCATGTCGCATGTGGGGCACTATGTGAAGGGCACCCCCCAGAGCATGACTCTGCGGGTCTACATGCGGAAGCGTCTCCACTACCACACCCCGACGCCTGCGGAGCAGCAGTTCGTCGCGGAGGTGAAGCGGACCCTGGAGAACTCGTGGGTGAACAGGGGGTCTGGCTCGATGGGGTCCATCGCCCTCGGGAACAAGATGAAGGAGACCAGCTCGCTGTACGAAAGGGTGCTGAAGGAGGGGTACAACTCGTCGTGGAGGGACTTCCTTGCGGCGCATTCGAAGGAGTTTGCGGTGTTCCACTACACAGAGGAGCAGATTGCGGAGAACAGGTTTGTGCCGCACATCAAGCGGTCGGAGGGGAGGGTGCGCCTCGCGCACATCCCGATGAGCGAGATCAGCAGCAGGGACCGCATCCGGTGCAACAACCTCCGTGCGGACGAGCAGCACCTGATCCACACGCTGTGCGACATCCTGGCCCCCGGCTGCGCCTCCCGGAAAGAGGTGCTGCAGAAGCTGCGTGGAGTGCGGAGCTTCACCAACTCGCTCTTCCCCAGCCAGTCGCTGCTGATGAAGTACCTCGCCCGGCACACCGAGGAGTTTGTGTGGACAGCAGAGCCTGACCAGCCGACGCGTGTCGGGCTTGTCACCTCTGAGCGGGCTCCGCACGCAGCGTAGGACTCCGGGAGGCGGGGTCGGGTCTCGATGAGGTGTGAGGGCTGGTGTGTGATGCGGCTGCATGGTGTGTTCTGCAAACTGCTGCAAAACCGACCCACGGTGGGGATGCTGGCATGTTGTCACGAAGACAACGAGGCGATATTGTGTGCGTTGGTCATATAGGGTGGCTCATATTATGAACTGTTCGACATGTTCCCAACAAGCGAACAGCGGCGCTGTGTGCTGGAGGTGTCGGATTTGGAGGGGGGATGTTTGATTTGCAGCTGCAAGAGCAGGGGATTTTTTTTTGCCCGGTTCTAATTTCGTGTGATGGAGACCACAAAGAAAAGCCAATTCTCTGGAACTGGAGAAGAGGGATGAAGAACGAAGTAATGAACCACTGGATTGTGGTGGCGTTGATAGGAGATGTGTTTCCCCCAGCAGTATCAGGAAGGCTTGGACGGCGGGAAGTGTAAGAGTTGTGATCGTGTTTTGAGCGGGCAGACCCTACGTGGATGGTGTCCCGCTTGCATGTGTGTGTGTGTGCACAGACCAGCTCTTCAACAATCATAATCATGGCAGATGGAAAACAGGTGGGTTGATTCGTGTGCCCAGATGGTTTGCCAGAACCCACCTTTCTTGACGCCCCCCCCCCCCCCCGGGGGCTCAAAGAATATCTAATGAGCCTCCGGAGGTTGCTCTCATCCAGCAAGAGTATTTCAGTTCTTTTTTCATCCCCCCCCCCTTGCCGAACAGAACGCAACGAAACCTCCCCCACCCCCACCCCGACCAGCCCACCCCTCTCTCAACTTCGCTACGGCAATGTGCTGTTGAATGAAAACGCCCTTGTCATGTTTTTTTTTCCAAATAACCCCCCACACCCCCGGCCACCTGCATGCCAAAATGCAATTGTCGCGTTGACCCACCCCTTGCGGCACAACGTTTAACATGAATCTGCCCCGTTAACGGGTAACCGGTATTACCGGGTATTACCGGAAACCCGGTAATCGGCCTCCATTACCGGGTATTACCGGGTCAAAAACGGGTATTACCGGGTAAAATCGGGGGTATTACCGGGTCCGGTAATACCCGTTTTCGTATTACCGGGGATTTTCCGTGGGAATTTCCTTGGTACAGGGATGGTTCGTGGGGTGTCGCAGTGAATCAACTGCAGGGTTCTGGTGATCTTCCGTCTGGCAGTCCAAGGGAAGGTGCGCGGGGGGAATGTCAGGTGTTAGGTGACCCCCCCTGCGTTTATCTGAAGGCCAGCCTCTGCAGCCCCTCCTGGCCCACCCCTCACAGAGGCGGCCCTGGGAACACTGGGAGTGGGAACGGCTGGGGAACACCCACGTTCAGTACAACCAAGATCTATGAGGCAGGCCTTGCGGCATGGCGGTGGGGGGCTGTGTTGGCGTGGCGTGCCCCGATGATTACACAAACAAAGGTCGAGATAATGAGCCCAGGCCCTGATTCCAACACCTGTTCGTTCAACCAAGATCTATGAGGGACACACACCCCCCTGTCTGTGACTGTGTCCTCCGTGTGTTGCCTCCTCTCCCTCCCTCTTCAATGCACTTCATGGCCTCGTCCGCTTCCACGGAGGCAGAGCGTGTCGTCACACAACAGGCCGTCCACGAGGCTAAGTTCTTTGAAGCATGCATCATGACTTGTCCCGACTCGAACCAAGCTGATGATTTATCAGAGGGACCAGTAGCCAAGCAAGATGACAAGAAGCAGGCGCAACTCGTGCATATATTGAGGGCCTGGTCGAATCCACGTTTTGCTGGGACTTCTCTGGATTGCATCATATCGTAAGGGGTCGCTCAAATACCTTGCCGCACCAGCCCGGATCTTAGCTGCAGGTCCTGTACAGAGTGCCAGGTGCTCTTGTCAAGGGTGTCGCCAGAGAGGCTTCACATGGGAATGTGCGTCTTGCTGTGGAGCGTATCACAGAGAATTTCTCAAAATGGAAACGTGTCGACACCACAACTCCAGAACCAGCTCTTCCCGTCCACCTGCCCAAACCAGCCGTTGTCTGGGAGTCGTGAGGCCACCACGTGGGTCGACTGCAGGCTGGTTAGCTTCCGCTCATCATACACGGGGCGGATACTCAGCGTCCCGAAGGCAGGTGCGATTATCCACCTTGGCCCGGGGGCAGTCCAGTGGCGAGCCCGTGTTGAAGCCACCCCAGCAAATATAGCAAGTCCGCTCACCGTACTGTGACCTGCTGTGGCAGGAACCACAAGCCCGGCCACGCCAAGAAGCATCTCTCGGTACCATAATGCTCGTTGGCTGCTCGCAGGTAAGTGTTGCGACAAGCACCCAGCCAGCAGAGCGATGTGACCGAATAACGGAGCTGGCGTGACCAAGCACTCGAGCCTGGGGTAAGAGAAGATGGCTTCCCTGAACGAAGGATCGATCATTGAAAACGAGGAGCCCTTCGCTCTGTGCCACTGTGTGCCCAACTGTGCCACTTTGCAACCAGTTTGGTGACGCACCGTTTCTGCATTTCTGAGCCAAGGTCCTTAAATGATGGAAGCTACGGGAACAGTGGCTCGACTGCCTGATCTGACGACACCGCCGGCTCTGGAAGGGCTCAGGTGGTGTGTGGGCACCGTGCAGTAGTCAGCATTGCTGCGAAACTCGAAAAGTCTGCAGTGAGCCACACAAACCAGACATGAACTGCGGAACCCATCTTTCGATCACCCCATGCGCCATAGAATCCAATGTCGACCACAACACACTGCTAAGGGGAAGGGAATCAACCCAAAAACAAAGGGAAATTCCCATGGAAAATCCCCGGTAGCGCTACCGGGCTATAACCGGGTATTACCGGGCAAACGGGTATTACCGGACCCGGTAATACCCGTTTTTCGACCCGGTAATACCTGGTAATACCCGGTAGCCGTTAACGGGGCAGATTCATGGTTTAATAACATTTTTTTTGCGCCAGCCCCCCCGCCGGCCCCCCCCCCAATTCCCCTTTTCTCAATCCCGTCATCGTCAGTCTCAGTCAGCTCTACCCCCTTTCGCTTGCCTTCCAGGCTTGGGTGGGGGCGAAGGGGGGGGAGCGAAAAGGGTGTGAGTGCGCACTAAATAACAAGGGGAGGGCGGCATAATTTTTTGTGGCTGATCTGGGGCGCCCCAAGGGGAAGCGCTGATGCGCATCCACCCTTGCGGCAGCCCGTGCCTTATTATCGCCTCCTGTCACTGCCAGGATCGCCTGTTATTGAAGGTGTGAGTGACTGTGTGTGTACACCTGATACTTCTTTACCCCCCCCCCCCGCCACCCCCATGCCCCCGTCCCCTTCACCCACCAATGACCTAACTCCTGGGGACCCCCCCCCCTTTCTTAGCCCACTTCTATCAGATCAACCCACCCCATGCACCCCTCAGTTTGTCTAGTCTCGCTGCACGTTCTATCCACGCTTCTCCTCACCCTACCCTCCCCCCTCTGCGGTAAGACAACCAAGCAAAGCTTATGCTTTGGTCTTCCAACGTGATAGCTCGGAGCGACGGGGCGGGGTGGAGTTGGGGGTGCTGCCATTCTTTTGAGAGGGTCTCAGGGAGCGGGAGGTTGTTCCGGGTGCTGTGCGGAGAACAGGCCCTTCCCTGGTGGCTGCGCTAGTATGTATGTTATGTTTTGTTGTACCTTATTCCGGGCAGGTCGATTTTGTAGTCAAGTTATTTTTTTTGCTGTGCCTTTTTTTCATGTTGTACTAATAAGAGCAGCTTCTCCGGGTTGTGTTTTTTTTATTTCTTTTTTCCCTGCTGCTTTTTTTTGAACGGGGGTGTCTGTTTCACCCCGTCCATCCCGAGGCATTCGGAACTCGAGGGTCAACACCCCCGTGTCACCCCTCCACTACCAAGCAAAGTTCTCTCTGCCTGCCAGTATTAAACGTCTTAGGTACAGGGCGCAGGGTACTTCTTCGGACTGTGATATGCTACAAAAAAAATGCAACCCCCCAAACAACCTGGTGATGTGTTCATGCCTGAGCAGCAGTCCATTTGAGGCATTTGCGGAGGGCACGTCGTGCCTGTGATCAGGGTGCCTCGGTCTTTTCAGACGATAACATACCGCGCGTGTGTCGAAAGTGGATACCATATCGAAATCAGGTGAACAAAGATGGTTGAAAATCGCTCAAAACCATGAGCCTCGGTGCGCTCCTCAACCCACACCTGCAAGTAGTTGACCTATTTAGCAGAAGAAGAAGGCAGCAGCCATCAGTTGATTGACACGTCGACGCACTCTCACCCACACAGCCATCCCATGCCGGGGTTCCCAGTCGTTGCGTAATCATCCTGTCATACGTTGGCGATCTGATTTTGGCCTGGAGGACCGCTGTGTGCTCTCAACTTCACTACCCCCCCTCCCCCTTCCATGCCTTGATCCGTTGCCAACTGCTGACTCTGCCGAAATTCTCCTCCTGAGCTCTGAAGCTAACAGGCCTATTCCCCCCAACCCGCCCCAACCTCTCCCCTTGTGTGACCCCTTCTGTCCCCAAGTATGCCCCTCTTCACAGCCCCTTCTCTGTGTCACGTGGGTGCCATTGGGGAGTGGGGATATTCCCCCCGCCTTCTTTCCCATTACGCTTCTGACTGTGGCGGTGCATCCAACCGGGGTGGGTAAAATCGTGCGGGGGACCCGGCAGGTTGTGGTGGTGGCTGCGGTGAGAGAGAGAGAGAGAGTGCGCGTGTGTGTGTGCGACACCGGGTTGTGTCGCTGCCTCCTCTGTTGCCCCTCTGGGCCATTTCCCTTCGCCTCCCAGCCCCCCCATGCCGCGCCTTGTGTCACACCTTGGGTGTAGGTCGAGGGAGGCCAGAACCCCCCCGACCCCTCTCCCTCACCCAGCAAACCCGCCCCTTCCACCAGCCCCAACGAACGGCTATCTCACGGTTATCTCAGACGCCTGGATTGGCGGCGGCGTGCCCATTCCGCTCGGGCATTCTTTGGATGGCAAACCCTGCCCGCAAAAAATGCGGCAAAGCCTCTCAAGCGCTTTGTGGGTGTGTGGGTGTCGATCGGGCGATGCCACGGTGAGAAGTTAAGGTGAAGTCATGGCGAAGCCTTCTCTGGAGACGCAT
Organism: Rhynchopus euleeides; assembly: GCA_963210315.1. Taxonomy (NCBI): domain Eukaryota; phylum Euglenozoa; class Diplonemea; order Diplonemida; family Diplonemidae; genus Rhynchopus; species Rhynchopus euleeides. The sequence goes on along the minus strand of OY723298.1, from coordinate 839,924 downwards.
CACCCGCACACCCCCTCCCCCCCCTCTGCCTGTCTGTCTCAAAAAAACTTGTCTGAATTCTTGAAAAGAAATAGGGGGGGAGGTCGCTCCACGCCAGGGTCTGGTCGTCTTGGGCGTGAAGCCGGTGGTCATTCATACCAACAAAAAAGGGAGGTAAAATGCCTTCTGCCAACAAATGTGTACATCACTGTCTGGTCGTCTTGTGCGTCAGGCTCGGTGGGTGGCGACACCATCAAATAGGGGGGGGGGGAGGCGGTCTCTTCTCCTTCTTCTCCTCTTACTTCCTCCTCCTCCTCCTCCTCCCGGTAACCTTTCCTTGATTTTCGTCCGGCTGACCAGCACATCTTCTGCGTCACTCCGCGTCGGCGCGTATTTTGTTGTCACGTAGATATCGCCTTTGTATTTTTTTTGGCTTCCCATCACCTGGAGGTGGCGGGCATGGTTTGATTTTTTTTGCTTTGAGATCATCGCTTTCTTGCCAGAACAAACAGAGAAAAGATACCCACCCGGGGTGTTGGTCATCAAGACCAACAACCAAAATCACCAATCAACGATTCAAGGCATCAGTACACCCATCCCGAAGAAGAAATCGCGGTGCAGGAGTTCACCGCAGTTAGGGAGTGGGTACGGGCGGGCGGGCGGGAGGGGGGGAGGGGGGGGAGTATATTATCATTATCAGTCAACAACACACCGCCGCACCTGGCAACGCACAGGACGGCTATAGGCTCTCGTGTCACCTCAATTGGGGTGCTCAGAAGATGGCAGGCTCGTGCCTGGGGTCGCATCAAGGTGCCGTCGCTTTGCCATCGGCACCGAAGAGATGGTACCCGCTTCGGGCGACCCCACTGACTGTCGTCACACACGTGCCCAGCAAAGCTTTGTGCTGGTCGTCGAGACGGCAGCCAAAAATCGCTCCACTTTGTATCACCGAACTGCTTCCTCCCTCTCTGACTCCGTTGTCGGTGGTGCAGAAGTGTGAGCCACACTTACTCTATTCTGTGCCGTTTTACTGTATCGGACGACAAATGTGCGTGCTGTGAGAGCGAACGCCTTCTGGCATTCTGTTTCGCGTTGTGTACCTCGAGGCCTCCAGCATCGCAATCCCTGCAAAGTGCCTCTGAGGTGGTGTGTTGCGTCAGAGTTCACTCGGTGCATTGTTATCAGCAAAGCAGACTTGTGGCCAGGTTATTTTAGGGGACGACAGCGACGTCGATGCCATGACGAAGAGGGGTATCAAAGGGGGTGGGGAGGGAGGGAGGGTGGGTGGGTCGGGAAGTTGAATCAAGGTGGTCCCCACATGGGGGGGGCACGCCGTTTCCAGATGATTTGTAGGTATTGCCTCTTTTAGGGCTGCACGACTCGCTGATACTCACCCCCCTGCACCTGACTGCATCGGAACAACGGTTATCCAGCGAGCCACGGATACGGTCTTGGACACGACCTGCTTGAAGAGTGGTGATGGCAACGATGTGCCTTACTTTTCAACATACCTCCCTGCAGCAGTCTCGCGGTGCACGCGGTAGACACTTGTTCAATAAAACAAGTATTCCCTTCTCATTTGACAAGGTTTGTCGGTTTTATGGAAATTGCAGACACTGCACACCTTACGGCTACGAGGGACCTCGGGTGATCGTCGACACCACAACATGGAAGGTAACGTAGGCTCAGAAGGTTTCCCCCCACGTTACCCCCTTCGACGGCGGGGGGATGTTTGGCAATGCGCGTTCCCCTGCATCCCTGGGGTTGTCCTTGGTGGGTTGTGCCCCCCCCTCGCTCTCGAACACCCCTCAGGAGCCCGCCACAGTTTGAGTCAAGCTGGGCTGCTTCATGGCTTCACTGTTCTCTTCATATCCACCACCTTCCCCCTCACACCCCCCCCCCCCCTTTTTCCTCCGCAACGTTTAGTTTCAGTCAAAATAGCAAAAAGCTTACAAAGGGCCAGTCCACCTGGCTCTGGCTGCAGCAGCGCTTTGACACTCGCAACTCGTCAGAGTTGTGAGGGGTTAGAACACCTAGAATCAGCTGGGGTTGTGTTGGGGCTCTGCGTCAAAAAACACCGTCCCGGTGGGGTGCCTTGTATTGTGACCAGAACGTGGTAATTCGTGCGGTTCATGCTCGAACATGTCGTCAAGTTGTGAAGCAGACAACTTGCGCCTCTGAGCTGAAGGCCACCAGAGGCTCGCGAAATACATGGCAACACAGAACACCCGTCGACATCACAACAAGACGCAGTGCTAGGTAGGTCTGTCACTCTGTCACCCATAAGTGCCTGCTTTTGCTTGCCAGGGGAGCAGCTCATGCTGTCCCAGGGAGTAGGGCGTCGGGCTGTATGTGTGTTAAGTGGAGATTACAGCACCGGGCATGGATTGCTTAATGCGATCTCCACATCTGCTAACCTATTTACGTGTGTTTTCTGTGTGGCAGCCTTCCGGAGTGGGGTTGGGCATTTCGCCACGACGCACTTGGTTGTGCGTGTCGTGGTGGGGTGTTTGTCGTCTGCACAAACATTATAAATTAAAGCAAACGCATCAGCGATGAATTTGCCCCTCCCTGGAGGAGGGGGTGTTGTGTGAGAAAAGCCCAAAAATTGTTCAAAGGCCATGGCCATCACAAGCCGTCACAGCAGGCCGTCACAAGCTTGCGTGCATCTGCCGTGGTTTTTTTTGCCTCAGAGCGGGGGGGTGGGGGGGTGGGAGGTGCTGTTTGTTGACACTGGGAAACACAAACTTCCACCCTTGCCCATTCCCCCCCCACCCCCACCCCAACACCACCAATATCGAATGCCCATCTGAACAAAGAAGAAAGCTCATTTATGTTGTGGTCTGTCACCTACACAGCACCAGTTGGGGGGGGGGGGGCGAGAGTGCCCGGGGGGCGCTTCCAGGGCCCGGGGGGCGCTTCAAGGCTGGAATTGTCACATCAGCCTGGCTCCACCAGCCGTTGGGTCCGGATGTTGTCAAAAACCTGTTGCCCTTCTGCCTGGGATGATCACATGCCTGACCTGCAGGGACCCTCGTGGTGTCGCAGTCGACGCAGTTACTTCCCTGAAAGACAAGGGTGAGGGGTGAATCAAAGGTGTGAATGGGGCACGCAATGGCTTCAATTCTCTTCCCCTCCGTAGGATATGCAACGCGCCGACGCGCAGGCGACATGCTCGTTGCGGGAATGGGTGGTGCGTGACTGAGGCCCTCACCCCTCCCTCCCTCCGCCCCCTCCCAGTGCCCCCTGCCATAGATAATCTGTTGGCGATTTTTTTTTTGCCGCTGTGGAGAACAGGGAAGTTAGAACCCGAAGGCCCAGTTTCGGCTGCCTACCCCCGCCCCCCCCCCCCCTCTGATGCTGCGGTCATTCTGTAAAACTTAAGTCTTTTCTCTGCGTCGCACCCCCCACCCCCCCTCTGCCCCTCTGCACCTCCCTTTTCCTTTTGGATTTTTGGATTATTTTGGTTTGCTTTCGCGAAGCCGTTCCTTGCACGACGCGGTCTTCACCTCCCGGCGGGTACCCGGGTTCCCGCCTCCGGGTACCCGGCCGGGTGGTCCGCCGGGTACCCGGGGGTACCCCCCGGATACCACCGGATACCGGGCCGGATACCGGGATCCCGGTATCCGGCCGGGTACCCGGGCGGGTACCCGGATCCGGGTACCCGCCCGGGGAACCCGTGAATTATTGTCCATAACCCAGAGTGTATAGGGGGACCCTTTTCAAATTTTTTTTTCGGGGGGGTCCTATTTTGGACGTTTGAGCCCGATTTCGAAGGAATTTTTGAGTTTTGAGCCTATTTTGGGCCCTAAAACGCGTTAAAACGGGTCCCGGAATTTCCGGAAAATGGCTGTTTTTTGGCCTTGGCGAAATTTCGCCCAAACTATTGACCCAAACTTGTCTGGGCCCATAATCGGGTCCTGGTGGTCTGGAACTGTCCATTTTCGAAGGCAGTCGTGAGAAAATCGCGACGTTTCGCCCCGAATTCTCACTCATGTGACCCCAAAAATCAAGCAAATGAGGTTTGCTCCGGCTTACAAAACTCCAAATCCGAGTTGTGGAAGCCGGACCTTGTTGTGGGAGAGAATCGGCCAAGTGAGGAGCACGGTTTGCCCCCCGGGCGGGATCCCGGGCGGGCCCGGCCGGGTTCCGGGAAATTCCGGGATTCCCGGGATTCCCGGGATTTCCCGGCCGGGAATCCCGGGATCCCGGCCGGGAAATCCCGGGATGACCCCGGGGTATCCCGGGGTCATCCCGGGACCCCCCCGGGGTCAGGTGTAGGTGGGTGGTAAGATGGAGCAGAGCGACCCCCAGACACACACGGCGGGTGTCCTATTGGCGAAGCTGCGGAAGCAGTCGGCATCGACGACAACGCGGGAACAGGACAAACTTCTGGACAAGATGAAGGGCCTCTGCAAGGCCGCGGTGACCGAGGCGCACAAGGATGCGATTGCCAACGCAAAGACGTTTGGGGAGCTTTGCAGCTTGATGTCTGCAGCACACGCCGACATGAAGAGCACTCTGCAGGAGGCGGTGGCCATCAAACGTGCACCCCGGATCTACGACACACGCTTCGTCAGCATGCTCGACTGCGCGGAGCACTTTGAAGAGCGTGTCGCCATGCTGTACTCGTACATGGCTACCGGGATTGGCAATGCCTACACTCCCCCCACGTTCGAGAAGCTTGCTGTGCTGCTGAAGACCGTCGGTTCTGAGGCGCTTCAGGACATGCTGACGGAGTTCGTCCGTGCCGCGGCGCCGGTAAGAGCCGCTTTGTCGCGGTACAGCAACGCGCAGGCACCCGGGACGGTTGGATCGGCGACGATCTACGCGGAGGTGGAGGAGCTGATCGACATCCTCCAGAGGGCGAGCACGGGGGATGGACTCGCAGCCCGCGTGTCCAAGACCTTCTACAACGGTCTGCAGAGCCGGTGGCGCGAATCCTCGGAAACGGGCCGGGGGTTCTACCTCTCTGTGCGCCAGCTGACTCCGGAGGGGTACGAGACCCTGGAGATGCTGGATGACCTGCTGCCACGCGAAGACCTCGGCAAGCACATCGGCTTCGACGTCACCGCGCCCATGTACCAGGCGTACACTTCGGCAGTGTCGGAGCACGAGGTCGGCTCAGAGAGGGTATTCTGGAAACGCCAGCTTACCAACGAGACGCTCAAGCCTCTTGCTGAGCGTGTGTTGTTTCTCCTCACCTTGCCCCCTTCCTGCACAGCACCTGACAGCGCACTCTCTGTCATGATGCAAGCCATCCCCGTGTGCCGGAGTGCTATGTCCCGCGACTCCCACGCAAAGCTCTCGCTCTTGGCCATCAATCAAGATGTGCGAGGTGCGTACGGCAAGGAGTGTGGCTTCCGGCGGACATTCCCGTCACTCCGTGTGAATGACGCTGAGAGTGACGATGAGGAGTGATTTGTCCGGCACAGTGTGTGCGTCCGTGTGTGTGTATATCGTATTCCTTGCTGTCTGTGTCTGACGTCTTGTTCTGCAGCTGTGAGACGTCGTATGATGCTGATTGCCCTCCGATGCCATCAGCTGCTTTGGAGTCACGAGGGTATTGTGGCTCCCTTCGGAGGTTGTTGTTGCAGTGCATGTACTGCTTTTGTGTTTGTAGTTTGCCGGATCAGAAAGTCAGGAGAAGCGAATCGCGCGGCGCCCCAGCCCCAGACCCCAGCCCCTGCCACTTGCCACTTGTGTGCTGCCTTCGTGTGTGCGCCTGTGCCTCCCTGTTCTGCATTTGGTTGCCCTCGCGGGTATCACGATACAGAGCAGTCCACCCCCTCCCCCCCCCAAAAATCGTTCGCATCATCTTGGCGCCCATTCCTTCCACTTTCTGTGGATGTGTTTGGTATTTCCGAACGGAATTTTCCAGCGTCAAGACTGATACCTCGCCGTTTTCGAGTCAGTCACTTCCACCGCCGCTGCGATTTGCGTACCGGTAGTTGTGCAGAAATGCTAACATTTAATTTGCTCTGTGGAACCTGGACTGCACCTTCTGGGATGTGAGTCTGTAGATAGTTGGACAGTTGCAGTACCCATCTGTTAGAAAGCTGAAAGGAACCTTGTCGGGCGATCAAGGACGACTGAGGGTTCAGTTTGAGTTTAATGTGGTCCAAGGGTACAACAGACATCACTGCTTGCAGATCCCTCTTGCTTGTCCCTCTGGTAACTTCCAACGGCTCAAACTCCTCGACTTCCTTGGGTGGGCATTTGCCATACCTGACGTAAAACAGTGATGCTTCGTGCTAGTGGTGAACCTGACGTTAGTAAAGGAAGGGTGCTGCGGCTGTCCACGAGGGGCTCTGATGCCTCCTCACGGTGCCTGGTTGGTCGGTTCAGGTGAAACAGAGCAAATTTAGTGTTAGGGGGATGCCTCTGGTCAAGGCCTTTTCACAAAAATTGACCCACGGCGCCGAGTTGGGCCGTTGGTTCCTGGTTGTAGCTCGGTCTACGCCAGGTTCCACACCCCGTCATCGCAAAACGTACGCATACACAGAGGCAAAACACAACAGCCTCTGTGGTACGGGAGCATGGCGGGAGGAAATTTTGCCTTTTGGTCAAATAGGCACCCTTTTGTAATCACTTGACCCGCAGGGTGGCTGAGTCTTATCAGACAGGCCGACCTACATGTTGATCAGTGGAACCACACAACCTGTTCAACCTGCCCCCGGGGTGGCTGAGTCCACCCCTGCCGTAGCGTAAGATAAGCCTACGTCGACCCTCGTCGTCCTCTTCGTCGTCCTAGGACTGTGGAGTTCAGCAACCAGGAGGATGCGGAACTGCTGTGAGCTGCACACTCTCTTGACACACCTGCACGTATCTGCGTTACACTCGTGGTAACCCCGAACCCTGTATTTATACAGGAGACTTCCATCTGGGACAGTTTCTGTTCCAGATGAGCTTTGACAGTGGTAGCCATCTTTGCTATGGAGCCATCGTCATTGCTATCGTCGTCACTCGGACCCATGAGCAGTGGATACAATTGGTGTGGAAGGAGAGGGTGCGGTTCTGGATCAGCAGGTCTGAATCTGAAACTGGGGACTGAAAGCCATAGGTCTGAGATGACCTCGGTCCAAGCGACCTGAGACTGAGAACCCCCGGGATTCCCGGCCGGACCCCGGCCGGACCCGGCCGGGATTTCCCCGGGATCCCGGCCGGGATTTCAAAATCCCGGTCCCGGGCCCGGAATTTCCGGGCCCGGCCGGGGTTTCCCGGGATCCTGCCGGGGGGCAAACCGTGGAGGAGGTTTCTTGTGCGAAATTCGAGCAATAAAGCTCAAGTAATCAAATGCCATGACCCCAACCACAACCCCACCCCCTGCCCTCTGCCCCCCACCCCTGTGCAGGTCATGTGCCCCATCCCATCCCGTGTTGCCTTGTTGCAGATTTTCAAATTGGGAAATTTCAGGTGACCCGATGATAGGGATGTACCCCGAGGGTCTACCTGCAGGGATCCACTTTTTGCTATGCCTGCATTGCTGCTGTTTGCGCTTCTCGCCTCCACACACCACCCTGGGGGGAGGGACAGAGGGCGGAGGGGGCTACACACTTACACAACCGATCCGGTCAAACAATGCCACGTCATCCCCATTGGGGTCCTGGACCGCGGCCTCTCTCCCAGCGAATTGGTGTCGTCATCAGGCAGGCTAAGTAGTTGTCTACACAGGACATTGGTTTTAAGGGGGGTCTGAGTTCTGCGGAACTGGCTTCAAGGGACGCCCCCTCGTAATGACTGGGTGGATGGAGCCAAGTAATACCAGGTGGTCGGACACCGGAACTCTCGGCATTTATTAGTCGCGGGAACTGTGTCCGTGTGGTAGGTGACCCCTTCCGATTCCACTGATTCCACTCTTGAACATGTAGTGTTGAAAGATACTTGGTGTTCTGATGTTTTACAGGGTACTTGACAAAGGAAAGAGGGTGGTCAGTCTTGTGATCCACCCTGAATCCTTCCTGTGAGCAGCAGATCCACAACACCTCGACTTCTTTCAGCGGCTGTATTGATATTGCCTGACACAGCAAACATGATTCAATTGGAGGAACAAGCCTCGTACACCAGCGGCCCAAAAGGTGGATTTCATGTATGGTTTTAGGATTTCCCTTACTACTGATGGTGTAGAGACTACAAAGCCTGACCTGATGACGCCGCCATGAACCTGGGAGACACGCCGCGTGAGAAGGGACCTCGGTGCGGGGTGGCGTGAAGATCCTGCCTGAGTGCCCTCGTCGGGACCCGCGGTAAACCGTGGCGTTCCCCCCGAGGCAAGTCCAGGACGAAGCTTGCAGATAACCGCTGCACCTCTTCGTCCGAAAGGAGCTCACAGGATAGGGGAACTGCCCACACCCCACTCACGACAGCGTATCCGAAAGGTGCACTGCGCGTGTGGTGGCGGTGTCGGGTCCAGACCCACCTCGTTCCCCCATGCCCGTCAGTTGTTGCCCCTGCAGGGGTGGCTGCTGTCTGGCATGGGGGGCGCCCTCCCTGCCTTGCAAGGAAAAATGTAGAACGGCATGCTGCCCGTTTCTTCATTTTTTCACCTTGCCTGGCAGGGGGGGGCCCACCCTCACGGGGGGAAAAAGAGGAACGGCATGCTGCCCGTTCACTCTTTTTTCCTCCCGTCGTGGGTGGGCGGCTACCCGGGTACCCGGGGTATCCGGCCCGGGTACCCGGGTATCCGCCGGGTACCCCCCGGGTACCCGGAAAGGTGGAGACCGCGTCGTGCATGCACCACTGCGTCCCTATATCTCTTTACCAACTGGGGTAATCAGGCTGGGGAAAAAAACAACAAATCACAACAAATCACACCCGATCGTCAGCTGATTGAGGGTGTGATATGAGGGTTCTATCCAACAAGGATATCAAGGCGGCACTTTCAAAGTCCTGCCAAGGACAGCGCCACGTGGGTGTGTGCTTCTGATATATGTTATGTCATCATGTGAACCCTCCCCAGCGTGTGCCAACATCCCTGACACGCTCACGAAAAGCATGACACGGAGAAAACAGGTGCCGGAACAACCTGCCGAGCACACGGGTGGTGCCACGTTGATCCACGCAGCGATCTCCCATGACAGGAAGCCTTGTCGCCACGGCAGAGTCGCCGCAGACTGTGGGAGAGGTGTCGCCAGTCACCTTGAGGTTGCAGTGTGTCATCAGGCTAAGACCCGTGCCCTCTTCACCTCCCCTGTTAGGTTGCTCCCATATCGTTGCCTGCTTTGGGGCCTGAAGGACATAGGGGTCCAGCAGGCACTTGAGCATCGCAAGGCATGAGTGGCTGTTTCAAACTCCTGGTGCAAGCACCCGTCATGCCCTCCCAGGTAGTTTAACGTCTTGCCCAGGACCTTAGGAACAACAAATCACAACAAATCACAACAAATCGTCAGCTGATTGAGGGTGTGATATGAGGGTTCTATCCAACAAGGATATCAAGGCGGCACTTTCAAAGTCCTGCCAAGGACAGCGCCACGTGGGTGTGTGCTTCTGATATATGTTATGTCATCATGTGAACCCTCCCCAGCGTGTGCCAACATCCCTGACACGCTCACGAAAAGCATGACACGGAGAAAACAGGTGCCGAAACAACCTGCCGAGCACACGGGTGGTGCCACGTTGATCCACGCAGCGATCTCCCATGACAGGAAGCCTTGTCGCCACGGCAGAGTCGCCGCAGACTGTGGGAGAGGTGTCGCCAGTCACCTTGAGGTTGCAGTGTGTCATCAGGCTAAGACCCGTGCCCTCTTCACCTCCCCTATTAGGTTGCTCCCATATCGTTGCCACACCCGATCACAACAGATCACAACAAATCACAAGGCAAATGTTGTGATTTGGGATCTGATTTTTGAAATTTTGGATCGCGATCACAACAGATCACAACAGATCACACCTCATCACAACTCATCACAAAAGGGTCACAAGTCGTCACAACTGGTCGCAACAAATCACAACTGGCCACAACAAATCGCAACAAATCGCAACAAATCACAACAAATCACAACATTTGGCGTTGTGATTTGTTGTGATCGGGTGTGATTCGTTGTGATTTGTTGTTTTTTCCCCCAGCCTGATTACCCCACGTAACCAACCCACCCCAAGCCACCACAACACAACACTCGCATATCTATCTCAGACAATTTGAAGGATCCCCAGAGGAAGGGGAAGGGGTGGGAGAAGGTGTGTCTCAGTACTGTGTAGTAGGTTGCCCAATTTCCCTGTTGTTACAACGAGAGAGGGAAGCGAGAGGGAGAGGAGGGGGGGGGGGAGGGGGCAACATGTCTTCCCTCCTTTTTTTAATCTCTTTGGGATGGATGGGGGGATTACTGCTTGTTTACTTTCTTAGCGGGCTTTCGTAACGGGTGGAAAGGGGGGGGGGGTCCCCCCCCCCTACACAGGAACAGCGACTCCTCTCACTGGGAGACGCTGCGAACCCCGGTAAAAAACTTGTTCAAAATATGGTGTTCACATGATGTGACATCGCCGCTCAAATAACACATGAGTGTTACAGGGTGGGAGGGGGTGGGGGGTGGGGGGGATAACTAACATTTCGTGTTGGGCGAAGCCAGCCCTTCCTCCCCCCCTCCCCCCTCCAAACCATGACGAGTGAAGGGAGATCACCGTTGTGCTTCCCTCTCCCTCCTCCTCAATACCCCCTCCCGAGTGGTTTTATTCTCAAAGGCCCGCCCTCCCTCTCTCTCTCTCTCTCTCTCAGTCAGAACAGGGTGTGTCCAGGGAGGCTGCCCCCATGCCACCGGTGGAAGATAAATTGCCGTGGCTGCCCGCTCGCAGGTCAATAGGGTGCTGCGGCAAGGCACTGCCCCGACCGCAGGAGCCAGTTATCTCCTGAGGTTATCGTATCGTGACCCTGACCCCCCGTGCACTCTCACACATCACGCGTGTGGTGTCAAGAGCAGTGCGTTCGACACTGCTGCAGTCGGGTTCAGGTGGGGGAGTACCTCCCTCTCTCTCTCTCTCTCTCTCATCCGGTTGTGCTCATGGCGCAGGGGTGTGGTAGGAGATCCGCTCGTCGGGCGAGCTCGCGGGTGATGGACGGACCTACCTCGGACCCCTTCCCATCCCCACACATCCCATTGGCCTCACGCCTCACACCGCACACGCTTTGCTGCCTTTCCTGTCAGGGGGTGGGGGGCGGGTGTCCTTTGCAGGCCCTTCAGGTCCAACTCACCAGACACGACTCCCAGCGGACACTCTCTGCGAAGGCCTACCACACAGTGCACAATGAGTAAGCTTAAAGTTGCTTTGTGCCAGCTCGCTGTGACTGCGAATAAAGCCGCTAACGTTGAGAAGGCTGTTCAGAAGATTGGCGAGGCTGCAAAGGCGGGGGCTGGGCTTGTTGTGCTGCCAGAGTGTTTCAACGCCCCCTATGGGACGCAGTATTTCAACGAGTATGCTGAGTCTGTGCCCAACGGGGAGACCTGCCAAGCGATGTCGCAGTGCGCAAAGGATAACTCTGTCTTTCTTGTGGCAGGTTCCATCCCCGAGCGCAGCAGTGATGACACTCTGTACAACACCAGCACTGTGTACGCCCCGACGGGGGAGCTTCTGGGGACGTACCGCAAGATGCATCTGTTCCGCATCAACACCGAAGCCTTGAAGTTTGACGAGGGTGAGGTCATGTCACCTGGCGATGATTTCACCACCGTCAAGCTGGGCCAGGGCATCACGGCTGGGCTGGGCATCTGCTTCGACTGCCGGTACCCTCAGGTGGCGCTGCGCTACGCTGCCGAGGGGACAAACCTGCTGGTCTACCCAGGCGCATTCAACATGGTGACAGGCCCTGTGCACTGGAAGCTGACAGCTTGTGCGCGCGCGCTGGATGCACAGCAGTACGTCGTGTTCTGCTCCCCTGCGCGTGATGAGTCTGCATCCTACGTTGCCTATGGTCACTCGTTGGTGGTGGACCCGTGGGGGCAGGTTCTTGCCGAGGGTGGTGAGGAGGAGTCTATTGTGTACACAGACATTGACCCCGCAGTGGTTGAGTCCACCCGGAACAAGTTACCCATTCTCAGCAGCATGCGTGAGAACATCTACACGAAGTAGCTGGGTTGTGGTGTCCAGTGTCTAGCCTTCCCTCAGCGGCGCTATCTATTGTGTCTCACTCCCGCGTGGATTTTGAAAAAGTGTGCCCGGTTTGTGCTGTCTTATTGGAGGGGTGGCAAATCTGCCCCACCTGGAGCCTGACCCTGCGGAAGGAGGTAGTAGTGTTAGAGGTACAGAAGCCTTCCAGCCCTGCGACGTGTATTTTATGGATCCCGCCCTCCTTCCCCCCTCCCACCCCATCCCCTTTTGTTGTCGACGTTTTGCCGTCACTTCGCTCTCCAGCGGGCGCACATATCGGTTCTTCCTCCCTGCCCAGGCTCCACCCTGGTGGTGGTGCAGCTTACACCATCAGCAATGCTGCGGCGGTGTGGTGTGCGTGCTGCAGGCACGACGTATGATCAGGAGGTTACCTCTCGTAAGGTGACCCGTGGTATCAACTTTACATACCACAAGCAGGCGGAGAAGATTGCCGCTCTGCAGAGCGAGATCCGTAACGCTGGCTTCCGCAGGATGTCGGATATTGTCAACGACAACGACGCCATGAGGCCTGCGGTGATGTCTGCGACACTGAGCCTCCCCTCGAAGTATGGACTGTGCTTAAAAGTCTGACATGGGCAAGGGGCGATGGGTTCCCCACAAAAGGTGACGTGCCTCAGGAGGGGATGGCCTGGGGGGGGCAAAACGGTTCTGTTTGTCGAAAGCTGCCGTGTGGCATACCGGGAGTGTTTGAAGATGACGGGGAGGGGGTATGAATGGTCCGTGGTCCCGGTTGTGCCGCCTGGGTGGCACAAAGAAGAGGAGGTTACCCCTCCCTTTCGACATCAATCGTTGTTCTTTTTTTCCCGCACAGGATCAAGGCGGATGGCGAAACCATCTCGGATGCGGACATGGCATTGCGGTACAAGGAGGGAGTTCTTCCTCTGAATCGCATTTCCAAGAAGTCACAAGACAAGACTGTGACCCCGATGGCCAAAACGAAGAAGGATGTCATGGAGGAGGAGAAGGCTTCGGAGTACAAACTCTTGATGACATGGATGCTCTTCTGTGCCTTCGTTGGTGCACAGTTCCTGCACGCAATCGCAGCGCCGGAACAGGTATGCCATTGCCACAGCTCTCCGGTTAGAACCTAACAGAATTCCACCGCGTGTCGGGGGTGTGCCACGGTCCACCATTTCAGACCCACTGCTTTGCAGCCACACCACCTCCAGCACGACCACACAATGTGACCCTCACTGCACTCCTCACCTGCAGATCATCCCTCTCCTTCACGAGAATGACAGCCAGCCCGCAGCAGCACCAGCAGCATAGCCAGGTCGTGACTTGCGAGCACCGATGCTGCCGCAGCCCCGCGTAGGGTGTAGGTGTGGGGGTGCGGTTTCGGGGAGAGGTGACATCACGGCCACGCGCACCACTCTGTGGTGATCTCCTTTGGGGGGCCCCGGGATGCCACAGGGGGAAGGGCAGGAACCTGTCTGTGCTGCATTGGAAGCCCCCGGTTGCCGCATCTACGGCAGGCCCAGGGGGCTGCTGAGGGTGCACGTCGTCACGGTTTTGCCGCCCTTGATGCGGTTGAATGCACCGGGGATGACATTGTATGCCTTCATTACTGCACTCGAGCCAGACACCAGTTGATCGTGCTAAAGAATACCTTCGTCTGGGTGTAGCAGGGCAGCCTTGCAGGCGGCGCACCCTTCTCGCCCAGCTCGGTGGAGTAATTCCTGTCATCTGCCAAGGTGTTGCTTGGCACCAGATCCCTTCCTCCAGAAACCAGGAGTTGCAGAGGATTCTGTCACTGCGGGATCGATTGCCCGATGCAAATAAGTCGGCTCATCAGCAGGCCCGTTGGTAGATCAGCCAAGGCTCACTCAGCGACCTCCACAGGAACGAGGTCGTTTTGGTGCTGACACCACGACTTTTGGACATGCATGTTTTCTTTGGATTCATAAGAAACTGTGCCCCCGAGGGCTTGGGTATTACAGACACGCACACAACAAGGTGTGCCAACAAGCACACAAGTGGTTGTCACCGTTTCAATCGCATGTGTTTGGGGATGCCGTTCTCTTGCCAGTGTGAGGAGTATCTGTGTTGCTTCTGGTTTCTGCGTCGAACAGTTCCTCCCCAGGGGTGGGCGAGCCGTGCGCCAACAGCATGCAGTGGTCATACGGACAATCATGATTCAAAATCTCAGAATCGTTCAGGAATCGTTCAGTAGCCCCCCACCTGCCTGCGTGTTCATCCGTGTGAAGTTATACTGTATGTTTTGCCTGATCATTGTTTCTCGGTTGGGAAAGTTGAGTACAGACGGAATAGAACGAAATGAGCAAAGCTTCGAATACAAACCCGTGCGACCACCGCCCGGTACGCCCCCCCCCCCCCCCCCCCATACCACCCCCTCTCAGACATCTGAAGATGTTGATCAGTTCGCTACCCTTTTGCTCAACAATGCCGTTCTGCCTTCAGGTAATCAGAGCATGTGAACTCGAGAGCAGTGTCAAAACGGGCCACTCAACCCCCCCGCCCCTCCTCCCCGCCCCCCGACACACCACACGGTGGCCTGGTCAGACCCTGACCAGGTCAAAACCTGGTCAAATCTTGACCAGGTCATACCTGGTCATGACCAGGTCATTTTCACCCATTTTAACCGGGGGGAACATGTTGAGTGGCCAAGCAGGGGGAACAATTCGCATGTTCCGGACTCTCTCCGGCCGTTGTGGAAAGTATGAGTCAAAAGGGTTCAACCATACCCCGAGTCGAGAAAGAAGTCGAAGCTTGAATCATGTTGGGCACAAGGGAAAAATGGTCAAAATTGGCCCAAAATTACCAATAAAATATGCTGCAGTGCAGGGGGGTGGCGGGGTGGGGTCGGCGACGAAACTTGATGATCAGCAGCTTTCTGCCTTCTTCCGCTTCTTCACATTCTTCTCCTTCTTCCTCTTCTTCGGGATCTTCGTTGTTGTCGGCTTCACAGGCCAGTGCTGCCTTGCGTAACACGCCGTCCTTCGCATCCTGGGTGTGGATCGGCGGCTGCTTGTCGCAGAGGCAATTACGGAGACCACGCGGTTTGTTGCAGGCAGCATCGCCAGTCAGTAACCAGCCATCGGAACACTTGCCGAGCGAATCGATCGGGCCGACAGGGGTTACCCGACTGCTACCGAGAGTCCTGAGACGGTGCCGAAACGAATCGAAGTTTTTCATCCATACGGGACCCGCTGTCATGCACTTCCCGCACAACGATATGACATTGTATTGCAAGAGGGTACACGAAGATTCTTGCGGGGTCGTTGCCGAAACTGGCGCGGGGGTATAGTTTGCCAGCTCGAACACCATCAGGTCCCTCTCCCGGAAACGAGCAGATGTTGTCCTGGCCTGCGATTTCCTCTCCCCATTCTCCCTCTCGAACGCTTCGTCGGAGAGAGCGAATAGGTGGCAGTTCTGAGGATCCTGAGGGTCCTGAGGCATTCAAGGCAGGGCACTCCCTTCTCCATTCTTTTGCACTCTTTGAAAAGTGTCACAATCAGATGTGGTCAACCGTTACGGCACTGCCGATGGGACTCTCGTCCTCCTCGTCCTCGCTTGCATCGGGATGCTCGGGTTCAGCGGGTCCAGCGGGGTCAGCATCCTTGTCGTTGTCACTCACGGCGACGTTGAGGCACGCCCACTGGTCGGGCTTCTTTGTCACCACCGCCTGCCTCATCACCGCGTTCACCAACTGGATGTCGATGGTCACGACACCCTGCCCCTGCGTTGCCTGTGGTGTTGCCCCCACCGCCACAATGAACGGATCCGGAATGTGAAACGTTCGGGCGTGCAGACCATTCGGAACCTCGCTCTTGTAGGGTAGGTCCCTCATGACCGATCCGTCGAGGACAGGTGGGTGCTCGTCGGGCACGTCAGCTCCCGGACCCTACGATGATCCGGTAGAAGAGGACGTCTGCTATCGAATGCCTCCCGATCTGCGTGATGGGGGGGGGTTCGGGATCAGTTGTTTTTCAGCTGCCTTCGAAGAAGTACTGCCCACAGCGCTTTGAGCGGTGGGCAGCCTCTTCATATCGGTTCCCAGCACCTCATCCGAGCACCCCGCTTCCGTCAGCACCTCGTACTCAGACGAGTTGTCGGCGCTCGTGAGGCGCTTCATGCCGCCTCCGACGCGCGTTGCCAGAGACACGCATGGAGTAGACTGCGGGCAGTGTCCTTCTTCTTGTCGGCCTCTTCACTCCGTGTCAGCTTCCTGCCCCACTCCTTGTCAAAGTGGGTGGTGCGATGGATTTTCAAGCAGCGCCGCGAGGCTGCTGTGAAACAGCTCGACGCCTTCTGCGTGGCCTGGGATAATGCAGACCTCCTCGACATTTTTTTGGGATACCACCAGGGGGAGGGACCCGGTGTGAGGCACTTGAGTGCGTCCAGGTGGGCAGGGAACCTGGGCAGGGGGCCTCATTCCTTTTTGGTAATTTTGGGCCAATTTTGACCATTTTTCCCTTGTGCCCAACATGATTCAAGCTTCGACTTCTTTCTCGACTCGGGGTATGGTTGAACCCTTTTGACTCATACTTTCCACAACGGCCGGAGAGAGTCCGGAACATGCGAATTGTCCCCCCTGCTTGGCCACTCAACATGTTCCCCCCGGTTAAAATGGGTGAAAATGACCTGGTCATGACCAGGTATGACATGGTCATGACCAGGTCATACCTGGTCATGACCAGGTCAGATTTGGTCATGACCTGGTCAGATTTAGACCTGGTCAAAACCTGGTCAGTCAGCTGACCAGGCCACCGTGCAATCGATGTTGCCATTCTGCCATGTCGTGCGAGCATGATCTTGATGAAACTGCAATGGATCCTCAATTCCAACGCCGTGTTAGCCTCAGTAAACACACCACCGCACCACCTTTGCAGGAATTGTGTGGGTGAGACAACACAACAACAAGTGGCGTATCGCTGCTTGGTGTTGTCTAAAAGCTATCAGGAACAGCGGGATCTGCTGCGCCTAATCCCAGTAGGCTCCATACACACACAACACACGTCAGGGCAAGGTTGCCAAGATGTTGCGCTCAACCAAGCCGAGTCTCTTCTTCGAGAAGACTTTACCATGGATGAAGCATCCGTACTTTCGGTCCGGTGCCTGGCAGCTGGGATGGCAAGGTGTTATCCCTGCGCCCCCGTTCTTCGTCACGGGGAGCGTGACGGCTGCTTTCATCACCCTCCTCTACATTGCCTATGACAAGACGCTCTCTGTCAATGCCTACGCCCAGCACCATCACAACAGGTATGCCTCGGGCAGCTCCTCACTCACCAGCAAACCCTCCAGATGTTGGGGCGTTTCCCCATATCACGGCATACATTTGGTTCGGACTGAGCCAGGCGCAACTTCCTGGCGTGGTTTCCCCTGAGTTTCTCCGGGTCGGTCTGGCAAGGCCGACGTCAGGCTGGTGGTGTTTCTTGCATGTCCCATGTGTGGGCCACCCTGCCCAACAACTCACCCAATCCTGCCTGCAGGTTTAACTACGGTTATTTCGGAACGGTGCAGCACCACCCGGGTAAGGGTGTGAACTTCGGTATGTCTCATGTGGGTGCGCGTGAAAAGCATCTAAGGCAATAGATGCTGTGTGGTATTGCCTCTCTCAAAATCCGGATCGGTATCACGCCAGAACTACCGTGCGTCGCCCTCTTCATGAGTTGAATTTTACTGCCGGTGTGGGTGGGTGGCTCCTGTGTCAAAATAGTCGGCAGCGCCTTCCCCAGCAACAAGTACAACCTCATCAGGCTGCGGAGTTGCTTTTGTTCCACAAGCAACAGCCAGCCAGCTCATGGATGAAGCCTCATCTTTTTCTTTTTGCGGGGAGAGGGTGTCAGGCTGTCCCCGAATGACTCACCCCACCCACCCACACAACCCTGCAACCGAGTGAAAGGAGGGGCGGGGGGTGGGTGGGGAATGCATCTCTGCACGGTGGACTCCCGCACGTCGAGTGGACCCTTTTGGATACCGGAAAAGCGGGGGTCTGACGAGGGTCCGACCCCCGCGAGTGGGGGTATGGGCACCAAAAATAGGCAGTGCAGACTCCCGATATCGGGGGTCGCTCAGACCCCCGCTCCAGGGTGGGGAGTCTCCACATCTCCTTCACCACTCACCGCACAGGTTACAACATGCCCTTCTTCGGGAATTACTCCCTGGGCGAAGCCTACCCGGTCACCGGGAAACCCGACCCGAAGCTCTTCTCTCCCTTCTCTGATGACCACATGGAGGGTCACAGGCGCCCGCAGCCCGGTGACCACCACCACCACTAGAATGCGTCGAGACGACAGGTGTCGCCGTGGTGTGGCCGTGGGGCTGGGGCAAAGCAGGGGCAGTCCTCAAACCCACTCGAACTCATCTTTTTGGATGAGACAATGTCACTCAATTCACCTCTCTGTTTTGCACCACACCATGGGCTGCTAGATCACGTCTAAAAAATCGTTCGAATCCTCCAGGCCTGGGCGGGGAACGAGCCCTTTTTCCAGGTTTTTTGGGTCGGGGAACCAGGTTTTTTCTAAGAATTTTTACAAGGGAATTTTTGCTCGCCCCCCCACAGTTTCCAGGCGCGTGCCCGTCAGGCGGGACTTTTTCTCTGATTTCTCTCCGCGTCATCATTGACAGCTCTCGAGTGATGCCCAGAGATGCTTGCGGCAGAGAGTGCCCCTCATGCGCGTTACAGCTGAAAATGAATGAGGATCGTCTGGCACTCGTTCTCATCGGGGGTTGTGCTCCGCAGGGACTCAATACACCTTGGCACTCTCGCAGGGCTGGACATGCCAGCAGCTGGAGGACAGTTACAAAGCTGCCCCCGACGCCACCCACCTGCTGGCCCCTTCAGGTCTGAAAGCCCAAAAGCTCCCGGGGATTTTGCAGTGGTGCGCACCATATTCAGCGCAGGGTGATCTCTCCGATTTTCCAAAACTGCTGGTTTACGGGTTTGGGGAACGGTCGTCGGCAGACCGTTGAAATGCCCGTGTTAGCAAGGCACACTCACGTTTCAGGTAGCGTGTCGCGTGTCACGCATGTCGCGAACGCGGCAAGTGTACCTCCCAGGTGGGGAAGCCCGACCTCCTGTCCGATGTCAGTCAGGCTTCGAAGAAGCGCTTCATGGATGCGGCGCTGACCCGGGGAAGTGAGATAGATGGACGGGCACACGCTACATGGGGGGTCTGGGGGGCGTGAGCCCCCCAGCCGCCGGAGGCCACGGTAGCGAACATCTGTTCGTGTGGGCGTACAGATTCTGTGCGAGTTGGCTGCGTCCTCAGAGGCGACTGGAGTGGTTGGACCCCGACTTGATGGGATTCGAAGGACTTGAGTACGAGACGTACGCCACAGGGGGGTCTGGGGGGCGGAGCCCCCCAGCCGCCGGAGGCCACGGTAGTGAACGTCTGGCTCTCCAGTTGGCCAGCAAGGCGAACGGTACGTGGGACAGACTTCCCTTCCATCCTTGTGCACGCCCTGTCGACTGGGGAAAACTTAGAAAAAGTTTTTTCCTCTGCGAAACAACCTTAGAAAAAAATTCCCCTAACAAAATTCTTAGAAAAAAACTTTTTTTCCCCTTACAAAAATTCTTAGAAAAAAAGTTCAGAATCCTGAAAGTGGGGAACAAGCCCCCCAGTTAGGAACAGCCCTGGAATCCTCTGCAAGTAATTTGTTTCTAAACAGGCGATTACAGCGAGGTTAAGCCGTGTCCGCCGCTGTGGCATTGTGGGGGTGTTCCCCCCAACACCCCCCTTTTCCCATGAGGTTTTCCTCTTGCCCCCCCCCCCCCCCTGCAAAGTTACCAAAGTTTATCCCCATCCCCTCACCAACCACCCACGCGCCGCTAGCATGTTGTGTTACTGTAAATAACATCAACATGGCATGGCGGACGATGTGCGGCCGATACGCGCGGGAATCTTCTGTTTGGAGGTGTTGTGAGAGAGGGGGGGGAGGGGGGGGGAAAGGGGGGGGGGTGTGTGTGGAGTGAACCCCGTCCCCTCTCCGTGAATCAGACAGTTCTTCCACAGCGCTGTTTCCCCCCCCTCTCCCCCACCCCCCCCACAAAACACCACTGGGCACGCCGCTGCCTGTTCGTCTCACAGACGGCAGGCTGTGGCTCGAATTGCCAAATAAAATCACGAAGAAACCACAGCTCCTCCCCCCCCCCCCCCCCCCTTGACAACCACGTGGTGACAGAGGCAGGGTGGAATGAGGGAACAGCAAGGGGTAAAGGGAAAGGGGAGGGGAGGGGGGGGAGAAAGAAGGGTGGAGGAGGTGGCAGAGAACCGGGCTGTATCAGATATATTGCCTGTTCTGTTGTTTGCACCTCCCCCCCCCTCTGATGGGGGGGGGGTGCGGGGTGGGTGGTGTCTTGAGGTGGTGTCCGAAACTAGGGGATTCCACAGCAGAACGGCGGGTTCGATGGGCCACCGCGCCATTTCCCCACCACCGTTTTTGCTCTCCGTAGGGCCAGCGCCACCGCCACCACCACCGCCACACCCCCCCCGGTAGGGTATGTATTTTATTCCCTCAGATTTTTTCTGACCCTCTTTTTCTTGGGTCCATTTGTTATCCGTGTCCGTTCGAAAAAAAAGTCCGTGTCGGGAAGGGGAGGGGAAAGGGGTCCGGGGTCCCGGGGGGGTTTTCTGGGAAGGTTCTTATGGGTTACGGGGTACAGGGGGGTAGAATGGCCGAGCAAAGCGAGGAGCGACGAGCCGATGCATTAGGCCAAGGCGGGATGTATACGGGCTGCCCCCCCCCCCCAGTGTAGGCAGGCCCTGTATTAAACTGTATTAAACACGTTTGTATTAAACTGTATTAAACTCGGCGATTTTTGAGTTTAGTACAAGGTACGTTTGTCACTGCAGGTACGGCACCACACAGACCCCCACACAGGAGGATTATCCATCACAGGGCCTAATCTAAGGGGGGTCGGGGGGGGTCAAAGACCCCCCCCCGCAGTTTGGGCCCCCTGGGGGGTCACTTTTAGCGGGGGCGGGGGGAGATTTCCCTGGGGACCAGTAGGAATGGGGTCTCCTGGCTGGGGAGCATGTTCAGCCCCGGTGCAGAGCCGCCTTGAGTCTAAGAGCTGTCTGTCAAGTTCGTGCAGCAAGTCGTTGACACGTGCAAGGAACAGATGCTCACTACCGTGGCCTCCGGCGGCTGGGGGGCTCCGCCCCCCAGACCCCCCCTGTAGCGTGTGCCTGTCTCGCAAGTCCTTGAGCGTATGCGAGTGGCCATCTCCGCGTAGTCTCGGGCGCGCGAAGCGCGCCCGAGAAATTTGCACCTGGGAAAAATGTCGGGGGGACGTCCTGCCTGCTGGAGCCACGGTGAGTTCACCGAGGCGACGAAGTGCAAGCACTGTGGCTTGCGCGCCTCGGGGAAGTCCGCATCGCGGCTCAAGAGCCACCTGCGGGGCTGCGAGAAGGCCCCCGAGGCCGTGAAGCAGAAGGCCACGGACGCCCCCACCACCACCCCGAAGAGGAAGGCCCCGGGGACTGACGGCCCAGGACCGGCGAAGCGGATGGCGCTCGGTGTTCCCCTGCCCTCAGCCAGCGAGAGTGCAATGATCGACATCGCCTGGTGTCGGTTCATCTTCAGCCGTGTTGTAGAGAACCCCTACTTCCAGGCCGGGCCCCCTCTCCAAAGAAGCGACACCCCCTCTGCCCCCATGACCTGCACACAAGGGTACTATAGTGTACAAAACCTGTATTAAACTGTCTTAAACTGTATTAAACCTGTATTAAACTGTATTAAACAGGATGCAGATTTTGGGGACCTGTATTATACCTACACTGGCCCCCCCCCCCCCCCCCCCAGAACGAGAAAGCGGCGCCTGAAATACTCCCCCTCCCCCTCCCCCGCCCGCCCCCTCCCCCCCTCCTCGAAGGAGACTCTACTTTTTCATTCACTCTCGACGATCAAACCCCCATCAAACCCCCCCCCCCCCTCCACCCCCCACCCTGTTATTTTGCCTCGAGCTTCCGCACACACATCCCCTCCCCCCCTCCTTTCATTTCACCACCCCCCCTGCCGCTCCTCCCGACACCCCACACCTAGGGACTGCTTGCGCGCCATGAGCACCCCAGAAGCCCGGGCGGGGTATCTGGCCCGTGCCTGCCGCGAGCTCTCTGCCACAAGATCTCCCCTGGGCCGTGTCTGTGGGCAGCGTCTACTCCGAGTGGTCAGCGATGCCATGCCCTCCTGTGGCCAGGCCCGCGCCCTGCCTGTGCTGGGGCTTGTGTGTGGGGGGTGCGGGACCTTCCTGTTGCCCGGCGTGACGTGCGACCTGCGGCTTGCCAGCAGCGATGAGGTGTCCCGCCTCGCTGCTGCTGCAGGGGGTGGTGCAGAGGGTGGGGAGGGTGTAGAGGGCCCCAAGCCGACCACCCCCACCTGCGATGCGGCTGATGAGGGGAGCACTGCCCCGAAGGTCATCAACCTCGTGCGGCTGCTGAACCCGACGCGCCTCACCGCGCACCACACCCTGCACTGCAAAGCCTGCGGCACCCTCACAGCCACCGCCGTGCAGGACACCGACAAGGCTGCCCGGAAGAAGGCAGTGGCTGAGGCCACACCCAACACAACAGGCACCGACACCTCCGGAAGCTCACCCACACCCACCCTGGGTGGTGCCGCCAGCAAGGGCCTCGAGACACCGCCCCAAGGTGGCGGTGTGGGGGTGGCGGTGGGGGGCAGGAAGGGAGGAGGAGGTGGTGGTGGTGGCCCGGCAGCCCCTGCGCCCAAAGGACCCCAGGCAAAGGGGGTGGGGAAGAAGAGGGGGCTGGCGGGGGGTGGGGGTGAGGAGAAGGGGGCTGGTGCGCCACCTCAGGCGAAGAAGGCGGCTGTGAAGAAGGGTGCCCCGCAGCAGCAGCAGCAGCAGCCGGGGAAGAAGCCAAAGGGGCGTAGCAAACCTGGTGGAAAAGGGGCGGGTGGTGGTGGTGGTGGCACTTCCACCTCGTTTGCCGCTCTGCTGAATTCGATGTGAGGGGGGTGGGGTGGGGTGGGGGGGGACCTGGGTGGGTCGTGAGACTCCTCACCCCTGCTGCAATTTCCGTCCCAGCAGTCCAGTCACACCTTTCTCAGCTATTCAGAGGGCCACCTCACGAAGGGTCAAATTCCCATCCCCCCTACCCCCCCCCCCCCTAGGCATACTTGTCCCCCCACGGTGGGGGGACCCGAATATGGGGGAAAATATGGGGGGTTTTCTGCGCCAAACCCCCCAAAAAAAAAGTGGGGAAAAATATGGGGGCCCCCAAAAACCCCCCAGATTCCCCCCATAAAAAACAAGGGGTTTTTGGGGGTTTTATGGGGGAATTTTGGTCCAAAATCCAGGGTGTATAGGGGGACCCTTTTCGAATTTTTTTCCGGGGGGGGGGGGGGTCTATTTTGGACGTTTGAGGCCGATTTCGAAGGAATTTTTGAGTTTTGAGCCTATTCTGGGCCCTAAAACGCGTTAAAACCGGTCCCGGAAAATGGCTGGTTTTTGGCCTTGGCCAAATCTCGCCCAAAATACTGACCCAAAATTTTCTGGGACGAAAATCGGGTCCTGGTGGTCTGGAACTGTCCACGAAGATAGTCGTGTGAAAATCTCGAGTTTCCGCCCCGAGTTCCCTCATGCGACCCCAAAAATCAAGCAAATGAGGTTTGCCTCCAAATCGGGGTTGTGGGGAGAAAATTGGCCAAATGAGGTTCGGGTCGTCTGTTGTGTGAAATTCAAACAAACTCAAGGGGGGCCTTCGCTACCAGGTGTGACTGAGTGAGAAAAAGTGAGCCACGGCCCACTTCCCCTCACTGACTGACGAGCTGTGACTGGTAGCGAGGGCCCCCAAATATTCAAACGCTATACCTACCCCAACCGCAACCCCACCCCCTGCCTTCTGCCCCCCCACCCCTGTGCAAGGTCATGTGCCCCATCCCATCGCGTGTTGCCTTGATTGTTGCAGATTTTCAAATTGGGGAATTTCAGGTGACCCGATGATAGGGATGTACCCCGAGGGTCTACCTGCAGGGATCCACTTTTTGCTATGCCTGCATTGCTGCTGTTTGCGCTTCTCGCCTCCACACACCACCCTGGGGGGAGGGACAGAGGGCGGAGGGGGCTACACACTTACACAACCGATCCGGTCAAACAATGCCACGTCATCCCCATTGGGGTCCTGGACCGCGGCCTCTCTCCCAGCGAATTGGTGTCGTCATCAGGCAGGCTAAGTAGTTGTCTACACAGGACATTGGTTTTAAGGGGGGTCTGAGTTCTGCGGAACTGGCTTCAAGGGACGCCCCCTCGTAATGACTGGGTGGATGGAGCCAAGTAATACCAGGTGGTCGGACACCGGAACTCTCGGCATTTATTAGTCGCGGGAACTGTGTCCGTGTGGTAGGTGACCCCTTCCGATTCCACTGATTCCACTCTTGAACATGTAGTGTTGAAAGATACTTGGTGTTCTGATGTTTTACAGGGTACTTGACAAAGGAAAGAGGGTGGTCAGTCTTGTGATCCACCCTGAATCCTTCCTGTGAGCAGCAGATCCACAACACCTCGACTTCTTTCAGCGGCTGTATTGATATTGCCTGACACAGCAAACATGATTCAATTGGAGGAACAAGCCTCGTACACCAGCGGCCCAAAAGGTGGATTTCATGTATGGTTTTAGGATTTCCCTTACTACTGATGGTGTAGAGACTACAAAGCCTGACCTGATGACGCCGCCATGAACCTGGGAGACACGCCGCGTGAGAAGGGACCTCGGTGCGGGGTGGCGTGAAGATCCTGCCTGAGTGCCCTCGTCGGGACCCGCGGTAAACCGTGGCGTTCCCCCCGAGGCAAGTCCAGGACGAAGGTTGCAGATAACCGCTGCACCTCTTCGTCCGAAAGGAGCTCACAGGATAGGGGAACTGCCCACACCCCACTCACGACAGTGTATCCGAAAGGTGCACTGCGCGTGTGGTGGCGGTGTCGGGTCCAGACCCACCTCGTTCCCCCATGCCCGTCAGTTGTTGCCCCTGCAGGGGTGGCTGCTGTCTGGCATGGGGGGCGCCCTCCCTGCCTTGCAAGGGAAAATGTAGAACGGCATGCTGCCCGTTTCTTCATTTTTCCCCTTGCGTGGCAGGGGTGGGACACCTCTCACGAGGGAAAATAGAGGAACGGCATGCTGCCCGTTCACTCATTTTCCTCGAGGGAGGAGAAATATGGGGAATGGACAAAAATCCCCCATATTCGCTCCACCCAAAAATAGCTGGAAATCCCCCAGATTCCCCCCGATTCCCCCCATTTTCCCCCACATTTTCTCAATATTTCCCCCAAAAACACCGTGATTCCCCCCACCGCGATTTGGGGGGCAAAATATGGGGGGAATCACGGTCCCCCACCGTGGGGGGACAAGTATGCCTAGGGGGGGTCACTGCTAAGGAAAAGTGGTAGACAAACAGCAATTTTTCCGACACCCCCATTCCGACCCCCGGAGAGCCTATTTTTGGGTAGCTGTTGGCCGATATGTGGTGGAAAACAGGTTTTAGGAGGGTGTCCGGTACTCCGGATTTTCCTGATTTTTCCCGATTTTCCGAAAGTTTTGCCACTGGTTGACACAAGGGCAAATTTCGAGCAAAATCCGAAAATCAGGAAAAATCGGGAAAAAACAAGAAATCCAGGGGGGGCCACCGGAGACCCTCCCCGAAAAAATCCGATTTTTTTGGGTCGAAAAAAAAATTTTTTTTCCGACCCGAAAATCTGTATCTGCGGACTGCCACACTCTGAAAAACCGAAAAATTTCCGAAAAAAATCGAAAATTTTGGCCTTTCCTGGCCTATGTGGTCCCAAAGGGCCCAGGTTGCCCGGTTTTTCCTTTCCTTGTCAGTGGAGAAACATGCCATCGCCAGGGACAAGGAGGTTGGTGTGACCTACCTTGCGACTGTGATGGATGAGATTGGGACGGGGGATGCTGGGAGGGAGTGGTTCCGCAAGCCGTGGGCAGCGGAAAAAACCTGCCATTTCGCCTTCACCCCCTGTGGCACCATCGCTGTGGACTGTTTCCCTCTGGAAGTGTCGTACGACACCACGAAGTTCTCCGGGTATTATCACCGGTGTGCTTCGAAGTGTTTGGTCGTGGTCACCCCATCTGGGCTCATTGTTCACATCTCTCCTGTCGCTCCTGGCTCCATGGCTGATGGCGCGATGTGGGGTACGACTACATCGGACCCTTCTGGCATTTCTCGGCCCCCTCTGCGGACATGTGATGTGGTCATCGCTGATGGGGCATTCCCACAGGCCGCCTCATGCGTTGTCCCCAGCCGCCGCACGAGCCGGAAGGGCGATGAAAATCCCCCGCCTAGCTACGACTACCTGTACACAAATTTGCCTTCGGCCGTAGATCGGGAGTTCAACCGGGGGTTCGCTGTGGACCGCTCCTGTGTGGAACGCTGCATCGGGAGGCTGAAGACGGGTTGGGCCGTCATGCGAGAACCGTGGAATGTCCCTGCGACAAGGCTCGGGGATGGGTGGATCGACACGTGTGTAGCTGCTGTCGCGCAGATCCACAACTTCCGGTTCAAGTGGGCCCTGCCCGAATTGCCGACTGTTGGATTCTCCAACTTGAACCGTATCCTTTTGCGTCAGATGGGGACCCCGTTCGACTCTGCGGCGATGGAGGCCTCCCATCGCAATGCGAACACCGCAATGTCGCACTGGGCTGCCCACCAGAAGCGCAAGCACTGGTCGGACCTCATGGATGAGGATCCATCCGAGTGGGGGGTCTTCCGGGGCGACGGCAGTTACGCCACCCCTGGCCAGGGCACCGCAGAGTCCGAAGTGGGTGTATGGGAAGATGATGTCGACCCTGACCGCCAGTACGTTGACGGGGCAGAAGAGACCTTCGACCCAGACGTTCCTCCTGTCGCTCCTCCTGTCGCTCCTGCTCCCCTCTCCGACTCCTGCGACCTCGCTGCGGACAGTTCGGACAGCAGTGACGATGTGCTAACGGCTAAGCGGCGTCGAGCTGTCAGCTGCAAGAAGAGAAAGGCTTCTTCGTCCGGGGGTGCGGGTAATCCTGGAAAAAGGCGGAGGTCCAGCTGACACATATAATCACTCGGATGGAGGTGATGTCAGCTGGGGTGCGGGGGGGAGGGGGGGGGGGCGCGTGCAGCACACACTAATTCTTGTCATAATATGTTGTCCAAAACTGTGCGATACACGGCCAGCTTGCCAGCGGCCTGATGTTCTTCTGTCCCTTCGATTGTGATATACAGCCACGACGCCGTCTCATAGAGGTGCCCTGCAGGGCTTCCGCACTGCGTCGAGGAGGACACATATCTGTTCTGGTTTCTCCCCGCAACCCGCAAACCCTCTCACTGTGGTTCGACCGCGAAATTCGACAACACCCCGCATCCTGCACCTGAGACGCGGCTTCCTTATCTGAGGGGCCGCGTCCAAATACACGGACTTTGCTAAACTGGACCCAACTCCCCACACCCTTTTTTTCGTCATTTTTTCAAAAAATTCCCCAAATTTTTCCAAATTTTTCAAAAATTTCCTAACTTTAGGACACCCTCCTTAGGCCTATTTCGGTGATTTTTGACACCCGGGAAGGCATTTTTCGCCCATTTTTTATTTTCCTACCAGAACTTGTACCTCGGGGTAGTAGCGTGGCTTCGTCATTTTTTGACTACAACCACTGGGAAGAGGCATTGTATCAAGTTCCGAAGACATATCGTTCAGGAGGTTCTCCTGGAGCTCAAGTATGGTGAATTCATCCTGGTGGAGCCCGCTCTCCTCGGCGCGATCCATCAATTCAGCACCCCGTTTCCTTCCCAGGAAGCTGCGGATCTCGCCCTGTTTGTGTGGGCCAAGTATCTCCCGGAACGCTTCCTGGGCAGTTGTCTGGGGACGCGGTCGCTTCGCAAATGCGCGCACATCCTCTGCCGAGGGTACAGGGGGATTTCCCCACCTCAATATTCACTATTCCGCTTGCGGTGACCTGTGCGAGTGCAGTCACCGTTGAGGCTGTACACTGAAAGCGGCTGATCAGCTGTACTGTCATTGACGAGAGGAGACCCTCCAGCCAGTCGTGCACCACACCTGTTTGAATTCGATCCACACCGACCTCGGCTCACGTCAGCACTAGGGTGCCAGCGCTGCAGTGGAGTATATGTTCGTACAGGGGCAACCGTGCCACCTGTGCTGCACCTTCACCATGGTGTGCTTCCGGTACAACAACCGGTAGGTACCTTCTTGTGCGATATCTGCGACCTGCAGCACCGCTATCTCACAGCAGGGCTTGCACCGCTGTTCCGATCGACTCCACAGGAACCTCTCGGCAGCTTTGAAGGGTGGAACAGAGCTTTTCTTGGCCCATTGCATGTTGATCACGATGAGACCTTGCCCACCGGGGGTGGGCTCGGTACAAGTTGTGGTATGGAAAATTAGGATGGGGTCTGAGAGGGTAACAATGCCACAGATCATGTTGTAGTGGGGGTATTTCCGGGTTCCGACATATTCTGGACCGGTTTTTCATATTTTTTTGGCCCAAAAATGACCTCCGAGGGAAAGTGGAATTTTGGGGTTTGTCCCCCCCAGTGACCCCCCCTAGGCCCCCCCCCCCCCCACCTTTGCGGTGTTGGGCGCCGTACTTTTCCATTCACTCTCGACGATCAAAACCCCTCTCTCCTTTGCAGATAAGACATCCCATCTGCGACACACCAAGCTGGACACAACACCCGGGGTTTCTCACAGTTGTCACACATTTCACACACCCACCCTCCGCAGGACATCGCCCCCACTCCCCTCCCAGGCCCCCCCCCCCCCCAGCGATGCTGGGCAACGGAGGGCTGTTCGGGCATGGCAGCTTTGCGGGGTACGGCGGGCTCTCCCAGGCTGCCAGCCGGATAATGCACGGCAGCCCCCCCGCAGCTACCATCCCGCCTCCGGACACCCTGCCGCCCCCGCCCCCTGAAGGCGCCTTCCCGCTGCTCCTCCCAGCAGGGCGGCTCCCACTGTCTTCGCCGTGGCGGCAGAGGCAGGGCCCGGCACACCACGCCCATCCATCGCAACCTCCACGCCGCTACACCCACCAGTCCTACTGCAACGGGACATGCGGGGGGAGGTGCAACCCGCTGCAGTCCGCCCCCCCCGCCGCGCCGCAGCCCCCCACCGAGGCCAGCCACACCCCTTTCCCCGCAGAACGCCCCATGAGAGAGTCTCCTGTTGCTGCTCCTGCCGCCTGCAACCCTCCATCGGCCCGCCTTCCGGCAGGCCCAGACACCTCAGGGCAGGCAGAGGAGATTCTCGGCTCTGAACAGATCCCCCCTGGTGGTGGGGGAGGAGGTGCTGCTGCGCCCTCTGCCGAGGGAGAGGGGGGTGCTCCGGAGGGTGGTGGGGGGGGCAGCTCGGGGGAGGCTGCCGCGGTGCCGGAGGAGTGGGAGCGCCGCGTGGCGGAGGCGATGGAGCGGCTCCGGGTCAACCAGGAGAAGCACCTGGCCCAGCCGCAGTTCCCCCCCCGCCCCACGGAGCTGGATATGCTGCGCATGGCCCACCCCTGCGTCCCGGTGTTCGAGCTGAACGTCCCTCCGCCCTCCTCCCTGGGTGTGGGTGACAACCGCTGCATCGTCACCACCAGATCCCCCGCCGGGCCAAACCCATCCACTCCCTTCGGGGGCGACCTCAGGCTCCCTACCGCAGACACCCACCACCCCACCTCCTCCTCCCCGGGGGGACGCAGGCGCGCCACAACAGTCGCTGCCGCTGGCGGTGGAGGTGGAAGGGGTGGTGCACACCACCACCACTCCCACCCATCCTCCCCGGAGAGCCGGGCCAGGAGCCGGAGTGTGTCCTTCCCGCGTCAGCGGGGGGGTGGTGGAGGGACTCCGCTTCTCGGATCCCCTGCATCCCACGGGATCCGGAGCCCTGTGACTCCGGGCAGCCCCGATGCTGCTGCAGGGTGCGGCGGGGCAGCCGCCGGGGGGTGGGCGCCGGAGGCGCCGCCTGTGTCGTGCGCCTCGTCTGCCGTGCCGCAGCTGCCGTCGCAGCAGCCGAGGGGGGGCAGCGGTGGGGGTGATCCCCCAAGCGATGGGGGGCGGATGGACGGCGAGCCGGAGGCGGAGTACCGCCGCAGGGTGCGGCAGTCGGCAGGGTCGCTGCGGGACACCATCGCGAAGCTCCAGGGGCAGCTCCGCGAGGCAGGAGGCGGGGGAGGCGCCCCCGCCACCGGCAGCCCCCCTGCGGCAGCCACAGCACCCCTCAGCGCGCCACCACCCCGCAGGCCGGGTGGGAGTGGTGTGCCGTCTGCCCCCTCCGGGGGCACGTCTGCAGCAGCCGCAACCTCGGGGGGTCAGTCTCACCCATCCCCTGGGAATAACGGCAGCGCTGCTGCCTTTGCGGTGACGGCGGCTGCGACGCAGCCACAGTGGGGTGGTGGCGGCGGAGGCGCGCCTGCGGAGGTTCGGAGTTTGAGCGGGGGTGGGAGTGAGGGGGGTGGAGGTGGAGGGGAGGTGAATGCGAATGCGACGCCGTATTACAACCATATGGCGAACCGTGAGGCGGAGATTATGGACCTCAGGCTTCCGACGGAGCGGGGGAGGCTTCCTGTGGAAAGGCACAGCAGCCCTGCCGTGACGCACCGGCTGCACTGGCCTGTCAAGCGGGACATCGAGGAGAGGAGGCGGAAGTGGTCCTGCAAGGAGCATGCCAGCGAGTTTGTCAAATTCTGCATGGAGCCCTCCTGCAGCAGAATGGTGTGCCTGGAGTGTGTCAACCAATACCACGTGGGGCATGCGACCATCACGGTGCCTTCAGAGGATGAGCTGCACGGCACCCTCGAGACCCTTTCAGACGATCTCCACCAGGGGGAAACCGCTCTGCTGAACGCGCCGAACATGATGCGGAAAAGCTTTGCCGCGCGGAAGCTGAAGCAGCTCCCCGGTGGGGATGCCGCCCCCGGGACAGGCAGTGCCAGCCCCGTTGTAGGGGATCCCACCCGGTCAAAAAATGAGGTGATTTCTGCTGTGTATGAACCGCCGTCGACGCTGGAGGATATCACGCGTGAGACGTCTGAGGCGTTTGAGAGCCTCGATACAAAGCTGGACTATCTCTCGGGGAAGCTGGAGGCGACGGGGGCGACGTGGCGGACCTGCAGGAGGCGGGTCAAGCCGGATAAGGAGTTCCGACACCCAACGGAGAACCCCCCTCTGTACGGCAGGGGGATGACCTCGATATCCAAGGAACACCGCCATCTCCTCAGCAAGGTTCCTACGATCGGCTGATCTGGCGGAGCTCTACGCAGAACAATATCAACTCCACCCCCCCCCCCCCTCTATTGTGAGCTCATGTGGGTGGAAATCATATGGCGTTCGCTTCCTCGATTCTGCCAGTTCCACACCACACGACTGCCCCTGGAAACCTTCCGGGTTGAAGCAGTGCCAAGGGAGAGGTGTGATGAGGGTGGTGGTGGGTGTGTGTGTGTGTGTGTGCGTGCAGTTCCTCCCAATTTTGCTGCTCCGAACCTTCCCCCTTGCCTGTTCCCCCCAGGAGTGCCCTGTGCCCTGTGGGGCCTAGATCTAACAATGGGCCTGGCGGTGCTGGGTATCAGCCGGATCCCCTCTAGCCCACTCCGGCGTTGCCCTCCACCCCCCCCCCCCAAGGCCCATTTTGTACCCGCTTATTGTAGTGACATCTGTATTCTCCACGCCTGGCACCTTTGTTGCCTGTGCCCAGTCCCCCAACCCCTCTCCGATGCATTCTGACTCGAGGTGGTTTGCAGGCCCCCAGCCCTCCCCCAGCCCATCCCACGAGCACAGGGGATCCTGTGATATTGCACCGTTGTCACTTTGCCCCACACACACACAAATCACTCCCCCCTCTTGTCAGGCTCTGGTCTTCTACACACACACACAGCATTCCCGGCCTACCGCACGGTACCTCCTGAGACCTGAAGCCGACTCTCTCTTTCTCTACCAACCGCCCTCCTTCCTTTGCTCTGCACCGCTCTCCCCATACCACCACCATGGGTATCAGCCGTGTTGGTCTGCAGCGCAGCACGCTCTGCCTGGAGGCGCGGTACAAGGAGATGCAGGACAAGGTGACGATCCGCGGCATGACACCCCCTCCCTGCCCGAAGGGGCGTGCGAGCTCTGTGCGGCCTGTGAACGTGCAGAGGTATTCCTACACAGGGGCGGACGCGCAGGCCCTTAAGGCTTTGGACCGGCACTCCTCCGGGCGGCGGCGCAGCCTGATGCTGATCTCGTGCATCCCTGCGCCCGACTCGGTGCAGGTGTCGAAGTCCGTCTCCCCAACCCACAGCGGGCAGGCTCGCCGCCGCATCACCTCAGCCACGCCCCAGACCTCCCCCACGCCCCGTGCAGGGTCGGAGATGACCCTCAAACGCCGCGCTGCTGCTGCGAAGGGCACGAAGACGGGCCGTAAGAAGGCCAAGGCAACCACAGCCATGCCCTGAGCATGCCCGGGGCGTGTGGGGTGTGGTGTGCTCTGTGGCCCCGTGGGTGGGGTGAGGAGGCAACGAGATGGGATAGAACCATAGACAGGCGCCGCGGGTGGCATAGGGTGAGGTGGGGAGAGGCGGGGGTGAGTCCTGCGATCTCTTCAGCTTTAGGAGCCCTGTGTGCCCCGGGCGATGCCAGAGAGAATCTCAGATGAAAAAGCAACTGCCGGAGCCTAACGAAATGCTCCGGTAAGTTCTCGTCAAGTCAGGTGTGTTTTTCGAGGCAGCCATGGGGCAGATCAGTTCTGTGCAGCGGCCCAGTACTCACTGCTTGTGATTGTCCCGAAAAAAAAAGCAAAGAAACCTCCAAAAGAAAAGTAAACCAGAAAAAGAAACCACAAATTATACCAACGTTGTCAATATCAAACTCAACCTAACAACTGCATTGTAAAGCCGGGTGGCTGATTTTTCCTTTTTACGCCAGCTCCCGGTTGTTGCCATCCCCCATCCCCACCCCCACCCTCCCTACCCCCTCCTCAAATGAAATTAATATGGCATGCAAAACGGAACGCAACCCCCCCCCCCCCCCCACCCCCTTCTGCGCTGCAAGCTCCCGGTGTGCGCGCCACCGACATAGCGGCCCAGCGAAGAACAGAGGGGATTGCGTCTCTATGTTATGTATTTCCCCTCCTCTCGCTTGAATACTTTACATTGCGGTGGTCCGTCACACTCTGTGTCCTTTACTTTGCCAAGCTGTATAGTGTGTCTGGTTCTCGTGCAGCAGTTGTTTCGTGTATCTTCTGCCCGATGCCCAGTCCAGCCCAAACTCAACATCGATTCTGACGAACTGTGCCAAAGTGTGGCCTGACTTCGGGAAGGCCATCTCACTGTTCAGCACTTCTGAGCGAAGCCCCCCTGGTGGTTGGATCTTGTTAACACAACCACCATCCTTTCGCCAGCCTTTTCTCCAGTGAAAGGCCTGTACTGCACCCAAAGGGCCTTCCTCCGGTCCTGACCACCACCTCCAACAAAACACTCAAAAAAAACGTCTCATCCGCTTTGGGGGAACGGGGAGTGCAGGGGATATGCAAATACAAACCCAGAGGCACTCCCAGAGTACCCCAATCGATGCCTCCTTGTGATCTGAGCTATATAGAGGGTTGCGTGCATGCGGCGAGAACACGCTGCGGGGTTGGGTGGAGCAGGCAAACAAAATCACACAAGGGTTTTTTGCCGAGGGGGTGGGTGGGGGCGTTGTAAAGACGGCATGTGTTGTTCGAAGATTGCTCTTGCGGCATCCCCCTCTACCCCCTTTGTAATTTTCCTGTTTTTTTCCCCCTCTCTTCGGATTCGTTTCAAGACTGTGGTTCAGCGGGGATCAAGGCTAACCCCGGTGTCCCCATGCATCTGATGACGGCGGGACGAAGCGTGTCTCAGCTTAGCAGGATGGGCTGATTGGACGATGGTGCAGCAGGGCCAATCCCTTGCCTCCCTCCTAGCTGGTTCACATGGTGTATTTGTCTCCGACAGGCTTTGCTCTTGCTTTTTCTCGCTGGATGGCGCCATCCCGGCAACTCGCCAGCACGGCTGCTCATAGAAACACCCACGTCTCGAGAGGGTATGTGTGGGTGTTCGCCGTGTTGTGTCACTCAGGTTGTCAACACCTTTTTTGCCCCCATCCCCTGCAAAATCAAGTGGAGTGATGCCATACAGGGGATCTCCCTGCAGCCGTCTCACTCATTTCTTGTTCTGCAGGAAACGCCTCCTGCTGCCAATAGAGGCGACATAAAGGCACTGCTGCCGTGTCAGGTCAGACAAATCCGAAACAGTGGCCCCTCTGACGGGGTGGCTGCGAGGAGGAGCACGGGCAAGCCAAAGAATAAAGTAATTCGTTCAAAAACTCGTTCAAAAGTTTCCTTCTGGTAAACCACACATATGATTCCCTCTGGTTCCCGCTTCCGATTTCTGACTGCATCGCCATCGCACCCCTTCCCCCCCCCCCCTTCCACCCTATTCTAAGTCGCCTTTTTGTTCGTTGAAATCGTTTGATACTGCATCGCGCTGCCTCTTCGGGATTCGTATCTCTGTTTGCCCAACACCCCTCCGCTTGACATGGCCCGAAGCAATGAGCAGGGTGGGTGTTGGAGAGGAGGGGGTGGATGATGGGCTTTAAACAAAGCGATTTCGCCTTCTGGCAGAACACGTTGTGTCCAATCCGCCGAAACATGCGTCGGATAAACCGGGTTTCCGCCCCTCTTGTGATTGCTGCTGTGCGGAAGGAAGAATCATCCTGCTCTCTGGTTGACGTGCTCTTCGTCAGGTGAAGGTCGGCAAGCAAACCTGAAACCCAAACGCACCACAATGGTGGTCGAGCCAGTAGCACTTTGCTGCCGTACGGCAGAAGAGAGGTGCATTTATATTTTTTGCGAAGGCGTACTTCGTAGCCTTCTCCCAGCGCGGGCCCCCCAATACACTTCACAATCCTCACCGTGCGGAGAACACCAGCGCGTTGCTGGGGGATGCTCCATATATGCGTGATGTGAACGCAACCCGACTGCCTTCACTTTTCCCAGCGACGGGCGACCCTGGTCGTCAGCGGAGGGATTTGTTTTAACGTCACGGTGCGTGTTGTTACCCCCCCTTACCCTACCCCCCAACCTTCATTTCTGCGTTGTGTGCTTCTGAGCTCATCCATATCCGGATATATATTTTTCGCCTGTGCCCCCCTGCATGTGGGACCATGCCGCTGGTGTGGCCACAGCTTGAGTGGCAGACCCCTGTGCGTACCATAGCCGCTTTGTGTGTCTGTGGAGGCGGCACGCAGGGCCGGCTCACACAGGTCCGCCCTACACGAAACAGACACCCGAACAAATCCGCGGCGAGCCTCTGTTGGTCTGCGATGTCGATTCGCGACAGGCAATGCCATAGTTGTGCATCCAGAAGAACCTTCCGCAGAGCCCTCTCACCTCACTGGGACTGCGAGTGTCCTGATTGGTGCTCTGCAGCACATGAAGGTTTGTCTCCCAAAGAGCAGTCCGTTGTGTGCGTGACCCTGTCGGGCTTTTGTGCGGTGGCCACAACTTGAGTGGATAGAACCGTTACAGAGGCCCCCTGCTTTTTTCAAAGGACCCTGCGTGGATTGCGGGCCCACTTTGTGTGTATCCCGTGGAGATTGCATCAAGAGCAGCGTGCTCGGTGCGTTTTCCACCTCTCTCCACTACCCCGCCATCTCGCCTAAACAAACCAGCCCGCAAAGGTTGCTGAGCGTGGTAGTTTCCCTGCTGGACGACAGCCGTTGGTGCGGTGGTGGTAAGGTGGCGCATGCGTGTGTTTCCCACGGGAGGAACCACAGCAACACGGAGGGGGAGGAGGGCCTCTCTTCTCTGTCAGAAGGAAGCAGAAAACGCGAGTCGCCCCTCACAACTGTGTTGGGTGCCACGCCAAGGCTGTTTCTCCCCTGAAAGGTCGTGCATTTTTTTGCTTCTTTTTTTGCACCGGTTTCACAAAATCTTGGGTACCCACACCCCCCACTCCACTCTGGGCATGGTGGGAGTTCGTTGGGGAGGTGGTGGGCACGAATTCTGCTGGTTCACCTGTGTTCAGCAGAGTGGGCCAACCAAAAAAGGCTGAAGGAGTTGGAGATCGGCTAGCACAAACGCCTTGGTTGTTGGCCTGCCAGCAACTCTCGGGCTGACACATATCCCGTGGTTGCTGGCAGGCGGGCACCCTACAGTACGCAATGCTGATGATGCAAAGAGGGAGGAAGAAAGGTAAGCCCACGGAGTTTGGAGGATTCAACCCTCTCCTTATGTCCTCCTCTTGCTCTAACGGCGAAACACCATCTAGACTTGAACCAACCTGCGCTATCTACGTGTAAGGTTGGTAGAGTGGTTTCACGTCCCTCTGTCTGGCTGCTGAGGGCATGAAACTGCTCGGGGGGGGGAGGGAAACAGGGGGAGTTTGTGTGGGGAATGGCTTGACGGCTCCAGTAGCGTCAGCTGATATCCGGAAAAGCTCTGGGGTGGTGGGGTGTGGGGGGTGGGGCTGTTATTTATTGGTCCGCCATATCCTGTGTTTTTGTATGTCAGTCTGAGCTGTGTATGCCAACGAACATCATGACCAGAAATTCACACCGTTCCCTGCTGTGTTCCAGGAGGGGAAATGTAGTATCACTTCATCCTTGTCAAGTCGCTCGTGTCACAGTGTGCAACAGCAGCGCATCCGCAGGCAATTCGGCTTCTCGAGTAGTCTGCACCAGACTCTCAAAACACGGCACTTTGCAACAAGACAAGAACCCCTGGGGTGGCTCGAAAGAAAAGCCGGCCCGAACAGAAAATCCGTTGTGTGACAGAGCTGGCCGTCCCTCGTGTGTCCGCCCAGTTTTTATGGTTGTCGATCCGACAGTATCCGTGCGAACGAACCCCATCGAACGATGTTTCTGTTATTCGTGCGGCGAAGCGGGCGTGTCGGGCCAAAGTTAAGAAAGACATCTTGTGTTAGGATTTCTTCCTTCCAACCTACCAGCCCCACACCCCCCTCGCCCAACAGGAAGCTAGACAGCCCAGAGCGGGATGCCCCCAAACTCGGAGCGCTTTGCAGCCCGTGCAATGCAACTTACAAAAGCTCCTGCTGTTCAACACCACACCGCCGACAGGGCCACAGTCCTCCACCCCCGCCACAACAGAGGCCTTCTCTGGCGTGAGCAACAGGTGATTCTTCCTTGATGTCCTCCCTTGGGGTAACGTAAAGTCTGGCCTCTGCTGTTGTTGTTTGCCCTGTCAGAGTGCTTACGATAGTGAGGTGCCGAAGACGCCCGGTTATTAGATGGGGATGTTGTGTTCGACGGATCTTTCTCGATCCATGTCAGGATGTCTGAAATGCATGCCCTCTCCGGCGACACATTTTGTGCACGCTGGGGGCGTGCCTGATTTGTTTTCTTGCACCAGTCCCTCCGTCGATTCCAATCCTATCTCATACCAGGGCCGGTGCTGCTGCTTTCTCTGCATTCAGTTCATTACTTGCGATTTCCAACAGTCCTAGCCATGCCCAGAGTGGAGGCGATGTCCCTTTTGGATGATGCCCATTCCTCTGGATTTGAAAATACAAATCAGTGAAGTGAAGATTTTGCCTTAAAAAATCGAACTTCCACGGCAGTGCTGCTGTTCGACCTCACCCATGGAGGGCGTGATCCGGAGCGTATGGTGCGTTGGCATGTTGCAGCCACATCTTCTCTCCACCCTGAACAGGCGCCGGTTGAGGTGTGCCTGTGTGTGGGGGAGGGTGTGTGTCTGTGCCCAAGCCAACGCCGGCACCACCCATCGCTCCGTTCTGCTCTTCCTGATGGCGTACATCAGAGCCCTCTGTGACACACACAGCAGCACCAGCTGAACCGTAACATCAAAAAGTCAGTGCAATGGCGGCATCAGGGCAGGGGCGCATCATCACACGAGTTTCCCACCGTCTTCCCCGCGCCTCTGCGCCAAGTGATCTCTCTCTCTCTCACTCTCTCTCTCTCGTATGCTTATAGTGTGAATATCCCCGAAACGAAAATACTCGCACCCCAAGGGTGTCGTCTACTTAACTACGCGGGCCCGCGGCCCGGTAGACTCCCCTTGTTTGAGAGAGGAGCTGCTCTGGTGGGGTGAGGGAAGTGACCAGACACCACCCCTCACTGGAGGGCTGGAAGCATGGCCCAAATAAGGTTTCATATCTGGTGCCCCTGACGACCCCATATTGCGTAGTTTGTGCGTAGTGAAAAGGGGGGGGGGGGGTCTCATTTTTTGATTTACTCAGCCATTCTCTGTCTCTATGCCGGGACCCCAAACTCAAGGAGTTCTTGCTGTTCCGGGGTCAGTGAGGGTGCAGGCGCTTCAGGTGCTGCAGGTTCTTCAGGTGCTGCAGCGCTGGCAGCCTTCGGTGCGGGTTTCGACGCAGTCTTTGCAGGTCTCTTTGGGGGTGCCCTTTGGCGCGGTGCCTGCTTCAGCTCGTCGGGTGGAAGCATCAACGCATCATTAAGCGGTGCCTGCTTCAGCTCCTCCGGGTGGAAGCGTCAACGCATCATTAAGGAAGAAGGAAGCACAGTTGCTACGCTTTTTTGCAGCTGCAGGAAACGACACCATACCCAACAACAATCCCCAGACCGTCGAGGGAGAGTGGGCGCCTGGATCCCGTGACACAGATCTCTAGTGCCGTTGTGATCCCCTCGGATAACGTCTCCTGGACGTTGTCAGCGGAGGTTGCCTGTGTGGCGGTGACCTCCGTATACCCCGCGGGATCCAGTGCCAGTAGCGCCTTCTTCAGCTTTTCGTCGACCCCTCGGCCGACGCTCTCCTTGATGTCAAGGGCCACCTTCAGGGTGGCACCTCGCAGCGCCCTGAAGGCTGTGATCGTATCATCATTCACAATCTCGAGGGTGTTCTACGCGGCTCCTGGAACTCACTTCCTTCTCAGGTGTTTCTGGGCATGGGGCAACCTTGCCCAGGTGTTTCTGGAGTCCCGCCCCACATGTCGTGCGTTCTTTCGTACGGTGTATAGTGAGTTCTGGCAATAATTTTTTGCTCGGTCAGCGCAGTGCCTCCAGTCCTGTCTCAGTAGCCACACAGAAAGGGGGACCAAAAAAAACTGGGGGGGGACCAAAAAGCGAGACCCCCCCCCAGATTGCGTAGTTTGTGCGTAGTGAAAAAGGGGTAAATCAGGGGCACCAATATCGTTTTCATTTTTATGTCGTTCAAAGCGGCTTCAAGATGAAGTCGACACTCCCAAGAAAAGGCCTGAGCGAAGGCAAGTGTTCTCAACAGGATTACCCGGGGGGAGGGGGGGGGGGGGGCTAGGGGGGGTCATAAGCCCGTACAAAACCACATTTTTCAACATACCATCAGAACCGCCCTAATACCTGATCTGACCCGAAAATCCGACCCATACCCCCCCGGAAACCGTCTGGAGCCCACTTGTGACACCTGATGCGCACTTTTGTGATGATTTTTTGGGGTCCTAAAAAATGTACCTCAGTTTCGTACCTTGCCTTTGTACCTGAACCACTCCCGACCGCAGTATTTCGTTCTTTGCAAGGAAAGGGTATCACTACGCTCACCCAGCACGCCGAGCAACACATGCCGTGTGCCTAGGGCCTCGCAGAGGTGTCAGATGCTGCTGCAGAGGGGTACCTTGCTCGAAAGACGCTCGCCAAACGGGAGATGTGCGGGGTCCCGGCAGAGAGCGTTGTGGCAGACCTGCGTCAGAAGAAAACGGCACACGACATCCGTGAGGCGACATTATTTCGGGCGCTCCGTCGGGCTGGGTACATAGGAGAGCGAGTGGGACGTGGTGACGACAGATATATGCAGTGGTGCATCAACTGCACGCACGTGCGAAAAGCGGCGTTCCTTGCTGGCCAAGAAAGATGTCACCTGCACTCCTACTCCTCCCACTCCTCCTGCTCCTACCCCTACACCAACTGATGTGGGCAGTGAGTGATGGCAGCTCCAGAGCAGCAGATGATCTAGGAAGCGATGAGCGGGTCAGCCGGGCAGACTACCCCAGTCCGTACCGGAAGTACGAAGCGTTGCGGGCCCGCCACCACCGCCTCCAGGAGAGGACCCGAGGATTAAGAGTAGGGTTGTACAACGCCAGGGGAGAGTATTCCCCTGGCGTTGAGACATCCCTGACGATCTTGCGGTCGCACTGTGGGGGTTGAGTCGGCAGGCAGATGCCTATCCAATGACTTTGTTGAGTCCTCACATGGTACACTCTCATACGTGCTGTTGAGACTGCGTGGTGTACTACACCCAGAAGGTGGCTGAACTCATTCAGCTGGCGCAACAACACAACATTCCCACCAATCAGGTACAAGAAAGACCTTGCCGAGGCACTGGGGAGGCAACATCGTGCCACCTGAGCCGGAACCACCGCAGAAAAGGCAAAGAACGAAATATTGCGGTCGGGAGTGGTTCAGGTACAAAGGCAAGGTACGAAACTGAGGTACATTTTTTAGGACCCCAAAAAATCATCACAAAAGTGCGCATCAGGTGTCACAAGTGGGCTCCAGACGGTTTCCGGGGGGGTATGGGTCGGATTTTCGGGTCAGATCAGGTATTAGGGCGGTTCTGATGGTATGTTGAAATTTTTGGTATTTGTACGTTTTTAGGGGGGCTTATGACCCCCCCTAGGGGGGGGGGCGGACGGGAACGGAGAGGAATCGACGTGGAGAGACAGGACAGTTTCTCAGCACCGTGGCTCCGATACGAGCGTCAGAATCCCCCCTTCTCCCCTCACCCCCCCCCCTCCACCCCGACCCCGACCCCGACCCTACCCACCATCGCACTGACCGTCACGCTTGCTCACCCACCTTTGCAAAACCCACGCATGCCTCTCACTGGAGCGGACGTCCCGCCCCACTCCCCGAGGAGGGAGGCCTTTTGTTACATTGTACAACCTCAGCAGCCATCTCGGGCTGTCACATTGCCACATGCTGTTCCTCTCTAGAGGGCACGCATCTCCAACCACCAACACTCCACACCCCCGCCCCCCGCCCTTCTCCCCCTCCTCGATTTTTCATATTTTTTTGCGCAGCCCGCCGACCACCGCCACCCCACCCCCCTCCTCCTGCCCCTCCTTGACCCTGCATGACCCACAACCAGCCCTGCAAGAGGCGGCGGTGCCAGAGCTACACACCAAGTGGCGCCCCAATGGTCTCCGTGTTCGTCAGGGTCTGTGGGGACAGTGCCTCCGGCGGGCGGAGCACCCTGCGCCAGGTTGACGCGCCCGATGCGTCCGGCGTGTCCCAGGCCCTGGGTGGGGGGTACTCTGTGATGCGGGGGTGCGACATCCTGGAGGGCAGTGCCGGTGTGCAGGACAGGGAGGTGCTGCTTGCTGTGAAGCGCCTCGCGCAGCCCGAGGCTGCCCCGGCACCCGCTGCTGCGGCCCCAACCCCTGCTGCGCCTGCACCTGCGGTGCCACGGCACAACGCGCCCGACATCCCTTCCAACCACGAAGGCATCCTCTACCTCCTGGACATGATGAGCAACCACGTCTCCGAGGCTGCCTGCAGGCGTGCCCTCTATATGGCACAGCTCGACACCGAGAAGGCAGCAGAGTGGCTCATCGAACACCTCGAAGACCCTGATATAAACGACGAGGTGGATCCCCTGGTCCTCACAATTCTCTACCCCTAGTGAGAAGGGCTCGGGGAGGGGGGGGGGCGCGGGGTAGATAATTTACCCCCCCCCCGGTGGGGAGTCATTGCGAGAAGGTGCTGGGAGATTTACTTTTCCATTCCCTCTCGACGATCAAACCCCCCCGGTGGGGAGTGGGGGGGGGGGGCGGAGGCGAAGTGAAGGGAAGTGAACTTCCGCCAGACGGCGTTTGCTCTCTCTGACTGCAGAGGAGACACACCCTCTCCCCTGAATGTGACGTCGGGGGTCCCCAGACCCTCATGCCAACGGCATATTCACACCTGCTTCGATGTGTCAGTGTGGGAACGTTGAAGGGGGGGGGTATAGGGATGAAGGGTGAGGGGGGGGAGTG
Source organism: Rhynchopus euleeides (assembly GCA_963210315.1). NCBI lineage: Eukaryota > Euglenozoa > Diplonemea > Diplonemida > Diplonemidae > Rhynchopus > Rhynchopus euleeides. The sequence continues at coordinate 797,952 of OY723298.1, read as the reverse complement.
TGGTCCACCACTAGCCTTTATATGCCCCCGCTGATGCCCTTGGATTTGCCAGGGGTCGGGGGGAAGGCGGGGGGGGGGTTGCTTTGTTGCCCGTAGAGGTAATGTATTCATAGGAAGGGCACGTCCTAGCCTGTTGCCGGTGCCTGCTGGGAGACCAGGTCTTTTAGAGGATGACCCCCCTCCGATCCCCTCCCAGACGTGTTCTTATTTTTCGAGCGATTTAAGCTAATCTTTTTTGGCTGTGTTTTTCGCAGCCCTCCCGGGGGGGGTGGGGGGTGGGGGGTGCGTTGCCGCACCACACCCGACACGTCATTCCACCCATCCCTCTGTGCCCAGGGCCCCAAAGGACCGGGTGGGCAGCCGACCGACACACACAGCAGGCGCTCAGCGGGTTCCTCCGCACAACTTACACTAAAGCCTTGTGGGGTCGGTGGTGCGCGCTAGGAGGGGTGTGGGTGGTGGTGGCGCGAGCATTGCGCGCAGAAGCCAGCCATGTCAGCGGAGGGCGGTGAGGTTGTCCTCGGGTCTGTTGTCGGGCACTTCCTCGAGCCGAAGAAGGTGCTCGGTTCGGTATGTTGCAGGGGTGCCGTTTTTCCGCGCCGGTGAAGTTTCACTGCATCTCTGCAGAGGTGATCCAAGCTTGCCTACCTCCTCACGACACACCATAGGTCCAAAGCATACGCGAAGACGGGTCGGTTGAGGTTGCCCTGAAGGACCAAGATGTCCTGACCATGTATGAATTGGCTGTTTCAGACAGGCCATCTGCACCCACACACACCATTGCAGCTATGAGGCGGATAGCCTTGTCCCGCTGAATCGGTACTTCGTTGCATCCGGGTGGAGCGACAGCGAGTATGGCCACCCTTCCTCGTTACGGGTTTGGTATCCACCATCAGGTGGGGGTTCACGACGCCTACGCTTCGAGGCATCGTATTGTGGAGGGAGCTGAGGTGGAGTGGAGCAGGCGGGCAGGCGGGGGGGGTTTTATTGAATGTTTTTTCGAACCGCGTGGACAGGTTTGCCCGCCCCGCACCTACCGCGGTGCACCCGTGATGGCGGGGTGGGTTTTATTGAACCGCGCAATAGCAACATGGGCAGCATGTAACCAGCACTCTAGCGCGGCTCTGCCATGCGCCTGGGTGCCTTGGTGCGGCCCGACATGTCTTTCTCGATACTGCGATGCTGTGCTGTCACCGCTGCCTGTGCCTGCTGTCACCACGCCTGCCTGGGCGTGTGCTGTCCGGTTGCACTCTGCACGGTGCACATTTAGGAAGGCTGTGTTTTGAGCCAAGTGTTGTGCAGAAAAACCCAGAGATTGTTTATTGAACCGCGTGGACAGGTTTGCCCGCCCCGCACCTACCGCGGTGCACCCGTGATGGCGGGGTGGGTTTTATTGAACCGCGCAATAGCAACATGGGCAGCATGTAACCAGCACTCTAACGCGGCTTTGCCATGCGCCTGGGTGCCTTGGTGCGGCCCGACAATCAAATGTGTCACTGTCACTACTTCTGCTTGCGAACACATTGTCACATTACCCACCCACCCCCCCCCCCCTCTCCCCCTCCCCACCCCCACAGAGACGGCGCATGCCTCATCCGATCCTCAACAAAAAAAGACGCGGAGCACCTCGGGAAGAAGCACGATGGTGACGTTGTCGAGATCACACGTGAGCTGGAGGGCCACATGATGATCGCCGACGGGGGCTGGGTGAAGCGGGCCGGGCACACCACCGGCATGTGGGTCGAGGTGGACCAGGTCACGGGCCGTCGGTTATCGCAGCCGTCCGTCACCACACCGCGCCCGGCAGAGACGGACAGCACCCTGCAGGCCCTGAAGGAGTCCTTCCTCCGGGGTGCGAGCATCGACGAGGCGCTCCGCCTCGCTGTTGCCAACACTACCCCCAAGGCGGAGGCACGGCTGCCGCATCGGCTGTCGCACAGGCCGGCGGAGATGGGCTCCGACGGGGAGGCCTCGCTGCAGACCACGCAGGACTCGCAGTCCATCACACAGCTCAACTCCACCATCCCGCAGAACAGCGCCATGGCGCAGGCTGTGAAGGACGCCGCTGCTAAGGCGTCGCCACCTTTCCCCGTCAGCAAGACGCCGTCCGCCGAGCTGTCTCCTGAGGAGGTGCTGCTGTTCAACACAAAGGCGGCACCCCCAGGCCCGGAGACGAGCGAGCCTGTCGTGGAGGCGGCAGAGACTATCGTCACCCCGCGGAAGTCGCATGTGGTTTCGGGGGAGAAGTCGCTTCCGCTTCCCCCTGCCTCTGTGGAGCACACGCCTGAGACAGGGGCGATTTCCCCGGCAAGGGCCTGGACAGCAGCTGCGTCGAAGAAGGGAGGGGCGGGGTTCGCCCGCAGATCGCAGCCACTCACATCCCCTCTCGAGCTGGACCCGACGCTGCAGGCGTGGCTGAAGGCGAAGAAGCTCTCCCCTTACTCCTCCACCTTCCAGGCGCATGAGGTTGACATGGAGGTGCTGCCGCTCCTGACGTACGCTGATCTCCTGGAGATGCGTCTCCCTTCGCACGTCTGCAAGGCGGTGAAAATATACGCCCCCGATAGGAACAGAGGGGGTGTGCCTGCAGGCAAGGTCCCTTCCAAACCACACCGGGGGAAGAGGTGACAAAAATAGTCATCCAGGGGGGGGGGTGGGAACAGCGGGGGAGTGTTGGGAAAGGGAGGGCTGTAGAGAAAGGAGAGAGAAAAAGAGAGAATTTTGTTGTAGTTCAGTTGTAATTCGCATTTTCGCCCCCCCCTCCCCCCTCCATGCATGCATCTGACGTTCTGTGCGTTTGTTTTGCCCACCGCTCTGCTCCCCACTGATTTGCCGGATACACCATGCTATGTGCGTAAAAGGGTTGGAAGGGGGGGTTTGCAGGGGTGAGGTCGGGTTGGATTGGGGGGGCGGAAATGGTGTCGGGGTGTTGGGGGTGACGGTGGGGGCAGGTTATCCCTTGCAGGCGGATACCGCCCCAACTCCCCCCACCCCCTCACACTCACACACGTATTCCTTCCCCCCACCCCTTCCTGAATGAATGGGTTGCTACACACAGAGACAGTTCAGATCTCTCTCGCTCGCTCTCTCTCTCAAGCACTTGACAGCGTGCCGCTGGCATGCTTCTCCCTGAAGCTCCAGCCAATGCAAGCGCTCGAGCATATGTCATGTGACAGTCTCTTCTCTTTTTCTCTCTCTCTCTCACTCTTTTCGAAAGAGGACCACTCAGGCAGCGCGCTGCCCCCCTCCCCAACGCAACCTGCCAACCAGAGCAAACTCATATGTCCACGTGAGAGAGAGGGGACGGCTCTTTATATTCTATACCTACCACCCCCCGTGTATATGTCACGGGGTACAGGTATCTCTTGTAGTTACCCCCCCCGCCTCCGTGATGGCACCCCGGCCCGCCAAGCCACCACCCCTCCGAAGCGATTGTTCATCCCTGTGCTTGCCCCCGCTGCGATATTTTTTGCACGATTTTTGTTGCCTCTGTGCGTCTCAGGCTGTGCCTCCCACCCCCACTGCAAATTCTCTTCCGGAGCAGCCGGCCGGTTCACCCCCCCCTCTCGCTGTGATGCGTGTGGTTCAGTTTCAAAGTATTCCCCCCCCCCCCTCCAGGGCGATTGGATTGTTTGTCTCAGTATTGTATCCTGTGAGGATCAAGCGGCACCGAATTCAGAGAACCCACTTATTCCCGACAAGTCAGTTGTGGCGGAGGCGCAGGTGTCGGTCGGTATCGATGGGAGAGGGGGGAGGGGGGGGAGGGGCCCTTGCTCAAAAAAGATCCGTTGGCTTGCCCGAATCGAGCCTGCTCTGTTGGAGGGTCGGCACACCCCCTGCACCCAGGTTGTGAAAATCCTCATTTTTTCTGCATGCCTGTGTGCAAGGCAGGATTCGCCCTACCGCATCTACCTATTCCTGTACAGTGTAAGTATCCTCAAGAGGTGTCAGGGAGAGCTGGGCGCGATAGCCTCTCTGTGTGAATTGATGGGGGTTTCAATGTTGCAATGATCAGTGGCTTTGTGCCGCTTTTTATGGCATGTCCTGAATCGAGCGGTGATTTCCCATGCGGTGCTGCATCATCGAATGACAGTCAAGGCAATGGGGTGGCTGCAATGTCTCTTTTCTCCACACACGCACAGCCTCTGCGCCCTCAGTGAGAAAGCCGTTTGCTTCCCTCTCTGGGACAGCCGTTTCTGTCTGTTTGGTGGCATCGTCGTGTTGCTAAGACGCGAACCCAGACTTGTTATCAGCGCAGGTTTGCAACAGTGGTGTTGTCCTGCAACAAAGGACACCACGTGTGTACCGTATTTGGGTTAAGCCCTTCAGCGAAGCCACATTTACCGCCTTTCGGACCTGAGACGTGTGACGCCCCAAGACGGGGTCAGGAAAACCACAACACACACACGCACACAACAGTTCAGAACAAAAAAAGGCAGCCACAGCTGTCGCTGAACCAAAGCAATGTGGCTCTGAAAGTCGAACGATACCCTCCCCACCCCCTGTCTGCTGTTCGGTGGTGCGGAAGGGCAGGCTGGTTAAGCTAAAGGCAAGCCAACACAAGGGACGGAGTGGGGGGTGTGGGGGTGAGGGGAGGGTGTGGGGGGTGGGGGTGGGGGACGTTGCCAGCGCCGGTTGTGGCCCGCCTCAATAGGGTGGGATGGGACAGGTCGTCCACAGAACAAGCCCCCCCCCCTCCCCTCCTCCCCCTCCCCTACTCTCACACACACGTGACTCTTGAATGCGCGGAGGAGGATTCAGTCCCCAACCCACCATGATTTGCCTTGTCCCCAATCCATCTGTGTGAGGAAGTTACACAGCCTGACACGCCCTGCCATCCTACATACCACCACCCTCAGCACAGGGCGGGGACACACCCTCATCTCTCGGGAAACCCGCCGAGAAATGGGTTTTGCCACAACCTGACACCCCGCCCACCCAACCCTGAGGGGCGGGGCCGTGCCGTGCGATGGGATGCTGTGCGTCGGCATCCGACCCAGGTGAGGACCCGCACAGTATCGAGCGTGGCCTGCTGGACAACCCACACGGGCAGGGCGCAGGGGACGTGAAGCCTCCTGAGCCGCAGCCGCAGCAGCGGGAGGGGAAGGGCAAGAAGAAGGAGCGGAAGAAGAAGGAGAGGAAGTCGTTCAGCACCGGGAGCGACAGCGCGCAGAGCGACGGGGAGGGGGTGAGCCCGCTGCACGACTGGGAGAGGCAGCGGGTGCAGTCGGAGTCCATCGCGACGTATGCCCAGAAGCTGATCGACGAGGGGGACATCAGCGACGTCGGGTCCACCCGCCGGGTGAGCTTCCTCCCCCCACATGAGAACAGCCCTCCAGCCCCTCCGCCGCTGTCACCCCCGGCACCGCCGTCGCCACAGCCCGCCACACCACAGCCCGCCTCCCCTGGCCACGCCTTCCCGGAGCCGCTGCTGTCGATCGACCGCTGCCCCGCCTGCCTGTCCCCCGCGCCTGCCCGCGGGCTTCCGTTCTGCCCCTTCTGCGGGAAGCGCATGGGTGTGCCCGACACACCCACGCATTCGGAGCAGGCCCCCTTCGCCTCGGTGTCGCCACCGGGGGCCCCGTCGCCGCTGCCGTTTCCTCCGGGGGTGGGTGGGAGTGTGCAGGGGGCGCCTGTTGCTGCTGCTGCCGCAGCAATGTATGTGGAGCAGGGGGCTGTGATTGCCGCAGAGGAGATGGCAGAGGACATGCGCCTCGAGGCGGAACTCGATGTGATCGACAGGAAGCGCGACTCTGCAGCCTGCCTGGGTGTGGAGAGGAGTGCCGAGTCCGAGAGGTATGGGCGGGCGGAGCAGCTGCTTCTGGATGCTTGTGAGACTGCTGCTCTGCTGCGGCGTGAGCTGGCCAGGCGGGATACGAATCAGAAGAAGGCTGTTTTGGCTGGCGCGGTGTCGCCCCTGATGTCCCCGCAGGTGATGAGCCCTGTGGCGGGCGGCAGCCCGCCGGACAGCGTGATGCAGTCCCTGCTGGCGCAGCTGCTGCGCGAGAGGGAGCACCTTGCGTATCAGCTGTCCCGGATGCCTGCCACATATCTCGACCCCCTCCACCCACACCCGCAAGTCACCACGCTGCTCGCCTCCATTAAAGAGCGTGACACGTCCGTCGAGCTGCTGCGGACGCAACTCTCGCAGAAGGTGCATTGAGGAGAACTGGAGGGCTGGGTGGGAAGAGTGTCTCATTGGGGGGTGAGAGAAGCAACCCTCCTCCCCCTTCCCCTTACCCTACGGCAGCCGTCACCACCGCTTAGCAGCAGTGGTGGTGGTTCGCAGAGGGGAGGGGCGCCAAATACATCTGAAAACTACAAACGGACGTGGGTGTTTAGGTTTGGTCTTGCTGCAACAAAACGCTGTCAAGAATCGAAAACGAAATGAACAGAAGAAAATCGCCCCTGTGTGTTTTTGGTCCCCTCTGGACTGTTCGTTTGTCAGGCAGCGTCCCCACCCACCCACCCACCTCCTCCCGGAGCACTCCCGGACGGACTAACATTGCAAGAAGGTGCTGGGAGATATACTTTTCCATTCACTCTCGACGATCAAACCCCCCACCCACCCACCTCCTACCCCACCCCACTGACGCACGCATCTTGTATAAGCCTGATCTGTGATACTTTGTTAGGATACCCCCTGCCGTGTTTCCTTCCCCTCCAGTGGTGCCATCTGTGCCAGCTGTGCTCCCCCCCACCCCCCCCCCCCTCCGAGGCCCCGCTGTGGGCACACCTGTGTATATCATAGAAGGGTGACAGGGGGTGCCGTCAATATTAGAACCGTGGGTGGTTGGGGAATACACCCAAGGGAGGGGGGAGCTGGTGTGCTGTGCTTTCCTTCTCCTACACACCCACCCCCATTTTTTTTGGCATTCTTGCTATTCTGCAGGGGGGAGGAGTCTTTGTCTTGCGGCTGACCCACTGTCTGAGGTGTCTGTGATCTGTATGTGTAAGACAGTGGCGGCCGCAGCGGGGCTTACTCCTCGCGGTGCAACCTACACGAAACATAGGAGACGGCAGGGGGGGATAGTGGTCAAATATGGTGCCCCTGATTTACCCCCTTTTCACTACGCACAAACTACGCAATCTGGGGGGGGGGTCTCGCTTTTTGGTCCCCCCCCAGTTTTTTTTGGTCCCCCTTTCTGTGTGGCTACTGAGACAGGACTGGAGGCACTGCGCTGACCGAGAAAAAAAAATATTGCCAGAACTCACTATGTACCGTCCGAAAGAACAGGGGAAACACCTGGGCAAGGTTGCCCCATGCCCAGAAACACCTGGGAAGGAAGTGAGCTCCAGGAGCCGCGTAGTACCCCCTACACACTTCTACGAAACAACAGCTGCAGAGATGGTCCGGATGCCCCGAAAAAAAACCTACACACACACTCCATCATCCACACTGCACCTAGGAACAACAATGTCTGGGGAAGAGGAACAGCTCTTCACCATCGTTGCCTCTGTTGAGGGGTTGAGATGCCTCGCGGGGACCATCGCAGGATGTGTCACCCACGAGAAGCTGCTGGCGCTGCTTGAGGAGGTGGGGCTGCAACCGGAGGGTGACTGTCTCGAGGTGCATCTGCTGAAGGGTGGTGACGTTAATTCATTGGAGATGCGGCCTCTCCCAGAAGGCCTGTGGCAGAACGCGCTCCCGGGCTCGGCGCTGTTCCTTCCGGCGAAGGCAGAGACAGTGCCAGCATCCCGCCTGGACGTGCGCGACTGGGTCGACACCGCCATGCAGTGCCACACCCCTGTCTCTAACATCCACACCCTCATCACCAAGTTCAAGGGCGAGACGGTGACCCGCCATGCGGTGGAGATGTCGTGGCAGCAGTCGCTACTGCTACGGGATGTGTTGTTTTTACGGGAGACGCAGGGCATCCGGGAGAACGGCGAACTTGTGTTAATTTACGACCTCACACCAGTGTTTGCGGACCCGTCAAACACTACCAAGCTTGGGCACTTTACGGTGCAGTACAGGGTGAACGGGATCCTCCGCTACCACGTGCTCGCCACATATCTGACGCTGTCATCTGATGGACCCACTACCAGAGTTGACCTGGCCGTCGCCTTTAAACGGTTTTCGGACCTGGCCTCTTCAGGCCAGTTCTCCGTCCTCGGCAAGGATGACGTGGGGTTGTCCGAGGAGTCGTTCTCGGCTTTCTTTCTGGACCGCGGTGCCAGTCTGAAACCCGAGCTGCAGAGCGTTGTCGTTGTGTTCGAGCCCCACCACCGCCTGCATCTGGCCTTCCGGCGAGTCATTGAGCCTGACTTGCCCTTCATGACTCTGATGTGCTATGCTGCCAACTACTGTGCCGCAGCACCAGAGTTCGCCGCCTACCTCCACAGCACGGTAGGCATCACCATCAGCAGCTTCCTGTGGCAGCGGGCCACAAACGGCCGCTTCCTCAGTGGTGCAGCTGCCTGCTTCTCGCTGTCGGCTCGCTGCGGGGAGCTCACCGTCGCTGAGCACCTGCACACCTTCTTCTCGATGACGACGACGGAATCGTCGACAAAGAAGGTGGCAGTGAAAAACTGCCTTGCTGATCGCAGCGCCATCGACAAAGTGTGCCTCTACGGGAAGCTTTTCAGCAAGGTCTTGTACCCTCTGCTGACCACCATCGCAGACTCAGGGAGTTTCACCACCGACCCCAAATCGTTGGGATGGCTGCAGATGTACTGGCGCTCGGGGGCCTTCGACCTCTTCTCTGCGGCCAGGAGTGAAGCGACGCTGGAGGCGTGCAGCTCTGACGGGGACCTGACCGTCTTCCAGAGCGCCACTTCATGCAGGATGGTGACGGTAGGGCGGCTGCGCTTCCACACCTCGCCGCAGTGTCCCTCCCTCGACATCCGGGAAGTCAGCGATAGTGACCTGGACGGCGTCCGGCCGGATGACTTAGTGCAGCACGGCCTCGATGCCTACTTTGGGAAGCAAGGCATCCCAACCGAAAGCCGGCTCATGCCCGTAGTGTCCTTCGACAGCGGCGTGGAGTTCTTCCGCACCGCCCTGGTCATTATCGGGACGAGCATGCTGGTGGAAGCGGTGAGGTTCGGGGCAGCCAGCGAGGAGACACGCGCGGTGCAGCCGTCGGTGTCGTTTGGCCCGGCCCTCTTGGAAGGGATGTGCGGGAGGTCTAAGCGTGTCATCGAAGTGGCTGGACACTCATCCGTTCGTGACGACTTTGTCCGTGCTCACTGCTGTATTCCTGAGCATTTCTCTGATACTGATTTGAAAACTCTGCATGCTGAGGTTGGTGAGCCGAAACTCACTACGATAGTGCGTTCCCGTATTCCGGAGACTACGAAGGAGCGCAAGCTTCGGATTGGGAAGCGGAAACTTGAAGACTTGAAATCAGCATTCGAAAAAGAGGAATCAAGGAAGGAAAAGCGAATTGCAAGAGAGACTGCCCTCAATGACATTGTCCTCCGTTTTGATTATTCCGATAGCTTCACAAACTCGGAACTGATTAATCAAGCTCAAAAGCGTGGCAAGCGAGGTGTACAGAATGCCTCGAAATCACGGTTGATGCAAATCCTTCGTGAATTTGATAAAGCCCGCACAAAAGAAGAGCTGCAGGAGATTTGTGCCGAACGTGGGATTGAACGAAACGTTCAAAATGACCGCGTGGACTGGCTGCTGGCAGCTCTCAAGAAGCAGGATAAAAAGGATCATGCGTGATAAAATGAAAGGGCTGCTGCTACTCTTCACCCCCCCCCCCACCCCCCGCTTTGATTTCGTTGCTGGATCAATGCAGTGCCTTCAATCACACACTTCGCCCACTCCAGGAGAATATTATACAAGGCCCAATGCAGTGCGTAACGGTGAAGTACAGCCTGCGGTATCGCGAGAAGGAGTTCGGCAGCTTTGCCGAGCCGTTGCTCGTGACGAGTGTCGACACGTTCGACACCGTGTGGAAGGCGTTTGAGACACGCCTTCCTCCCAAACAGGGTCGCAAAAAATCCGAGAGTGAGCGGGACTACAAGAGGCGCGTCCGAGCGATCTGGAGAGCGCACTCCTTTCTCTGTGGCAAGGACGCAGTCGTGGTTGGGTCGGTGCAGTTCGAACACGGGGAGAACACCTTGGAGATTGCAAGTGATGATACGCTCACAGCCTTCAGGGCGATGCAAGGTGCCACCCTGAAGGTGGCCCTCGACATTAAGGCGAGCGTCGACCGAGGGGTCGACGAAAAGCTGAAGAAGGCGCTGCTGGCACGGGACCCCGCGGGGTATACGGAGGTCACCGCCACACAGGCAACCTCCGCTGACAACGTCCAGGAGACGTTATCAGAGGGGATCACAACGGCACTAGAGATCTGTGTCACGGGATCCAGGCGCCCACTCTCCCTCGACGGTCTGGGGATTGTTGTTGGGCATGGTGTCGTTACCTGCAGCTGCAAGAAAAAGATTCCGAGCCACGTCGGAAAATTGAGCAGTACCGATGCATTTCTACGCCACGCAACGAGCTGCAAGACACTGAAGAAGAAGCTGGATCATCCCGACGAGCTGAAGCAGGCACCGCGCCAAAGGGCACCCCGAAAGACAGCTGCAAAGCCGGCGTCGAAACCCGCACCGAAGGCTGCCAGCGCTGCAGCACCTGAAGAACCTGAAGAACCTGAAGAACCTGCAGCACCTGCAGCACCTGAAGCGCCTGCACCCGCACTGACCCCGGAACAGCAAGAACTCCTTGAGTTTGGGAACCCGGCAAAGAGACAGAGAACTGGCTGAGGCCGGAAAAGGGGACCAAAAAATGAGACCCCCCCCCCTTTTCACTACGCACAAACTACGCAATATGGGGTCGTCAGGGGCACCATTAAATAGACGAATAATCAATCTGTCTATTTTTTGATCCCTCCCCCCCTGCAACGTGTGTGACCACGTTTTGAGCGGGTCAACCCGATAGCCTGGGTGGATCAGCCTCACTACGTCACCCCTGATGTGTCACACCCCCACCCACCCCCCCCCCCTTTGAACCGAAACCCGGAAAAGAAGAATGTCTGTCACACCGACTGCCTCGCCCGCCCTCCCCCTCCCCTCTTTGAACTCGCCCATCGCCCCTGCAAGCTGTGTAGTGCTGCCACCCCCACTCCCAAAACAACGTAACATACAGTAACACCACCAATCAGCTGTGCCTGCGTGCTTCTCTCGCCCCCTATCCCCCTCCCTCTCCCGGACAATGCAGGCCTGACTGCGCTGAGGCAGCATGGAGGTCGTGCCCGAGCGCCCCTGGGGCCTTGTTGTCGGGCTTCCCAATAGAGATGCTGTCGGTGCTGTCGTGCGGTACACCAGGGTGACCCTGCAGAAGGCGGAGGAGAGGGCACGCGTGGACATCGAGCTTGCCCAGCGTGCCGCGCACTCCATCCTCAGCGTCGAATGGGGCACGTGGGATCCGGGCCTGCTGACGCGGCGCACCCTGCAGGCCTTGGCACTGCCCTCTGCTGACAACGACATACAAGAGGCTCCTGCAGACCCGCCTGTGGTGCGCTGCTGCCCTTCGGACCTTCTGAAATCCCGCACCAAGCTGACAGAGCTTCATGTCGACCGCGAGGTCGAGCCGTACCGACCCCCGCTTGCATCTGAGAAGGACCTGCTGCCCAGCTGCCTCAGCATCGGGACCTGCGCAGTGGACAGCTCTGCGCAGGGGAGGATTCTGACCATCTCGCAGCTGGAGGCCGATAAGAGGCTGGCAATCAATCGGACGTATCGGAGGAGCATGATAGAGCCCGCTTCTCATGTCGATTTTCTGATGAACGCACCCCCCACAACGCTGGAGCGGGTGGACAAGGCGCAGCAGATGCTGCACCACCTCAACGACAGCGTGGCGGTGGCCGACCCGCTGTGCCCCCCCGACGTGTCCTGGTCGAAGTACCGCTTTGCCCCCGGGTGGGCCGAGGGGGGGTACCACAGCACGCCGGCGCCGGCGCCGCTGTACCGCAAGACGAAGGGGTGCCGCCCGCCGCCCCCGCCCCCCACGGCGCAGACGGAGGAGGAGGCGATACACAACAGGCTGATGGAGATGAACAAAAAGAGCTTTCTCTTCAAGTCGCTGCAGGCCAAGTCGGAGATTGTGTCGGAGTACGACAAGGAGCTCCGCAAGCTGCAGAGGGATCACACGAAGGGGCTGCGCTACGCTGCGGCTGTCGGGGTGCAGAAGATAACCCGGTCTCACCAGGCGCGGCAGCGGTGTGCCAGGCTGCGGCAGTGCGTCGCTGTTGTGCAGGCATTCGGCAGGGCCATGGCGCAGGGCAGCGGTGTTCGCTTCTCCGCCTCACGCATGCAGATGCTCAACACACACCATAGCCTGGCCCGTCGTATCCAGAAGGCGCTTCGCGGGGGCCTGGCAAGGTGCGCCCTGTCAGGTGCCCTGCACCGCAGGGTGTTGGAGAGGAGCAAGTTGGAGGGTTGCGGTGTGATCCAGAGTGTCGGGCGTGGCGCCCTCGCGAGGAGGTTTGTCGGGACTGTGTTGTATCTGGGGCGTGCAGCGCTGAAGATCCAGTGTGCGTTCCGCTGCGGCCAGGCCAGGTCGCGGAGAACGTTCCTCAAAACCGCAAAGGCGCTGTCGGAGGTTGCGGCATATAAGAAGAAGATCTTCCTGGTGGACATGCGTGTGCTCGAGACAAACGAGAGGCGGGGGCTCATGTCGGAGTCAGGTGAGGTGCTGGCGGGGGTCGTGAAGGCCTTCGCCGTGCGGCATGCCGGGGTGTCCAAGATGCTGCTGCACAGCTCTGTCGCTGCAGGTCTGCCCAAGGCAGACCTGTGCGGTGCGGAGGAGCAGGTCACGCGGTGCGACGTGCTGCAGGAGGAGCTGCTGGCGCGGCACGTCCTGCTCGATGCCATGCTGGAGCTGCGCTGGGTGCTGCGTGTCCTGCCGCCCGAGGTGGAGCGCCAGAAGCAGGTCTGCGAATACCGCCGCCTGGAGGAGCTGGAGGCGGCGCTGATCCACGCCGACCGGAAGCGCCGGCTGCTCGACATCACCTCGATGGCAGACTACCCCAGCGGGGCTGGGCATCATGCCTGGGGGCCCGCGCAAACCCAAGCGGCTGCAGCTGCCATCGCAGCGGCTGCCTGCATGGGGTGCATCGTGTCGGAGGCAGGCACCGCAGCCTACCGAGAGGCGCTCCAAAACTACCCTGATTCGGTGTGCGGCCTCGTGCGCACCGAAGAGGAGGCAGCCTTCGAAGCAAGTGCCGCAGCCTACGCAGCACGCACAGTGCAGTCCCACTACAAAGAGGCTGCATCGGAGAGGGCCTCAGGGATCAGCGCCTCGCAGGACATGGGCTTGGCGTACCGGAGGGGTTTTGCGGCGAATGAGATCCAGCGGGTGTACCGCGGGTATATCGGGCGTCTCGGGTTTGCGGACAGGGCGGAGGACATGCGGATGAACAGGGAGCTTGTCCTGTCGGAGCAGAGGGCCAGGGCCAGGGCGGCCATCAAGCTCTCGCAGTGGTGCATCACGCATGTGCTGTATCGGGCCCACGTGCCCCAGCCGGAGTGCGATATCGAGGAGGCCTCGATGGAGCGCCACCTCCATCACAAGATGGACTCCCTCCAGCGCAAGGACCTGTTTCTGGAAGAGAAGGCGCAGCGGCACGCCCTGCGCAACGACTACGACCACTTTGTGGCGGATGAAGCGGTGCCAGCCCAGAAGGAGATCGAGCGCCTCCACCAGCAGGGCCTGCAGGGTGGGGCACCATAGGGTGAACGGGTTGACACACAACCGAGGCCTGTTTGGGTTAGATCGAGCGCATAACATAATCTGAGTGTGTGCTCCCAACGCACAGGCAACTATACCCCGTGCAAACCCTTGCATATCGCCACCACGCCATGGTGGGACAGCAGACTCAGCGTTGTGTGCGTTACTGCTGGAGCGGCTAGCGTTTGTAGATTATTCGGATTCTCTTATCTGTCGGCACGGAGCCGGGTTCCCTCTACAGGGAAGATGCACCGCCTCGGGAGGGAAGAAGTGGGGGGAGGGGGGGGGGGGCAGGGTGGTGGACAGGAGAGTTGTGTGCGTGCCCATTGCGTGTTCCCTGCTCCCTCTCTCGCGATGGCCTTGCCAGGCCCTGATCAGCCATGAGAGAGCCCAAACACCGACATCCCCAACCTCCCGGCTGGAGAACTCGTCGATATCCCCCCCCCACCCCCCACCCCCCACCCCCCCCCCCCCCCCAAAAAAAAAATCCGAAAAACGAATCCATCTCCGGTGCGTAGTGAAGCTCTCCCTCTCCCTCTCACCCACCCCCACCACCCCTCCCCTCCCATTATTCTTCCACCTCTTCTCGCCCTATCCCGAAGCCCCACCCCACCCCACCGCCCCTATCAGGGTATAGGGGGGTGGGGGTTTCGTTCTGTGCTTCCCTTCCTCTCCCCACGTCATGTCGGCGGAATACCTAGCTCGTCTGCAGTGCCAGGCAGAGGGGTGCTGCTACGGGAGGTCCTGGGGCATCGCGCCGCACTGCTGTGATGGATGCCCCTCCCACACGCCGAAGTGCCTTAGGATGCGCACCTCATGCGAGGATGTCGTGGTGCTGCAGGGGTCGCGGGAGGGGCGTGTCTGGAGGTTCGGCGCATTCTTCCACCTCCGATCTGACAGCGGGGTGGCGCAGGACTACCACGCGTTTGCCGCACACCCGGACAGGTGGAGCCAGGGTGAAAAGGATAGGCAGCACGGCTGCGGGGAGGAGGACATAGCCTGCTCCGAATTGGATGAGAACTGCGAACCGCGACGCCCTTTCCCCGACTTCGGCAGCCTCGTGTGCCGCGAGGACCGTTCGCAGTTCCTCCGGAGCCCAGACCCTGTGGACGCATTGGCAGACCTCGTCGCCAACAGTGGGCCTGTCCCCAAGATGCTGTGGAAGCACACCCCACCCGGCGGTGCCGGGGAGTGCCCCAGCGGGACTCTGCAGAACTGCGCCACAGGAACCCACCTGGGGGTGGCGGAGGACGGGCGCCTGTCAACCACCGTGGAGCCCAACGGGTGGGTGTGGGAGGTCCTGCCCCTGGGCAGCCGGGGAGGGGTGCTGACATGCGGGCTCCGGGGGAACCACCTGCAGGGGAGCCCCCACCGCCTGCCTGGGGAGTGGCTGACGGAGGAGGCGAAGCGGCGCTTCATCGCGGAGGGTTACCTGCACCTCGAGGGGGTGGTGCCGGAGGCGGTGGTGGACAGCGCGTTGAAGCATGTCAATGCGCACCTCTTCCGGGCAGACCCGGTGCTCTTCAAGTCGCCCGTGCTGCTGGATGTGCTGTACTGCAGCCCGGCATGGGGGATTGTGTCGGAGCTGCTCGGCGAGGCGGAGCCCCAGAGGGGCTGCCAGATCGCGGCGACCCCGCCGAACCTGCGGTACTCCGAGGAGGGGTTGCCTGAGGAGGTGCCCAGCAGGCGGTGGCATATCGACGGGTATGAGAGGCCTGGGAACCACAGCCCCTTCACGCTGCTGTGTGGGGTGGCGCTGTCGGGGCTGAGTGGGCCGAATCAGGGGAACCTCGTGGTGTGGCCAGGGTCGCATGTTGCGATGCATGAGGCGATAGCGACTCGCTTCCGCGAGGCGCCGTCGGAGCGGTTTTTCCCCGGCGAGCGGCCCGAGGTTGGGCCGAGCAAGCAGCTTGTGACAAAGAAGGGGGATGTCGTGCTGCTGC
Source organism: Rhynchopus euleeides (assembly GCA_963210315.1). Lineage (NCBI taxonomy): Eukaryota > Euglenozoa > Diplonemea > Diplonemida > Diplonemidae > Rhynchopus > Rhynchopus euleeides. The sequence continues at coordinate 782,322 of OY723298.1, read as the reverse complement.
ATCAGAAGCTGTGCCACGCAGGCGGGACGAATGCTGCGCCTCACATTCGGTACCAGTTGTATTATAGGATAGCCGCGGCCAAGCATCAGGGGCGGGTCCACTCCGGCGAAACGGTGGACGATATGTGGTGTGAGTTCCCTGCGCTCAAACCTCTGCTCTGACAGGCTGAGGGAGGGTGGGGGGGGGGGGTTGTTCTCGCGGTCTCGAGAAGCGACGCGGCGGTGAGGTGTGTTGGCGAGGTGTTGTTCGAGGTGCCGCACGTAGAGCGAGAGGAGGCTGCCCCTCCCCCACAGACCCAGCGAACTGGTTTCTTTGGTTGGCTTGCCAGGCAACTGTTGTTGGGCATCACACACACACACACCACGAAAAAGTCAAACACACACATGAAATCAATAAAAATGGTGGTATATATCGCCCCCTTGCTGCGACGTAGACACTTAATAGTCAGGCCGCTTCAAGAGTCTTGAAGGCTTGAGCGGCCAGACTATTTAGTGTCTTTGTCGCAGCAAGGGGGCGATATATACCGCCTTTTTATTGATTTCACGTGTCAGTGTTTGACTTTTTCGCAACTTCATTTCTTCCTTTTCTCCCTCTCCAACCCCACCCGTGACACCACCAGGGTTTAGCTAGCCCTGGTCCGATTATTCCCGGTTCTTCGCTGAAGAGACGCGGCCGGGGGGGGGGGGGGTACGAAGAGTACGCGTCGAAACCGGTGTCACGCCGTGTTGGGGAATCCTTCGGGAGTGCGATACTGAAGGGGAGGTGCTACTGCCCGTGCAGGGCGACACCGCCTTAAAACTTGATAACCACACACACACCACCATTGTCAGGTCATCTAGTCAAAATGGGTTTCGTCAAGGTGCAGAAGAACAACGCTTACTTCAAGCGTTACCAGGTCAAGTACAGGCGTCGCCGTGAGGGACGCACTGACTACCGTCAGCGTCGCCAGCTCCTGGTGCAGGACAAGAACAAGTACCAGACCCCGAAGTACCGCTTCATTGCGCGCATCACTAACCGTGATGTGATCTGCCAGATCGCCTCGGCTGAGCTGAAGGGTGACCGCATCCACGCGTCCGCCTACGCCCACGAGCTGAAGGGGTACGGCCTGACTGTTGGTCTGTCCAACTTCTCCGCTGCCTACTGCACCGGTCTGCTGCTGGCCCGCCGCATCCTGACGCTCAAGGGTCTGGACAAGAAGTACCCCGTATGTCTTGCTTCATGCTGTTGCACTCTCTGTTCCGTATCACAACACACGGCGATGCATGAGGTCAACTTGTTACACATTCGGGACCTGCAACACAACACACCACAACAGGGTGTCGCTGAGGTGACCGGTGAGTCCTTCGAGCTGAAGGAGGACGACGACCGCCGCCCCTTCAAGGCCCTCCTGGACGTGGGTCTGGCCAACACGACCGTCGGCAACAAGGTGTTCGCGTGCCTGAAGGGTGCCGTGGACGGTGGCCTGTACGTGCCCCACAGCGACAAGCGTTTCTCGGGCTACGACGCCGGCAAGGGCGAGCTTGACGCCGAGATGCTCCGTGGCCGCATCCTGGGCGAGCACGTGAAGGAGTGGATGGAGGAGATGCAGGAGGAGGACAACGAGAAGTACCAGCGTCACTTCAGCCAGTACATCAAGAACGAGATCGACGCTGACGACCTGGAGGACCTGTACCTCAAGGTGCACGCCGCGATCCGCGCCGACCCCAAGGCCAAGGACCCCGTGAAGAACGCCGCGGACCGCAAGAAGAACGCCACCAAGCCGCGCAGCTACAAGATGAAGGCCAACACGGCCTACACGCTGGCGCAGCGCAAGCACCGCGTTCTGCAGAAGCTGAACAAGATCCGTCGCTCGATCGGCCTTGAGAAGCGCGAGGACTGAGCACCGTGTGTGCCCCCAAAGAAGCTGTGAGATCATGAAGCATGCTTAGTGCTGTCAGCTGAACGTCCCCCCCCCACACCCACCCCTCCTCGCAGTTTTGAATATGGTTGAGAACATTTGTCTTTGAACTTGCGTATCAGCCCCTCCTTCTCGCGCCCTCACACCAGCCACGGCTTTGCACGCTTCTCGACTTCCCCAGCCTGCAAATTGACCTTCCGCCACCTTGTTGCGACATGTGTCTCTCGTGCGCTGGTTGAGGATGTCAGCAAAGGCAGCTGGCTCCATGAGTTGGTCTCCGTCCTCACACTGATGCAGTGTGTGCTTTACCTTTTGTGTGCCTCCATCTCTGACACCGCCCCACCTACAGTTTGTGAGCTGCGACAAGCCAAGATGTCCCGCCTGCTGCCTATGGTGGTGGCGGCCCTGCTGGCCCCCGGTGCCACTGCTGCCACTGTCTGCTGCCTCGCGCACCCGACCTGCCCCACGGGCTACGCTGAGGTGCAGGGCGGGTGCTCCTTCCTGGATTTTAGGCGGGAGGAATGTGTGTGGCGCAGCCTGTGCTGTGCAACAATTTTCTGCCGCAAGCAGGCGTCCACCCCCGCGCCGAAGTTCTGCGAAGCCAACGGGCATGGTTTCTGCGGCGGGATTGCTGCCATCCAGTGCAAGTCTGGTTACAAGTGCGTTGACGATCCGGATGATGACTGCGACGTCAAGAACGGCGGCGCCGACTGCGGTGGCTGCTGTGTGAAGGACGCGTCCACCCCCGCGCCGAAGTTCTGCGAAGCCAACGGGCATGGTTTCTGCGGCGGGATTGCGGCCATCCAGTGCAAGTCTGGCTACAAGTGCGTTGACGATCCGGATGATGACTGCGACGTCAAGAATGGCGACGCCGACTGCGGTGGCTGCTGTGTCAAGGACGCGTCCACCCCCGCGCCGAAGTTCTGCGAAGCCAACGGGCATGGTTTCTGCGGCGGGATTGCGGTTATCCAGTGCAAGTCTGGTTACAAGTGCGTTGACGATCCGGATGATGACTGCGACGTCAAGAACGGCGGCGCCGACTGCGGTGGCTGCTGTGTGAAGGACGCGTCCACCCCCGCGCCGAAGTTCTGCGAAGCCAACGGGCATGGTTTCTGCGGCGGGATTGCTGCCATCCAGTGCAAGTCTGGTTACAAGTGCGTTGACGATCCGGATGATGACTGCGACGTCAAGAACGGCGACGCCGACTGCGGTGGCTGCTGTGTGAAGGACGCGTCCACCCCCGCGCCGAAGTTCTGCGAGGCCAACGGGCATGGTTTCTGCGGCGGGATTGCTGCCATCCAGTGCAAGTCTGGTTACAAGTGCGTTGACGATCCGGATGACGACTGCGACGTCAAGAACGGCGGCGCCGACTGCGGTGGCTGCTGTGTCGTGTCTGCCTAGGGCGTGTGCCCCACCTCTGACTGGAATGCCGTGTATCGCGGCACTCGTGATGAGTTTTTTTTGTTGTTCATTTTTTGACAGTGTTGTGATCTGCAGAAGGGGCAGAGCTGCCGGCCCTCCCGGCTCGCCGCCGCTGACTCCTTAGACCAAGACACGATGCTGATGCTACTCGTTGCCTTCACTCGGAATCGCGCGACCCAGTCCTGCTGGGCCCAGTTTGATAGAGTGATGGCATCCATTTTATTTCTTTGTTTTCCTTGTGGTCTCCTTTGCGTAGCCGACCTATCGCCCTGTGGCGATGCACCTGATGATGTCAGTGACAAGCCTCTCGATGATTCCTGAATATGTCTTAGGCGTGATCTGGAGGATTCCTGATCGCAACGTACAACACCCTACTATCTGCTGCCGCCCCACCCGCCCCCCCGCTGCCCTCCGGTCACCGCCTCCCCACCCCAGCCCTTCCCAGTAGAGCCCCAGTCCCTTCCAAGTTTCCCTCTCGCCTCCACGGACACTCTCCACATCATGGGTTATTCCCTGCACTTTATCGACGGGTACAGTGGTCTAGCTTTCGCAGATGTCCCCACAAGAAACGTCAGCTGATTGAGAGTGTGCCATGAGGTTCAATTCAGCAAGGCGGCGCTTTCAAAGTCCTGTCAAGGACAGCGCCGAAAGGAAGACTTGTGGTTTGTGTGCGTCCTCGTTTGCTTATGGTTCGGTCGGTGCGTTTTCCTGTCTGATCTACATTCCCCACACCCTGCAGGATTCTAAGACAAGATGGGTTTCGTCAAGGTACAGAAGAACAATGCTTACTTCAAGCGTTACCAGGTCAAGTACAGGCGTCGCCGTGAGGGACGCACTGACTACCGTCAGCGTCGCCAGCTCCTGGTGCAGGACAAGAACAAGTACCAGACCCCGAAGTACCGCTTCATTGCGCGCATCACTAACCGTGATGTGATCTGCCAGATCGCCTCGGCTGAGCTGAAGGGTGACCGCATCCACGCGTCCGCCTACGCCCACGAGCTGAAGGGGTACGGCCTGACTGTTGGTCTGTCCAACTTCTCCGCTGCCTACTGCACCGGTCTGCTGCTGGCCCGCCGCATCCTGACGCTCAAGGGTCTGGACAAGAAGTACCCCGTATGTCTTGCTTCATGCTGTTGCACTCTCTGTTCCGTATCACAACACACGGCGATGCATGAGGTCAACTTGTTACACATTCGGGACCTGCAACACAACACACCACAACAGGGTGTCGCTGAGGTGACCGGTGAGTCCTTCGAGCTGAAGGAGGACGACGACCGCCGCCCCTTCAAGGCCCTCCTGGACGTGGGTCTGGCCAACACGACCGTCGGCAACAAGGTGTTCGCGTGCCTGAAGGGTGCCGTGGACGGTGGCCTGTACGTGCCCCACAGCGACAAGCGTTTCTCGGGCTACGACGCCGGCAAGGGCGAGCTTGACGCCGAGATGCTCCGTGGCCGCATCCTGGGCGAGCACGTGAAGGAGTGGATGGAGGAGATGCAGGAGGAGGACAACGAGAAGTACCAGCGTCACTTCAGCCAGTACATCAAGAACGAGATCGACGCTGACGACCTGGAGGACCTGTACCTCAAGGTGCACGCCGCGATCCGCGCCGACCCCAAGGCCAAGGACCCCGTGAAGAACGCCGCGGACCGCAAGAAGAACGCCACCAAGCCGCGCAGCTACAAGATGAAGGCCAACACGGCCTACACGCTGGCGCAGCGCAAGCACCGCGTTCTGCAGAAGCTGAACAAGATCCGTCGCTCGATCGGCCTTGAGAAGCGCGAGGACTGAGCTTGCATGATTCTAACAGGGCCATGTTCCTGTTCACATTCTGATGTCACCGATGCTGCTTGTGCATATTGCTGATCTCAGTTGCTTTCTCATTTGTTTTTTGTGTGATCACATGAGGCACCCTTGCTCTGGCAAGAGAAATTAGCTGGTACCGAACGATGACGTGAAAGGGAACCCCGCTCCGTGTCCCACAGGCCCCCACTCGCCCCTCTCTCTGCACTGTCAGCACCACCACCCCACACCCTCCTTCCCTGCTGCCTGTCCTGACCCACTCCGCACACCCATCGTCCTTCAGTCCCCACGCCTCCGACCCCCTTCCGAGATGGCCATGAGGAACGCAAGCCGTATGGCGCGCCGTTCGGCAACGGCACGCCGTTCCGCCGTGTCGGCCATGCCGAGCCGCTCGTTCACCGCGACCACCCCGGCCTTCCAGAAGCCCAAGGTATGTTGCTGCAGCACCCTGTCGCACCGCCGCACCTGCACATCACCACAGCCGACCAACATCGCTGAGTCGGAGAAGGAGAAGGTGGCGGGCAAGCGTGTCGGGTACGTGTCCCAGGTATGTCTTGCATTGTGTCACAGTGCGTCTGGCGTCAGGCGGGGGCAACAATGCCGTGTCATTCCCTAGCCCATGCTGGTTCACCATCAATGCACACCCGAACACAGATTATCGGTGCCGTCGTCGACGTGCACTTCCCCGACGGTGTGCCGCCGGTCCTGACGGCGTGCGAGGTGCACAACATGGACGGGCGTGACGACAAGCTGACCCTCGAGATCGTGCAGCATCTTGACGGGAAGACGGGTCGCGCTATTGCGATGCAGACCACCGACCTGCTGAAGCTGCAGTCCGTCGTGGTGGACACGGGGTCGCAGATCTCCGTGCCCGTCGGGCAGGAGACCCTGGGGCGTATCTTCAACGTCATGGGTGACGCCATCGACCAGCGTGGTGACGTGAACGCCAAGACGTTCCTGCCCATCCACGCAAAGGCCCCGTCGCTCGAGCAGCAGTCTGGTGAGGACGCCGTGCTGACCACCGGTATCAAGGTCATCGACTTGATTCTGCCGTACTGCAAGGGTGGTAAGATCGGTCTGTTCGGTGGTGCCGGTGTCGGCAAGACCGTGATTATCATGGAGCTGATCAACAACATCGCCAAGGGCCACGGTGGTTTCTCCGTGTTCGCCGGTGTGGGTGAGCGCACCCGTGAGGGTACCGACTTGTACCTGGAGATGATGGAGTCTGGTGTATGTGCAGCCTTGCTATCTTGTGCCCTACCAACCCACCCACCCACTCACAGGTGATTGACCTGGAGAACGAGTCCAAGTGCGTGTTGGTGTACGGCCAGATGAACGAGCCCCCGGGTGCCCGTGCCCGTGTGGCGCAGACTGCCCTGACGATGGCTGAGTACTTCCGTGACGTGGAGGGCCAGGACGTGCTGCTGTTCATTGACAACATCTTCCGTTTCACCCAGGCCAACTCTGAGGTGTCCGCTCTGCTGGGGCGTATCCCCGCCGCTGTGGGTTACCAGCCCACCCTGGCTGAGGACTTGGGTATGCTCCAGGAGCGTATCACGTCGACGACGAAGGGTTCGATTACCTCCGTGCAGGCTGTGTACGTGCCGGCTGACGACATCACCGACCCTGCCCCTGCCACGACCTTCTCTCACCTTGACGCCAACACGGTGCTGGACCGTTCCGTCGCCGAGGCGGGTATCTACCCTGCGGTTAACCCCCTGGAGTGCGCCTCGCGTATCATGGACCCCGACGTCCTGGAGGTGGACCACTACAACGTGGCGCAGGACATCGTGGAGATGCTTACCAAGTACAAGGAGCTGAAGGACATCATCGCCGTGCTGGGTATCGACGAGCTGAGCGAGGAGGACAAGCTGATTGTGGACCGTGCCCGTAAGGTGACCAACTTCCTGTCGCAGCCCTTCACGGTCGCCATGCCCTTCACGGGTATGGAGGGTCACCTGGTGTCTCTGGAGGACACCGTGTCCGCCTTCGGGGGTATCCTCATGGGCAACTACGACAACGTGCCCGAGCAGGCCTTCTACATGGTTGGCAACATCGACACCGTGCTCACCAAGGCCAAGAAGATCGTGGAGGACGCCGCGAAGTCGAAGTCGGACGCCAAGGCCAAGTCGGCGTAAGAAATTGTGGGGTAGCCACGCTGCTGTTGCAGCACGCACCACAATAAGTATCATTTCCCCGTGGAACGCATTTGTCTCAAAGAAATACATGGCCTGTTTACCCCCCACCCCCCTCCCAGCTCCAATGCCGCCAACGTTATGAGTCAGCGGGCCTGGTGGCTCCGGGCAGTGGGTCGACGCGTCAGACAGACGGGTGTGTGTGGTGTTCTGGAACAGAGGAGTGAGAGATCTGTGTGGACTGCCGGCACAAAAGGGCGAGGGGTGCGTACAGGGGTGTTGTATTCTGAGAAGATGATCCTGGCTTGCGAGCCACAGGGGTCTGTTCTTTTGGTTTTACCTCCCCCGCCCCACCCCCGCACCCTCGCCTTTTTTTTGCCTTCGTTGGTAGCCACACAAGCAATGTCCAGACCTCGCCCCCTCCCCCCCTCCCCCCCACATGCTGCTTGCATCCCCGTATCCCCCCCTCCCTTCCAAAATTGCGGGTGCAAGTAACTCAACGAGAGTCAAAACGGGGGAACATGAAGAAAACAAGGCAACAATTGGAGGAAACACAGCAACAATACAAACAGTGCCATCAAAAAGTTTTTGTGCACGCGCGGATGGGTGGTGGGAGAGGGCGGGGGGGGGGGGGGGGTGGATTTGCAGGTGACAGGAATGAAATATTGACATACCCGTTGCTGCACCATCCCCACCCCCCACCCGCTTCCCACCTCCCATTCGCGTTGTTTTCTGACTTTTGACGCACCCATTTCGGTGCAAAAAAACGCTTTCTTTTTTTTGTCACATGTGAACGTGCTGGGTGATTTTTCTTTTGGCGTGTTCTTATGTCCGCTTCCTGTGTTTGTGTGTGCACCCCTTGAAAACCCCCCCTCCCCACCCCCACCAATTTGTGTTGGGCGGGGGGTGGGCTTCTCTGTGAATGTTGTGATTTCTGGATGCAAAAAAACTGCCCCCCCCCGTCCCCCCGACCCCCCCCCCCCAGCAAAAACGAGTTGCAACTCTATCGATCACCGAAGAAAACCGTCGTTGTTGCGGGTGGTGGTGGAACAAACCCACCATCTGCGCAGGTGGGCGTGTCTGTGATTGTTTTTTGTCTTTCTTGGGGGGTGTGTGTGTGCGAGTGTGTGAGTGTATGGAGATTGGGAGAGGGCCGTGTTTAATGCCGTTGCATGAAACACGGGGCAATCACTGCCGAAAAAACAGAATGGATGGGTATTATTCCTTTTGCTGCGGGAAGCTTCAGGCAGAGAGAGCAGGGGGACACGGTTGCAGAGGGGGGGGATTGGTGGTAGCGGTTGCGATCGCTCTGAAGGGCAAATGGGGGAGGTGGGGTAGAGTGAAGCCAATAGCAAAGCAACCGGTTGGGGAGGTGCGCCGTCCGCAGCAAAGACCCGAGGGATTTCGACTGGAGAAAGCGAAAACAGAGGTCGGAGCAAGGAGGGGTGGGGGGTAGGGGGGGGGGGAGGAGGTCCCGTTGCCCGGAGAGCACGGGATGGGATGTGGATGTGTGTGGGGCCAAGATACCCCCCCCCCCATACAGGAGAGGTAGCGATGGGATACCGGCCGTACCATTCAAAAATGATTCCCCCCCCCCTTCCTCCCCCCCTCCCAACTCGGCTCTGCCTGTTGTCTAATTTCCCCCAGCTGGCGCGAGTGTTCTCATCGCACACACCCTTCAGGAGTGCGCGGTTGGGCTAACTCCTCAATAATTTAGTCACCACACACCACCTCCCTGCAGCGACTACACTAGGCGATCTGCTCTGCAGACAGCGCTAAACAGGCAGGGGTACTTTATTGCGAGCGCTCCACTACCCTTGCCAGCGTCGCCGTGCGAGTGAGCCCGAGCTACCCTGTGCCTCTGCAGCGTGCTTTGAGAGCACGTTCCTGAGGGCGGTCGGCAGGGCGAGTTGTGAGCGAGCGGGGGGAGGGGAAAGGAGAGGGGGAGTGGTCTTGTCGGAAGTGTTGGGAGGCGGAGCAAAAAAATGCCGAAGAGAATAGGCAAATATGAGCTGGGGAAGCAGATTGGGTCCGGGACCTTCAGTAAGGTATGCGAGATGCACAGCAGCTGGGTGGGGCCGCCGTGGGGGTGGGGTGAGGGTGACTGGGTATTACACGGCGCCCTAGTTTCTAGTTTGACGAGTGATTACCTAACTGGTGGATCTGACGAAGTGATCACTCGTTAGTCCACTCGTTGGAAAACTAGTTATCTCGTCGACTAGTGCACCGTCTATTCCTGTGCCCTTCTGTGCTGGGATGTTCACCAGGGGTCTGCTGTGTCCCGTTCATCCGTCCATCCATTCAATTTCCACTCCAGGTCAAGGTGTGCATCGACACCGACACGGTGAAGAAGTTCGCAGTAAAAATCGTCGACAAATCACAGCTCCAAAAGGAACACATGGAGCAGCAGTTGAAAAGAGAGATTGCAATTATGAAATTGCTCGATCACGAAAACGTGCTGCGGATGAACGACGTGCTGCAGACAAGCAAAAACATTTACTTGGTATGATCCAGCACCGCACTGTGCTTTCACACTCCCTGCTCTGCTCTGCCATGCCATGCCCAACACAGATCCTGGAGCTGCTAACGGGGGGCGATCTGTTTGACAAACTGGATAACGCAAAGTGGTTCGACGAACCTGCAGCATTGAAGTACTTCCAGCAGCTGGTGTCTGGGCTGTACTACCTGCACAGCCAGGGGATCGCCCACCGCGATCTGAAGCCCGAGAACCTCCTCCTCAACGAGGAGGGGCGTCTCCATATCGCGGACTTCGGGTTCAGCCGCCTTCTCAACAGCCAGCAGATGCTGCAAACCGTCTGCGGTACACCCAACTACATGGCTCCTGAGGTGCTCAAGGAGAAGGGTTACGACGGCAAGAAGGCGGACATATGGTCCTGCGGTGTGATTCTGTACGCGATGCTCGCGGGCTACCTTCCCTTCGACCACAACAACATGACGATTCTGTGCGAAAAGATCGAGAAAGGGGTGTACCGCAAGTCCAGCAAGTTCTCCCCCAACGCCATCAGCATCATCGACCAGATGCTCACAGTGGACCCGGAGAAGCGGATCACTCTGGATGGGATCCTGAAGCACCCTTTCTTCATCCCTGGGTTCGACTTTGTGAAGGTATGGATGCGTCACCCTTTGCTTCTCGAGTGCTCGAGACATACGGGGAGGGTTTTTGTTCCATGTCAGAGTCAGACAGTCGCAGGGAAGAGTAGAAGTACATCCCATTGATTGTGTCCTCGGTTGCCGGCCTGATGCCCCATCCTCCCTGGTGTAGTCTGCCTGGGGCTTCTTCAGTCTTAGGTGGTATTGATGCCCGATGCATCTGAGCGAGGAACATGAGGGGTGGGTATGAAATGAGGCGGAATGTACAGCAAGAGTCGGAATTCGCATGAAGGCTTTCATCATCCACACACCCATACATACATACACCACACACACCACAGTTCAAGAGGGACCTGAAGGTTGTGAACCCGACGACAGACCAGATCGCCTCTGCCATCACAGATGCTGGGAATGCGGACGCAACATAAGGGCCACGGCATCTGGCTTTCTGCCTTTCACGTCAGCGGGGTCTTTACCGCACACTGAGGTTGATCGGGGGGGTGGGTGGCTGATGTGTGTATGTCAAGAGGTCCTCAGCGCTGGCCCTCTGTGCTTGAGGTGTGAAACGGCACGGGCGACAACTACAAACGACGCCCATTCATTAAGGACGGGTGTGCAGTCGGATGTGGAGGAGACACTCCCTGGCATGTTGCAGCTGGGACAGTGGGTGGTGGTGGTGGTGGGGTACGTGCAGGCCAAGCGCACGGATATCCCACCGCTCTCGCAACCCACCCTCAGCTTCTTTGCAAGACTTCTTCAGACAACATCTGCCCCCACCCCACCCCACCCCAGCCAACCCGGAGAAATTCTGTTACATTTCCCCTCCCGTTCCCGCCGCCGCCGCCGTCGTTTGCAACGCACAAAAATAGCCAAACAACGCACACGTGTTTCCATTTTTTTCGTTTCCATCCCCCCTCTCCGACTACTGAAGAAAATTGGAGATCAAACCAAAAAAAACTGTGCCTTTTCGTTTCTTTTGAGCTGTTATTTTCTTTTGCTGCGATCGTTTTATTTTCTTATTTTCTTTTTCTATTTTTTTCCTCGTTACGAGCGACGAAGCGTCGCGAAAGCCCGCCGAAAAGTAACGAAGGAAATTGTACGACTGAAGCTTGAGGACTCACACCTTCGCAAAGCCTCACAGCACATACCTTGAGACACGAGTGTGCGCTTAATGAAAATGAGTGCAAAGCTATTTGTAACAGTTGCTGGACAGGGGTGTTACTACCATAAAGCGAAAGAAGTGCCATTTTTTATTTGTTTTCGCAGCCGCTCGGCTCCAGTCTGCCCTCCTCAAGAGACTGTGTGTGTGGGGTGTACGCGTGTCTGTCGGACAGAGTTCAACTCGTCTACACCCCCTCCCCTCAATCCACCCAGCGAGCTTCCTCACGAACCCCCCACCCTTGTGATTTCCAGCCTTTTTCTTTCAAAAAAAGCCTGCTGTGATTTTTTACGACAACTTGCCTCCCCCCCCCCCCGGGACGCCTTTCTGATTACGACAAATCGCTACTACCATTCCATGAAAAACCCACACCCCACCTTGCACTGTAGCCTAGTCGGGGTTTTGACCAGGGGAGTTGCAGGCCATTTTTCCCTGTACCCCTGGTCCTGACCAGGGGCAGGCCTGGTCAAAGCCCTGTCTAGGCCACTGTGTGGGCCGCTTCTACATTTTATAGCCCTCCCCTCCCCCCCCCCCACCTACACCCCAGGCTGACATCTAGTGGGTGGGGGGTGTGGGCACTGTACCTTACTTTTCGCTGATTCATTACCCCCGGTGTGATGGACTCAACGCAACGACACGGTCGTCCGGGGGTCCCAAATTATTCCGCGGAGTCGTCTGAGACCCTGAGGTGCCATGCCGTGTGTTGCTGCGGAGTGGAGAAAGGCTTTGTCTTGCCTTCATTTTCGACGAAGTCATGCCCCCCTCCGTCCCTCTCTCCTCATCCCGCCTGCCCGCCCGACCTTTCCCTCTCACGGCGTGTTTTTCTTCTGCCTGTGTGAGCGATTTTTTTTGTCGAATTCCACTTTGCCCGCACCCCCCTCCCCCCCCACCCCCCCTTTCCTCACTTTTTTCGGTTCGTTTTACCACTGCGAGAAATGGGAAGCGAGGGGTGGGTGGGTGGGTGGGTGTCTGTGGGGTGTGGTGCCGGGTGGGTCGGGGGGGCTGTGCAGAGCGGGAGGTGTGTGTGGGGTGGGGGTAGGGGAGTAGGGGTGTGTTTTACTGCGAAAAGAAAAGGAGGGTTGCCTTTTGACTCAAAAATGAGAGGGGGGAGGGGGGGGCTCAGTGGAGGTGGGTGCTATTTTTTTCTGTGCTGGAGTGGCAGGGAGATAGAGAGAAGGGGAGGGGGGGGGGGGTGTGGCACTGCTGCTCGCAGATTTCGGTGTTGCTAGCTGGCACAACTGCGGGTGAAGAAAAATCGTTCAGAAAAAAAGGCGATCTTGCCTGCCAAAAAAAAGTGCTTTCAGGAGGAACAAAAAAATTACACCATTTCCTGGCACTGTGTTGCACGTGCTCTTGACACGGAGCTCCCCTCATCTCGCCAATAAAATTTCAAACAGTTCTGCGGTTATTTTGCTCGAGACGGTCCGACTGCCACACCATGACCCTTCGCTGGGTCTTGTCAGGGGGGGGGGTGTCGGAACACCACCGAACGGGATGAGGGGGAAGGATGGAGGCAACTCACTGGGTCAAAACACCCACACCCTCTACACCCCCACATGCAATGCAGGATCCAACCGCCCTGATTGCGTGTGGATCGGGTTTTTTTGGCTGGGGGTTTCTGGGGGGGGGGGAGGGCTGAGTTTTCAGAAATCATTTTTTATGATCCCGCAAGCAGCATTCTGCCTCCTTCCCTACCCCCCCCCCCCCTACCCCCTCCCCCCCCCCCTTTTTCAAAATAGCAAACAGAATTTCTTACCTATCACCCCCCCCCCCTCCCGGGCACTACCTGCAGAAAGAGAGTGAATGTCTGTCGCGTCTCTCTCGGATGCTTCAAGTGCGAATATCCCCGTGGAAAAACTATTCGCACACCCCCCCCCCCCCCCCCCTTCTGTCTCTATTTTGGGCTCTATTTTTGATCTACTGCCCCCCCCCCCACCACCCATAGTCTGACACGATGCCATGCGCGTTGTTATTAAAAAGAGGGGGGGGGGGCAGGGGAGGGGGGAGGGGGTGGGAGGGAGGGAGAGAACGAACGAATATAATAATGAAAATGACACTCTCCCTCTCCTCTCCTCTCCTCTCCCTCCCCTCTTCCCTGCGTGTGAGATTTGTGGGTTTTGTACACAAAATAATGAGGAACGCTGAGATTTGGACCCCCCCTCCTCCTCCTCCCCCCCCCCCCCCCCACGTCTCGGCAGGGCTGGGAGTCGTCGAAATACCAAACAAAATACCATAATCGAGCCGTTGCTTCCCTGTCGCTCTTCCCGCCCTACTCCCCCCCCCCCCCCACAAGGGGTCTCACACCACCCCTCGCTCGTGCTGTTTCAAACAGGGAGGGGGTGTATTTGTGGAACATACAGAATGGCGTCATTAGTTCGTTGTTTACCTCCCGGGGGAGGGGGGGGGGGCGGGTGGCCGTGGCGGGAAATTGAACGATTGAACGATTTCTTTTGGACACCACAAGCACCACGAAGCGCCTCTCGGGTCTCCAGGAGGCAGTTGGGGGGGGGGTGATTAGCCTCCAGCAGATGTCTGAGGCTCTGACCCCCCCTTCCCCCCCCCGCTCTCCCCCATCTCCTTGCTCGGAAAATTGTCGAGGCGATAAATAAAGGGGGGGGGTGGGCAAGGCTGATGGTTGTGCAGTGGCGGCGTTGGAAGAGTGCAGCGAGGCAGCGCTTGGTCTCTTTTGTGAAGCGACCCCCCTCGTGGGGGGGGGGGGTGCTGAGTGAAAAAAGGAGCACAGCAGGCACTGTTGTTCTAAACTTGAAACACGGATATGTGCGAAAATGTTGGGAGAAACCGAACAATACACACATTGTTGGTTAGGAACTTTCTTTCTGCGGTGTGATAGGCATGGGTGGGTGGGGTGGTTGGGCGTGTGTCTGTGTGTGTGTGTGCGTGACACTGGAGATCGCATCTAAAGCGGGTGCTTGGTGCGCTCTCCGCTAATACAAAAAGATTCACCTGTGCGCGTGTTCATGTATGTGAATATGAGTAGCGAAAAGATAGTCGGAGCCAACAAAGTGGTTTCCATGCATGCCACCCCGTGATCTCTTGAAAAGCTCGCCTGTGCGTTTCGGCTTCGGTGCGATGTGCAAAGAAAGGTTACTTTTTTTTGTAGCTTACGATGTGCAGAACAGGTCCGAAATGGGAAAGCAAAGGCACACTGTTAAAAAAATGGAAGAAAGTTGGTGAGAGGGGGTTGAATGGGGCAAAGGAGTAAAAGATACACACCTGTGCCAGTGTATGGGTGGGGTGGAGGGGGTCTCGAGATGCCAACTCAAGCAAGATGTAAACAAATTGCGAGGAACAAAAAGAAGTGGGGATGCAGCAAAACCCACAGGATGCCAATAAATGCAAACATGGTGAGGGGTGAGGGTACGGACAAGGCAGCAAAACAAAGAGAACACGTGAAGAGACAAATGTCTTGGCAAACAAGGCCGGTTATTCAAGCTGTGAGTTACTCTGTTTGCTTGCGCACTAAAAATATATTTTTCCATTTGTTCAGCATACAGATAATCCCATGCAGCGTTTTGCTGAAGTCATGGGAACCGTCGCCAAAGTGGGGACAAGTCTGTATGTGCAAACCGTTTGTACTGCAGTTCATTTCACTGTGGTGTTACCCCACCCAACTGCATTGCATGGATACACCTCCCCCCCTGCCACAGGATATCACGATCAAACAAGACACAACCAAGGGGTTGCCCCCTTCTTCGTTCTTTAGTTTTTACTCGTCGCAACGGCGGTTCGAAGAATCAACAAGTAGGCGGGCGTAACTGGTATATGGACAAACAGCCCACCGACAATAAACCTTTGGAATGTGCTGCTGAGACCGCGTCAGAGAGCGGGGCCACCGCCTCGCAGCAGCACACCCAGGGACCCCCGCCGACAGTTGCCGGCAAGTATCGCCCCCCAGGCCCACCGCCGAAGGACGAACCGGGCAATGCCCCGCCTGCAGGCAACGGGGCCCAGCCCCAGCCGGAGCTGCCGCAGTCGCAGTACGCTCTGCCACCGGGGCACCCGCATGGCCCGCCCATGCCGCCCCCGGGTGAGGGGGCTCAGCATCCACAGCATCCACAGCAGCAGCAGCAGCAGCAGCAGCAGGGCGGCTATGGGAACCTTCCGCCCAGCGGGTACTACCCGGGGAATGCCCCCCCGATGGTGGTCCAGCCCCCTCCTCCTGTGCAGATCCCCCCGGAGACCCGCAGGATGATGGAGACGTCGAAGACAGTCAAGTACCACCTGGACCACTGCGCCCTCGAGAAGTGCCTCGATGTATGTCAAACATCTCACGTGTCACAGCCCCACATAGGACTATATGTATGGAGCACCGTCAACAAATAACCACACCGCCCCAGGTCCTTCACGAGACACCGCCGAACAGCATTGACCCCGAGATCGTGCACCAGGTGCTGGTGAAGTGCATGGTGATCGGCAACATGGGTGCTGCTTGTGAGGTATGTCTGATGCGGCTCGCAGTGCTCACCGCTGTGCGACACACAGGTGATGGCGGAGCTGATGCCGGAGAAGAAGCTGAAGATGCCGATCCAGAACTTCACGAACGCCCTTGGGCAGATCTCCCAGCGCTCCATGGTGTCGAAGGTGCGTCAGCTCATGACGTACTCTGAGAAGGTTCTCCACTTCGGCCCCGACTTCTCCAGCCCGAAGAACCCGGCAAAGCACAAGTGGAGGAGGTATGCGTGTGAGCCCTAGGGCAGGGCAAGGCCTCTGGGTGGCAGGCTGTGGTTGCACCCTCTCTTCATCCGCGCAGTTGCTGGTTCTTGCCGCCACCTGGCAGAGGGAGCGTGTCTGCGCACCAACATCATGCTTGCGACATATATTCTGATTTGACTGTTTGTGTTGACATCAGTGGACCGAGGGGTGCCAGCCCCTCAGCTTGGGGGGGGGGGGGCAGTTGTGTGTCTCTGTTTGCCTGGGAAGTGCCACTCGCCCTGCCGTGCTGCATCCCATCCCACATCCACAGCGAGTACACGTCGCACTTCTTGCGTCTCCTGATCCTGGAGTTCTTGGAGGAGGCTGCTCAGGTATGTGGCAAGCAGCTGCTGCGATCTCACCATTCTCGACACCACAACACCCCCCACAGTGCTGGGAGAAGCTGAACACCTTCTCGATCACCTGGTTGGAGGACCAGGGTCTGTGCGCAACGATGGTATGCAATTGAGCCATCGCCCCTGCATGTCCCACCTCCGCCGCCTCACCACAGCTCACCCCGAAGCCGCACCGTGGGGCGAACATTCTCCTTGTCTCCGAGAAGCGTGGGCCGAACGTGAGTGCTGCCCCCTCCTCTGTTGTGAAGGGTGACTCCGTTCTGGTCAGCGCACAGTCGCACAAGGGCGACGTGAAGTGCCCTATTGAGATTGAGGCTGAAGTGGTGACCATCATCCCGCACTTGACGGTGCGTCTGATCGGGATGCCGCAGACGTTCAAAATCGACGACATGCTCCCCGCGCAGGCGCGTTGGCGTGTGGACAAGATGGCCAACAGGGTCACCTTCTCGCGTCAGCTCGACGGTGTGAAGTGCCTCACAGGCCCCCGCCCTGAAATCCAGTCGAAGGCCAAGGTATGTTTGTGCCTGCCGTGAAGTGTGCACCCCATGCTAATCAGATCGCATCGACTGCTGACCCCGTCATCTGTGAGGCCATCCTGTCCGCAGGGTGCCTGCCCACCGCAAAGGACGCGAACCAGCTGACGCACGCACCTAAGAAGAAGCCGGCGGCGAAGAAGGAAGAGTATGCAGTGGTCTTTTGAACCTATCTGTTGGGGGCCCTCGCTACCAGATGTGACTGAGTGAGAATATGTGGGAGGTGTCAGGCGACAGTTCGCTCGACAAGACGAACATGTTGCGTGGTGTGGAGCTTTATTACACCCTCTTCTTGTGTGGGGCCATGCCTTGCCCTCACCCCACCCACCACCCACCCTGCCCACAGCATCGAGGGGATGTGCGCCTCTGCACCCCCACACCTCTCTCCTGCCGTGGTGCAGAAGCTGACGCGCCAGGTTGACCACACCGACGACCTGAACGTGTCTCAGCGGAACGCCATCAAGGCTGCCCTCAGCCGACGCCTGACGCTGATTCACGGTCCTCCCGGGACCGGGAAGACCCATACGGCTGTGTCCATTGTGCAGGCGTGGCTTAACGCAGGCTGTGGACCGGTGCTGTGCACGTCTGACAGTAACACGGCTGTTGACAACTTGGTGTCAGGTCTGGCGCACGCAGGGATTGACGTGCTGCGTATCGGTCGGCCCGAGAGTGTGCGTGGTGACCTGAACCAGTACACGCTGGACGCCATCACGACAGACATGCCGCGCGACACCCCTGACCAGAAGAAGGAGGTCTACCGCATCCAGAAGGAGCGCCTGCAGCGTGCCTCCGCTGTGTGTGCGACGTGCAGTGGTTCCGGCAGTGACATCCTTGACAGGATGCCCTTCCCTGCCGTGCTGCTTGACGAGGCGTCGCAGGCGACGGAGCCCTCGTGCATCGTCCCCATCATGCACGGTGCATCGCAGGTTGCGCTGGTGGGTGACCACAGGCAGCTGCCGCCTACCATCATCTCGCGTGAGGCGGACAACGCGGGTCTTGGCGTGTCGCTCTTCGACAGGCTGGTGCGCGCTGGGGTGTCGGCGCATCTTCTGGACACGCAGTACCGTATGCACCCCGCGCTGATGCTTTACCCGTCGCAGTGTTTCTACAACAACACTGTCAAGTCGGGTGTGCCGTCGGCGATGAGGCAGCCTGTCTCTGGGTTCAACTGGCCTGTGCTGGGTGTGCCTGCCGCGTTTGTGCCTGTGGACAACGGCCAGGACCAGCAGGATGGTACCTCCCAGATCAACCAGAAAGAAGCGGACAAGGTGGCAGCGACTGTCAACCAGCTGCTGACCTCCAACATCGACCTGAAGCCGTCGAACATCGGCATCATTACGCCGTACGCCTCACAGGTGCGCCTGCTGCGGAAGATGCTGCAGCAGCACCGTGCCGGTGGGGATGGCGACAAGGAGTCCCCCGAGGTGGGTCTCGAGATCAACTCCGTCGACGGCTTCCAGGGGCGTGAGAAGGAGGTGATCCTGGTGTCTGCAGTGCGTGCCAACAAGCAGGGTGAGGTTGGTTTCCTGAGTGACATCCGTCGTATGAACGTGACGCTGACCCGTGCGAAGCGTGGTCTCATTGTGTTCGGGCACACCCCCACCCTGCGTCACGACGCGATATGCTGGAAGCCCTGGCTGATGTGGTGCTACGAGCGTGGTCTGGTGACAGGCCACACCGCCACTGACCCCGTTGCATCCGCTGCCCTCAGTAAGATTGACGCTGAGAACCCTGTGCGTGGTGTGTGCAACGCACCCCCGAAGCTCAACGCCGTCGAGGAGGACTGCTGGACCTGCGCCCCCCCTTGCTCCTCCATCAACGAGCTGGATGAGGACATTTGCTCCGGGTGCGGCAAGTCCCGCCCCGAGCCCGAAACCGCAGAGGATGAGCTCGAGGACAAGGAGAGCAAGGGCAGCGACTGGGAGGGGTCGGGCGCCAGCGACTGGGAGGACGAGGCGCTGCCGGAGGACCTCAACAACTTCCAGGGTGTGCTGGGGCCGGATGACGAGGATAAGCCTGTCAACACCAACACCTACGTCGAGTTTGATGTTGTGGAGCCGGCTCCGTCCTTCCAGGAGTGGCGCGAAGGCGACAGGGAGCTGCCCAACGGGCAGACGGCGCCCGAGCAGCAGCCTGCGGAACAGGAGCCGATCCCGACAGTGACCCCCCCGACTGCGATGCCGGCGGCGACGGACCCTGCGGTGGCGGCGACTCCCACAGAGGCGCCTCTGGCTGCTGCCCCGGCTGCTGCCGCCCCTGCGGCTCCTGTTGCGGCCCCAGCGCCGCCCACGGCTGCACCGGCTCAGCCACAGGTGTCGACGGTGCACTACCAGCAGCAGCTCCCACCTTCGCAGTACTCTGCACCGACCCAGCAGTACCAGCAGACTGCGCCTCCTGCTCGCGCAGCTCACCCGGCCCAGCCGCCGTTGCCGGCAGGGCCTCCGCCGACAGCCAAGGCGGACAAGGTGCATGTCGTGCAGACGGCGAACCCTGCCCCAGGTGCCTACGAGGCGCCCGGTGGCAGGCGTGGCGGTGGCAAGGGTGCCAAGGGCAGCAAGGGCAAGGGCAGCGGTCGTGGGACGGCGCAGCGCTGGGGTGCTCCCGAGCCACAGCAGGAGGAGGAGCCGCCGCGCGACAGGGAGCTGCGTGTGAAGCGTGAGGGCTTCCGGAAGGACGACCAGTGGCGCAGCCGCTCGTCGCGTGGCACTGAGGAGGAGGGCGAGCCGCAGGGCGTGTCCTACTCCTACGACTCGTACCCCGGCAGGGGGGGGCGCGACACGCGCTACGACGACCGTCGTGAGGAGCGCCCCGTCCACAGGGCGCCGCCCCAGCAGCAGCAGCAGCAGTACCACCACCAGCCGCAGCAGCAGCAGCAGCAGCAGCAGCCGCAACACCAGCAGCAGCAGCAGCAGCAGCGCTACCAGCAGCGCCAGCCGGAGCCGGACACGGCCTCTGCTGACTCTGACGAGTACGGCGGGTGGGGTGCGGAGCCTGATGTCAGCGAGGTGGCGGCAGGGATGCCCGCCACGACACCTGCCACGAGCTCGACTGCAACCTACAGCGCGGGCCCGCGTGATGCTGACCGCAGCGACCGTGGTGGGCATTCGCGCCGCGGTGGCCGCTACGGCGGTGGGGGCAAGGGCGACTCCAGGCCGGAGAGGACCGACAGGCCCGAGAGACCCAAGTACGAGGAGCGTGACACGCAGGACCGCAACAATGCTGGCGGGGGCAAGAAGGGCGGCGGCGGCGGTGGGAAGAAGGGCAACCGCTCCACCGGCAAGGGCAAGGGTGGTGGCGGCAAGTCCCGCAGCAACTTCGGTGGTGGTGGCGGTGGTGGCGGCTTCGATGAGTGGGCCCGCGCGCGCTCCGGCAACTAATCAGTTGCGTTGCGCCGCAGCAGCCCTTCTCGAGGCACAGCAACCCCGAGGCTGACACGGGTGGGGGGGGGGGGAGGCGCGTTGGATTTTTTCGAGTTTCGATCACCCCAGTCCCCCCCCCCCTCCCCTCACAGTGACACGTTTCACTCATAACTTAGTAGATCAAGACACAGCTATCACAGGAGGGCACATGTTTAGTGTTTGCGGGCACTAGTTCAGTGTGCATTGTCTGAATGCAGGTTGGGATGGTTGGTTGAGTGCCGCATCCCTGGGGGCGTGAAAAAATGATGAAGAAATGAAGGCAACGGTGTTGATGGTGGGCAGGACAGAGCCCCAATGACCGTATGGAGAAGATAAGGATGGCTGAGTGTGGAGGAGGGGGGGGTGCAGCGAGCAAGAAAAATCACGATAAAAATGCAGCAAAAAAAGTAAAAGCAAAGAAAGGGAGTCGAGTGTGGGTGATGCAGCAGAGTGGTACAGTTGGAGGAAACCAACCCAAAATCGGCGAGATTCAGCCCACCTACAGACACGATTGTTCCGTATTTTCACAAAATTACATCTCTGCACTGAGCGCAACTGTTGCCAGTCAGAAACCACGTGACATGCGCTGTCGTGCGTTCTGGGGGGTGTTGCTCCTCGGAGCGGCCAATGCGTGGGGAGGGCGGCCTTCAGCCTTGTGCCAAGCTGAAACCAGCATGGTTGACAATTTGTTGCCAGTGGTTCACTTGTCTGCATGTGGAGCGGTGCCCTTCCCCTCTCCCCTCTCTCTCAATCCCGTCCCCTCTCCCCTCGTCCCGCCCGCGTTCTCAGAGGCAAAATAGAGACAACAAAACCAACCCCCACAACTTTAACTTGTGTTTGTGTGGCTGGGTGGAAGCAACACCCATCAATTTTCAAAAAATAAAAAAGGTAGTGCAGCAAAAAAAAACCTCGAATAAAAATGTTTTTCAGCAAAAAGGGGAGGGCCGCTTGTGTTTTGGAACACAAATCGCCCCTGTTCTCCCTTGCGGGTGCCGGGAAGAACAATCACGGCCCCCCCCCCCCTTCCCCGGCCCGCCCCTCACCCGCCCCTCATCCCCCCGTTGCTTTTTTCGCGTTCTTTTCTTCTCGTATATTTTGTAAAGAACTAGTGAAGTCACCCTCTCATCCCCCCATTTTTTTTGACATATTCAACACCATCACAAAAACCCCTTCCCCAACCCGCCGTTCTCGGCTGTGCTGGGCTTGACATTTTAGGGGAGGCGTATCAGAGGACCATCCCGTCTGTCTAAATGTCCAAGTTCGATTGAAGCCCCCAATCCCCTGACAGCATATGGGCGCGGTAGGCCCGTTTGCAAAAGCACAAAACAAACGGTTTTTGGGCCGTGTCGCAAAAAAAAAAGTCAGGCAAAAAAACGGTGGGGGGGTGATGGCCGTTTCCCCTTCAATCAGGTGGACCCCCAAAAACGCCCACCCCTCTCCCCTTACTCCGTATCCATCCGGCCAGGTTCTGCATAAAAAAATCGCACGTCGCTGGGTCATAAATCAATCTCTCCCGCACCCCAATCCCTTTCGGTCGTCTCTCTCTATATTTTTTTGCGTTGTGAGTGGTGGGGAGGGGGGGGGGGCAGGGTGGAAATACGAAATCTGGGTTGTGCGGTAGTGATGGGGGGGTTTGTGACGTCTTGTCTCAGCCCCCCCCCCCCTCATATCCCAAGGGAGAAAGGTGCGCAAAAATTAAGTGAACAGGTGGATAAAATATGGTGGTGGTGCCTCCGGTGGTGTTTCGAACTGGTCATGCTGCAGGGTCAAATGTCGTGAAAAAAAGAAGTGAATATTGTGTGCGTCACTGTCTGGTCGTATCACACGCCAGGGTAGTGGTCGTCGATACAATAAAAAAGATGTGTGTGTGTGTGTGTGTGCAGTTGTGGGGTGGGGATATGTGGGGGTATAAAAAGAAGGGGAAAAAAATTGGCGACGCTTCGTCAGACTCTCATGCCCTGGTTATTTTTGTGTGTTATTTTTCGATCGATGGATCTCACTATTCCCCCCCCTTTTCTCTCTCGAATGCAGTGCTCCCCCCCACCCCTTTGGCGTGCACAGATCAGTTAGTTCTCTCTTTTTTTTTTGAAATGAGTGTTCCGTGGTGTCCAAGCCGCACTCCTTTTTTTATGCATTGGGTGTGTGCTGTCTCTCCCACTCTCTCTCCCTACCACCCTCCCCCCCCACCTCCATTATTTGTCGCAGACAGATGAAGGAGCATATTTGGCCCTCAGTATCAACAAGCAGAGGAGGACCATACATCTAGCTTTGCTCCTGTAGCCGGATAAGCTGATAAAGCCGCTCGACACACTCGATTCCCCCACCACCCCCACCCCACCCTCCTCCCCATACATGTTAGAGTGACCCCATTTTTGTTGCGGTTCCTGATATTTCGTTCGTATATCTGCAAACACAAAAGTTGTTATTCTTTGATATAACCGGTTGGCTCCGTATTATATTCTATTGAGTGTTCTTTTTTAGGAGGGGGGAGGGGGGGGGTCAGGGGCTGGGGTAATTTTCTGGGGGGTCGTGAACGTCGGGGGGGGGTAGGGGGGGGGGGGGGGGGGCTGGCGTGCAGGGTGCAGGCAGCGCGCGCAAATGCGACCTGTTTCCGGGTGCCCGCGCGCTCCCGGCGACCGTGCACCCTGGGTGCACGGGTTTGGGCTGAATCTGGGTGACGTACGAGTAGGGCTCCCACCCTGAAAATGGGCTATCTGCAGTCACTCCAGGGACCTGACATCACCTGAAAGTGACCCAAAAGTGCGGAATCTTCGACTCGCGGAATCGCGATTGACTCCTTCCATTGCACTCTTTGGGCTCTGTGCGGATCGTAGTGGGGTCACACTGTGGGTCTAGGTGCCAAGCTTCACCCATGAAATGTGGGTCTAGTTCAGGGGCTGGTCATAGGAGACTGTGATGGGAGGCCGAGAGTCAGCCAGCCCACCCACCCAGCGGGACCCCCTCCTCGGGTGTTCCGAAACCCCGTTCTTTTGAATATTTGGAATCTGTGCGCATCGTAGTGGGGTCACTTTGTAGGTCTAGGTGACAAGCTTTGTCCATGAAATGTGGCTCTGGTTCAGGGGCTGGTCATGGGTGAAGGTGACTGGGAGTAACACACCATGCCACCCCACCCAGCCACCCACCCAGCGGGACCCCCTCCTCAGGTGTTCCAAAACCCCGTTCTTTTGAACGTTTGAAACTTTTGCGGATCGTAGTGGGTCATTTTATAGGTCTATGTGACAAACATCGTCCATGAAATGTGACTCTGGTTCAGGGGCTGGTCCGAAGAGAAAGTGACTGAGGTAGCCACACGGCCGAGAGGGGGGCCGAGAGTCAGCCAGCCCACCCACCCAGCGGGACCCCCTCCACGAGTGTTCCAAAACCCCGTTCTTTTGAACGTTTGAAACTTTTGCGGATCGTAGTGGGGTCACACTGTGGGTCTAGGTGCCCAGCTTCACCCATGAAAAAGCGGTCTGGTTCAGGGGCTGGTTATGGGTGAAGGGTGACTGGGTGACACACACCATGACACCCCACCCCACCCAGCGGGACCCCCTCCTCGGGTATTCCAAAACCCCTTTCTTTTGAACGTTTGGAATTTGTGCGGATCACAGTGGGGTCACTTTGATGGTGTGTGAGCCAAGTATCACCCATGAAACACGGGTCTGGTTCAGGGACTGGTCGTGGGAGAAGGTGGCTGGGAGGCAGCCAGTCCACTACACCCCACCTACCCACCCAGCGGGACCCCCCCCTCGGATTTTCCAAAAACCCGTTCTTTTGAACGTTTGGAATCTGTGCGGATCGCAGTGGGGTCATTTTGGCCATGGGGTGCCCATTTACACCTATTACTGGGGAACATCAATTGGGTGAAAGTACACGACGCGGTCTCCACCTTTCCGGGTACCCGGGAGGTCCCGGTTACCGGCCCGGGTACCCGGGGGGTACCCGGCGGATACCCGGGTACCCGGGTAGCCGCTCACCCACGACGGGAGGAAAAAAGAGTGAACGGGCAGCATGCCGTTCCTCTTTTTCCCCCCGTGAGGGTGGGCCCCCCCCTGCCAGGCAAGGTGAAAAAATGAAGAAACGGGCAGCATGCCGTTCTACATTTTTCCTTGCAAGGCAGGGAGGGCGCCCCCCATGCCAGACAGCAGCCACCCCTGGAGGGGCAACAACTGACGGGCATGGGGGAACGAGGTGGGTCTGGACCCGACACCGCCACCACACGCGCAGTGCACCTTTCGGATACACTGTCGTGAGTGGGGTGTGGGCAGTTCCCCTATCCTGTGAGCTCCTTTCGGACGAAGAGGTGCAGCGGTTATCTGCAACCTTCGTCCTGGACTTGCCTCGGGGGGAACGCCACGGTTTACCGCGGGTCCCGACGAGGGCACTCAGGCAGGATCTTCACGCCACCCCGCACCGAGGTCCCTTCTCACGCGGCGTGTCTCCCAGGTTCATGGCGGCGTCATCAGGTCAGGCTTTGTAGTCTCTACACCATCAGTAGTAAGGGAAATCCTAAAACCATACATGGAATCCACCTTTTGGGCCGCTGGTGTACGAGGCTTGTTCCTCCAATTGAATCATGTTTGCTGTGTCAGGCAATATCAATACAGCCGCTGAAAGAAGTCGAGGTGTTGTGGATCTGCTGCTCACAGGAAGGATTCAGGGTGGATCACAAGACTGACCACCCTCTTTCCTTTGTCAAGTACCCTGTAAAGCATCAGAACACCAAGTATCTTTCAACACTACATGTTCAAAGAGAGGAATCAGTGGAATCGGAAGGGGTCACCTACCACACGGACACAGTTCCCGCGACTAATAAATGCCGAGAGTTCCGGTGTCCGACCACCTGGTATTACTTGGCTCCATCCACCCAGTCATTACGAGGGGGCGTCCCTTGAAGCCAGTTCCGCAGAACTCAGACCCCCTTAAAACCAATGTCCTGTGTAGACAACTACTTAGCCTGCCTGATGACGACACCAATTCGCTGGGAGAGACGCCGCGGTCCAGGACCCCAATGGGGATGACGTGGCATTGTTTGACCGGATCGGTTGTGTAAGTGTGTAGCCCCCTCCGCCCTCTGTCCCTCCCCCCAGGGTGGTGTGTGGAGGCGAGAAGCGCAAACAGCAGCAATGCAGGCATAGCAAAAAGTGGATCCCTGCAGGTAGACCCTCGGGGTACATCCCTATCATCGGGTCACCTGAAATTTCCCAATTTGAAAATCTGCAACAAGGCAACACGGGATGGGATGGGGCACATGACCTGCACAGGGGTGGGGGGCAGAGGGCAGGGGGTGGGGTTGTGGTTGGGGTCATGGCATTTGATTACTTGAGCTTTATTGCTCGAATTTCGCACAAGAAACCTCCTCACTTGGCCGATTCTCTCCCACAACAAGGTCCGGCTTCCACAACTCGGATTTGGAGTTTTGTAAGCCGGAGCAAACCTCATTTGCTTGATTTTTGGGGTCACATGAGTGAGAATTCGGGGCGAAACGTCGCGATTTTCTCACGACTGCCTTCGAAAATGGACAGTTCCAGACCACCAGGACCCGATTATGGGCCCAGACAAGTTTGGGTCAATAGTTTGGGCGAAATTTCGCCAAGGCCAAAAAACAGCCATTTTCCGGAAATTCCGGGACCCGTTTTAACGCGTTTTAGGGCCCAAAATAGGCTCAAAACTCAAAAATTCCTTCGAAATCGGGCTCAAACGTCCAAAATAGGACCCCCCCGAAAAAAAAATTTGAAAAGGGTCCCCCTATACACTCTGGGTTATGGACAATAATTCACGGGTTCCCGGGCCGGGTACCCGGCGGGTACCCGGCCGGATACCGGGATCCGGGTACCCGGATCCCGGTATCCGGTGGTATCCGGGGGGTACCCCCGGGTACCCGGCGGACCACCCGGCCGGGTACCCGCCGGGAGGTGAAGACCGCGTCGTGTACCACCTCCTGACCCCCCCCCCCATCCCGAGTCGGGAGGGGGGTCGGGTAGGGGGGGTACCCCCCCATACCCCCCCTCGTGACCCCCCCCCTAGGCATACAGTGCAAACGATAATTATTATCGCACATATACCAGATACGATAATTTTCGGAAAATTGTCGCATACGATAATTCATTATCGCATACGATAATCCATTATCGTATGATGCGATAATGGATTATCGTATACGACCAGATACGATAATTATTATCGTATGCGATAACATACGATAATCCCATTATCGTATGCGATACCCACCTGCTTTTGCCCGAAACCAATCACCGAAATCTCCAGTTTACCACCGCCAAACGCCACCAAACCCCGCCAAGGGCCACAATCAGCCACAAAATAGAGATCACTACCATTCTCCCAGCCCCAGGAAGGGTAAGATGAGCCTGTGGGGTCCGGTGCTGCAGGCAGGGTACGCGTACTGGTCTGTGTCCGGGCTGCTGTGGTCATCGACAAGGCTGTGTGGTCTGTCCGAAGGAGGTGGATGGTGGTCTCCCTCAGGTGGATCGCGTCTCTCCGATCCTGCATGGGCTCAGGTGTCTCCAGATGATCATCACCCCTTGCCTTGCTGTCGGTGAGGATGGCGCCCGAGCTCCGCCTTGTAGCGCAGCGGAGTCGTGCAGGTCAGGCAGGCTCCTTGAGGCCTCCGAGGTGATGTGCGCGCGCCACCCCGTGGTTCCTTGTAGAGTTGCAGACAGGTCCGTGCGCACGGTGGGAGCGTTCGTATCGCCCGTTCCGTGCCAGGTCCTGAAGAATACCTTTGGTTGAGTATTGCCTGTCTCGGGTTCAAACCCCATTCAAGGTCCTTCGCTATGTCATCACTGGTCGTCAGTCAGAGGGGAAGAACGGTGTTTCTCACTTTTTCACTGCTCACGGGAGCGAAGGCCAAGTCCAACATAAGTGGTAGCCTTGAAGAGAAATCTCCTGATCTCTCCAAACATTGCACCGAAGACCACACCTGCGTCGAACAGTCTTTCTTGTTCATGTTCTGGGCAGGGTGCTCTGTCTCGGTCACCCCGACACCTGCTTCAACTAGGCTAGCCCAACGTCTCCTCAGTGTTCTCACAGGGGTGTCCTCAGTATCTGGGTCCCGACGGCAAGGCAGCGTACCAGTCGGCTTTGCGAACCCGCAACAGGCTGTACTGGTGGTTGCATACCGCCGCAAGTATGACCCTGTTGCTGCGTGGTCATGTTTTCCATGAAGTGGGGTGGCGACAGGGTGTAAGTCACGAGGGGAAGGGCATGTGGAACGGCCACTGCCCAATCCCCAGAGTCCTCTCCGCCCCACTGTGCCTGAAACTTCTTCAGACAGACATAGTGATGTGCATGTCATGGCACTATGTGTGTTGTGTCTCTGCCACCCATTTGTGAGGGACATTCTACACTTCTGAGTGAAGCCCCCCGTCACCAATAATTCAAAGAAGCAAAAATGGCAGCTTCCGGCTCCACTTTTACCACTTTTTCAATGTGTTCTGGGCTGATTTCTGGTTTTCCGAAAATCTCAAAAAATTATCGCACCATTATCGTATATTATCGTATACGATAATATACGATAATGGGAATACGATAATAATTATCGTATGCGATAATAATTATCGTTTGCACTGTATGCCTAGGGGGGGTCAAATGGGGGTGACAAACACGATTTTTCAAAAAACCGGCGCAGAGGCCCCAAAGCCCCCGTAAACCCTCCAAACCCCCCCAGATCGGTCCGGAAACCCATCGAACCCCACTTTTCCACCATTCCGGGCACCTCAGGTGCCCGAATTGGGGTACCTAAATTTTGTGCCACCGTTTGGTACCGGACAGTGCCACTGTGTGGGAGGTTGGAAAAGAAAATGCCCCAACACACCACATCTGAGGGTTGCAATGCATGTTGCTTGCCAACCACGTCATCCGGTGGGTGTCAGGCGCTATGTAGGTGGCATGAGCCAGGTCTTCGATGTGTTCTGGCTTGTATATGTACCTCCCTGCCTGCGGCACAGGCACTGCCTTTGTCCCCCACACCAGCCACAGAGAGCGTATTGTACTCGGTCCACGGTTGCTGATTCATTGTGATGCGTTGTATCCTCGAGTGAACGTCACACACTAGTGGCACCACCACCCGCCATCCGAGAGCTGTATTGACTTTGCGCCCTTCCGTTGCATTCACCTCGCCACGCATATTGCACCGTTCAGTACCAGTGCTCTTGGGCCAGGCAAAGTAGACCGCAGCAACTACCAATTCTGGCACAATGGGTACCACGACAGCGCACTTCGTGTGTTCCCGGAATGTACAGCTCGTGTTGCAACAGTCGTTGTCAACACATCCCGGTTGTGGAGCACTGCTGCACAGGAATCACACGACCATCTGGACTTGTTCCGTACCTACAGGCAGCCTCCCGGTGCATGGTGGCAGGGAGGTACATATACAAGCCAGAACTCATCGAAGACCTGGCTAATGCCACCTACATAGCGCCTGACACCCACCGGATGACGTGGTTGGCAAGCAACATGCATTGCAACCCTCAGATGTGGTGTGTTGGGGCATTTTCTTTTCCAACCTCCCACACAGTGGCACTGTCCGGTACCAAACGGTGGCACAAAATTTAGGTACCCCAATTCGGGCACCTGAGGTGCCCGGAATGGTGGAAAAGTGGGGTTCGATGGGTTTCCGGACCGATCTGGGGGGGTTTGGAGGGTTTACGGGGGCTTTGGGGCCTCTGCGCCGGTTTTTTGAAAAATCGTGTTTGTCCACGTAAAAGGGTGGCATTTGACCCCCCCTACCCCCCCCCCCCCCCTGGTAGGGTGCCCGACCAGGGGGTGGGGGTCACCCAAAATTTCGAGGAAATCCTGGTGTCACCCTGAAAACCTGGGTCGCCAGCCTGACCTCAGCCCGCGGGGAGCCCCCCCCCCCCCCCCCCCCCCCCGGAGGAAATCCGTGAACTACCAAAAATCCTTACCCCAGGGCCTGGGGGGGGTGTTTCAATTTTGGAGAATGGGCGTCACAGAGGCAAACAAACCCCCTCCCTCACCTCCCCCCCATTGTTGTTAGCCCCCATTTAAAACTTTACGTTTTAAACGTTTTAAATGTTTTAAATGTTTTAAATTAAAACGCGTTTTAAATTAATTTAAAACGGAGTTTAAAACGGGGGTTAAAACAGGGCGTTTCTGTGGTGTTTTCACACCAAAAAAAAAAATTTTCGGCCAAAATTTTTTTTCCATGCCCCCTGAGGCCCCCCAGCTCATATTCTGGGTGATTATTCCTGCATTCCTGTCACAGCGGACACATTATTGGTGGAAAATAGGTGGCACTGACGTTGTGGTGAGGGTTGCATCAATCGCACCGGCATCAGTTGGCACACCCCCTCCGTTGTTCTCAGGAATAATGCAGTTTGACATCAGCATATTTCTGGAGTGTCGAATCTTCATCTTGCATCACTCGATGTGCACCCTTTTGAGCTGAATCCATGATACAAAGTCGCAGGTTGAAGGCCGGATCACCATGATGGGGATGGCAATGGACCCAGCGAACTCCACCAGCTCCTTCGACAGTCCTGGAAGCACCTTCTGGAAAAGTTGCACAGTTCCAGTTGCCACCTGGAGCCTACCTTTGGCCTGCCCCTCTTTGAGAGGAGCATATCTGTATTCCCTTTACTCTCCTATGGACGCCCGACTTCTCTGATCGAGAGAAGCCTACAAAAGGCGTAACCATCCTCGTCATGTATTCTTTGCCTCCAACTTTCACTTTTGCAGAACGGATCCCGATGAACTCCAAACAGGAAGTGCAGCCAGCTTCATCACGGCTGTGTTCAACAAGACAGCCAGGTGATGTTGTTGCTGTCAGAACGATGGTTGCAGCACTCGGCTGCGCCCCACCTGGGGTTGCTCTGGCTGTTGCCAAGCTAGTGTTTGGGACAATTATTGATCACCTAGCCATTCTCTCGGCACCCTAATGATCGTGGGTAGGCAGCAGGAACCTGCACTCTGGGGGGACGTCATCGATGAGTTTCTTTGAAGAAAGCCGGCGGCTACCGCTGGAGTTAAGGTCCGAAGGGGTCAGTACCACGGGCGCTACACCGCTCGTGTTGGGCATCGGGTTTCGGTGAAGGCGGGGGCGCTGAGAAAGCGACATGTACGTAACAAGCAATGATCAACCATACACCAGCAAGTCAAACAGGCACCACCGTTGGATCGTTCGTGCACCCGAGTCTGTACTGTACCATCCTGAATCTTTTCTGGGTGATTGTCAACGATGAGGGCATGAGCTTGCGTCAGGGTGAGCAGAGGAACGGGTTGAGGCCAGGGTGAATGGAGGGTGAAAAGTAGCCCACTTCACCAGGAGGCGAATTTTCGCAGAAAGCCCTGCCACACAGCTGTGTTTGCCTGATCATGCTCAAAAGGCCTGCAATAGGCTATTTCACACAGGGAATTTGTTCACCCATTTGGGACCCCCAGGGAGCCTCAAAATTGGATTTTTTTGCCGAAGATGGCCTCAGATGGCCCAAAACGATCAATTTTGGGTTCCAGAAAAAAATCGAAAAGTCTCCCCCTATATTTTGCAGGGTTTTTTGCCGTTTTAAACCCCGTTTTAAACCCCGTTTTAAATAATTTAAAACGGCGTTTTAAACTTTAAAACGTTTAAAACGTTTAAAATGTTTAAAACTCGGTTTCTAACAACACTGTCCCCCCCCCCCTCCCCTCCCTGTGTTGGTTCTGCAAAAAAAAGACAGCCGCATTTTTTGAGCTTCAAACCCACCTCATCCCACCACCCCACCTCCCCCCCCCCCAAAAAAAACATCCAAAAATGGCAAATGAGACACCTCAGCCGGCAGTTCACCTCTTCTGCATGATCGTTTGGAGCCCCATCGGGGGAGGTATCCTTGGAAAACCCCCCCCCTCGGATTTCTCCAGGCGTGAATAAAGACCGATTCTGCTTCGCGACCCCCCCCCCCCCGGGGGTGTGTGTGTTTTGGTCAAGGGCGGTCTAGTTTTTACGACATCATATACAAGCGGTTCTGTTGGTGGGTGTGTACAATAATCAAAAAGGTATAAGAAAGCTGCGGCGTATAGAAGGGTTCCAGAGGGGGGTGAGAGAATGGGATACGAGGAAGGTGCTGGGTGATGTTGACGGTTTGAATGATAAAGTGACGCAAGGAATGGCCCAGAAGCTTGTGCCAGAGGGGGGGGGTGGGGGAGATGCGGTGGTGGCAGGGCGTTCGCTCGGGGAGAAATAGGGGCCTATTTCGTTAAAAAAATGATTCTGGGAAAACCCTTCTCCCACCTCTCTCCCCGGCATTTCTCCCAAGGGGGAGAAATTAAATAAAAAAAGTTTCTCGGAAGTTTTTGCCTCAGGTGGGAAGGGGTTCTGAAGGAGAAGGGCAGCACCCTCTCGTACAAATTGATACCACCACGCTTCGCACGGAGCGGAAATAACCCAAAGAAGCGAGATCTGAACCTGCTGGGGACCGTCGGAGCTATTGCCGGCATCAGCATGGTCAAAGCCAGAGGAGGCCGAAGCCAAGAGCATAGTGGCCTGCCACAGGCACCAGGCCGCTGTACCTCTTGAGCATGCTGTCTCAAGGTGCACGTTGTCTGTATGTGGTGTTCGACTATGAAGCGGACTCGGGGACGAGGCTGACAAATGTTCACTACCGTGGCCTCCGGCGGCTGGGGGGCTCCGCCCCCCAGACCCCCCTGTGACCTGTGAAGTCTGTCCAACAGGAACTAACGAGCGCATGTGACCGTGCCCTTCCTTCTCGAGAACGGGTATCGGCGACGGTCCGTGATCCTGTTTTGGGTTTGTCACCAACTCCCGAAGTACTCACTGATTGCCGCAAAACCTCCATTTTGCAGCCGGGAACCGCGAAATGGGCCCCTTGCGCCAAACATACATAGTACCCTGGTCTGGACCCTTCAGGCAATTTGTCTGAGGGGCCAATGTTGCATGATTTCGCGCGCGCGAAGCGCGCGCGAAAAAAAAATTGAGGCGGCAATTTTACCCCTTTCTCCCACAGTCTCTGAGGAAGGTGGGAGATAGCGAACACCCTGGGTGGTGGGCAAAAAAAATCTAAAAAAAGGGGTAATGGAAGCCTCGTGGGAGGTGAAAGTAAAAAAAATGCTGGGGTGGTGGTGAAAACAAAAGGAAAGGAAATGCAGTGCCTGGTGGCGGTGTTGCTGCTCTGGACGCACTGTGTGCGCAAGAGTTTTTTCTCGGCGGCACCAGGCACAGGTTTCCAGCAAAACAGGGGGGGAAAACGGCGGTGGCAAGTAACCCGCTCAACACAGGGAGGGGGGCAAATTGAAGGACGTCTGCGGCAAATCTCCTGTCAACCCCTCTGTTCTCCTCCTTCCCACCCCTCCCTTCCGCCCAGCATTGATTGTGCGTATCCATCAAGCAAAAACACTTTTTCGGTGAGTGGACAAATATCTGCGCATGTATATATCCCCACTACAACACAGCAGTGCAGCATGCCTTGCCTCTGTTGTTGTCGCAGCAGCCCCCTTCTGTCGTACGCGTGACCATCTTGAGCGGGCAGCCCCAGTGCGGGTGTGACCTCAAGTGCTTTCATCATGGATGTATTTTCCTCTGCGTTCGCCACTACTTTCCTCACCAGAGTCCTTGCCGAAACGGCACAGGGTGTGCATTACACTGAGGGGTGAAGGGGGTAGGGCGGGTGGGTTGTGAGGTTGCGTTCGGTCCGATGGCAGGATCAGCGCACCTCGGCACCGGTGCTGATTCGATGAAGAAGGAGATTGACTTCACCGACCCGCATCTGATCGGGACGCTCGCCTCACTCGCAGTGAGTGTGCCGGTGTTTCTCTACTTTTTGTACCAGATGATTGCAAACCGCAACGACTGGGATGTGGTGTTCGACGACGAGGGGAACGAATACGATGAAAGTGACATGATCCAGAAGCGTCTTGATCACCTGAAGCAGGCACGACAGGGGAAGAGGGCCCGCAGGTGCAACGATGTGTTGGAAGACCTCCCGTCTCTGGAGTCTGCGTCGCACGCCTACGCACACCTCCCTGACGCGTCGCTGTCTGTCCCACGCGGGGGGAAGGAGAGGGGCGGTGCTGAGAGGAGCAGTACCGACGGGGACGATGATTCTGTGGAGTCGAACACGCCGCCAGGCAGCCCGCCCATGACACCCCCCTGCAACAACGCCATCCGTGTGCCCGACGCGGCTGTGCTGCGGCAGCGCTTCAGCAAGGCGGCACCCGCCTGCCAGGCTGGCCACACAGACAACGCAGAGCCCGATGCAAGCCACCCGCCATCCTCAGGCAAGGGACAGCTGACGCACACCACCAGCCCTGAATCAGCACCCCTGGAAGAGGCGAAGAAGGACGTCTGAGCACCCTGCAGGCAGATATGTGCTGTCGGGTGAATGTGTGCGTCACGGCGGTCGTCTGATGTGAACAACGCACCCGCGTGACAGGGATTGTGTGGCTGCGCTGTGTGTTGTGGTGTTGTTGGGTGCCTCCAAGGCATTTGGTGGGAACAGGCCATACCATACCCCTTGGAAGGAAGGGGCCCTCGCGCACGTTGGGTGCTGATATGGAGCGTTTGATCAACCTGCTGGGCATTTTGTGGTGTGTTTGTTGGAAACTGGCCCAACAGCTCGCCACACGCTTACGCGCTGGTGAGTGAGGGCTGTGACCGGATGTGCCCCTTCTCAACTACGGTAAGAAAGGTGGGTTGCGGGGCCTTGGCTCTAAGGTGCAGAGAAGTGCGACACCCTGGCACGATCGCATTTTGGCGCAGAGTGAATGCCCGGATTTCATGTTACTCTGGCCCCCCCGGCACTCGTCTCTAATGAACGCGAAAAGGACCCGTATTTCACACTGATCTCTCCCTACAGGTCGTCCACCTGACGGAGGCGCAAGATCAGCACGATCAGCGAATTGCGTTGCACCGAAAAAAAACGTTTCGCATGGAGTTGGGCACGGGCCACACACAGCGGCATAGCCGCAAGACACAAAACATACGGATTCTGGTGTTTTCCTGGGTGGTTGGGGCTCGTCTTATGAGGAAAAGCCAGTGTGGAGTGGCTGAACCTCGGAGACCCCTTCCGATGTGCGCGATGACTTGACCTGTTGGTGATTTTTTTTTGCATAACCACGGCTACGAAACCACGTTGAAAATAATGATTCAGGGGGCTGATTTGAGGGCCTGTTATTCCCGCAAAGACCCCACCCCTCCGGGAAAGCCTTTGCTGCCAGCGCCAACCAAAGGCATCCGCCATTGCCTTCTCACTTGCCGTGACTAGCCTCCCCCACCGACACCCCCCCTCCAGCTTCCGATTCTAAACCGCCCAGCAAGCATGAAGAAAAGACGGAGGAAGACCCAGCAAACCCCCTCCTCCTCCTGCACCGCACATACCCCCCCCCCCCCCCTTTGGGAGTAATGGTCCACCCCCCGCCCCTCCCACTCCGACACTACCTGCAACGAGTGGAGGGTGCGTTTGACTCACCTTATTCCTCCCTGCTTCGCCCCTGCCCCCCCCGAGGCGGATGTTAGCCGACCCCCTGCGGATGGGGCTCTTGTGGTTGATCCCCAAAGGCCGTTGCGTTATCGGGTCAGTAGCCCCCCATGCTGCTCAGGACATGATTCTGGATTTTGAAATGCCGTTCCACAGTGGCTTCGGTGTGGGCACTCACAACCGGTATTGCGAATCTTGCGAATCACCCTGCATCTCACGCCGTGAGGCTGCTGTTCGCCCACACCCGCTGCAGAAGCTGAGTCAGGATAACGTCGGCCTGCGAGTTGTCACCCCGAGGGAAGTCTTCAGGTCCAACCCTTTTTTTGATGAGTTATGTTGTCAAGCTAAGAAGGCAGTCGAGATTCCTTCAATACTTCTTTCCGACGCAACGGCATGTGTGGGAGTAGGCCGATGAACCCCCCCCCCCCTCCCCCTAAGACTCACATCCCCCCTCCCCTCCCCTCCCCTGCCCAAGCTATTGGCTTGGTCCAGCCCCGCCCTACCTTTCGCCCCCCCTTCCCCTTCCTTGCATGCTTGTGACTGCAGGGGCACGAGGGGGTGGCGTTGACATGGATGCGTTAATGCAGTATGTCAACAACGACACGAACTGGTCGTCGCTGCAGACGAGTGCTGTTGATGCATCTGTGCGGCATGACGGGCCTGCCGGCAGGAGGCATCCTGCGCAGGCAGAGGCAACGGGCAGCACGCCGCCTGCCACTGTGAAGGCGGCAACTGGCAGCCACATCGACCTGACACCCGACCCCTCCGAGTGTGACACGGCGAGCACGCCGTCGCTGGTCCGCCGCGCCGCCTCCGAATGCCCCACGACACCTGCAACACCGGCACCGCCGCCGGCCCCATGCGACACCGCAGCACACCACCACGACCACCACCTCCAACGGGCCGTCCCCTCCCCGCCCCACATCGCCCCTGCCTCGGAGGCTGCGGAAGGCGTGGAGGTGTTGCTGCAGGAGCTCCGGAGTACTGCGTTGCAGCTGAGTCAGAGGCATCGATACAAGGCTGCCGCAGCGCCACCACCCCCTGCACTGCACAGGGGTGGCAGCAGCAGCGGCGGCAGCAGCTCCGGGGATGTGTCTGTGGATGTGGGTGCCGAGGGCGCCAGGCCCTCCCCGCCGGACGAGCTCCGCAGGCTGCGCGACGTGCTGGCGAGGGAGAGGCGGCAGCACAGCGCGACGGTGGAGATGGTGGCTGACCTGCTGCCGCGCCTCGAGCGGCAGCAGCAGGAGCAGGAGGCCCGCCACGCCTCCGACCTGCGCGCCCACGGCGCGCGGCAGCAGGAGCTGGAGGCTGAGAACGTGCGGCTGCGGCACGAGCTGGAGGCCCTGAAGGGTGCCTCCGCCGCAGCGGCAGCGCTGCGGCAGCACAGCGCCTTCGAGGTGCCGTCCCCGGCACCGCTGCAGCCGCAGCCCGTGGGGGTGTGTGGGCCGCGCAGCCTCACCCCGCCGTTCTGCCCGCCGCCGGCATCGGGGCCTGTTGCGCTGCCGGGGAGGCGGCATTCGGGCTCGCTGGACCTGCCGCAGCGACCCCCGTCCTTCCGGCACAGCGACGCGCAGGACAGCAGGGGGGGCGGCGGGGTGTCGGTGTCGACGGTGCAGCACGCCAGCAGTGCGGGTGGCAGCGTGGTGGTGGAGGCTGTGCCCAGGTTTGCCGAGAGGCGGGCGGCGCCCCCGTTCCCCTTTGCCACAGAGGGGCCTGTCTTCCGTGCGGCGGGCGTGGCGGAGGGGGTGGAGCAGCAGCAGCAACAGCCTTTGTCAAACCCTCGCCCAGTGAGGAGAATCCGCAGTCCGCCTCTGCGGCACAGCGGCCAAGTAAGGACCCCGAGCCTGGAAGCGCATCCAGCAAGGCAGGCGTCCTGTGACCGCGACATACGTGCCACGCTCGCCTCCCTGCGCATGCTGGTTGCAGGGAGCTGATGCCTGGGGGAGAGGTGGAGGGTGTGGTGCTGTGTGTCTTTAGAGGGGGTGGCGTGCTGGCCTGCTGTTGGCTTGTTCCCCCCTCCCCGACCCCACTCCCTCTGTGCAGTGTATGTGCCGTCGCTGCTTAGATGCTGTGCAGCAGTTGAGCTAAAGAGTTGCACACAGACCGCCTGCCCCCCTCTCCCCTCCCCTCCGCCCACCCCCCTTGCTCCTCGCCACCCCTTTCTCGACCCCACAGACACAGCTTTGCCCCGACACTGTGCGCGACACACCCACCCCACCCCACCACCCCTGCAGGGCTCTGTTATTGTCGAGATGAGGGATGGCAGGGCACGTATCCCGTCCCTTCCGGGGATGCCGGGGCATTTGCAGAGCACGATTGCGGCACGTGTAGGGAGGGATACGAGGCCGATGACCAGCGCTGATGTGATCGTGATGGACCAGCGCAAGACGGGGTTCCTGCAGGGACGCCGCATCGGGATCGTGTCCGCTGTTCTCAATATGACGAACGCCATCATCGGCAGTGGTGTGCTTGGGCTGCCCTACATCGCCTCCACCAGCGGCATCGGGCTCTTTGCGATTCTGCTCGTCATCACGGCGTGTGTGATCGACTACTCCCTGCAGCTCCTCATCGCCGCTGCGTGTGTGACGCACCAGCCGGGTCAGCGCTTCTCCTACGAGCTCCTCGGAGAGCAGGCCTTCGGGATGAACGGGCGTCTCCTCGTGTCCTTGATGATCGTGATGCAGAACACCGCCAACATGACGTCCTACATCGTGGTCTTCAAGGATGTTATCGCAGACATCATGGGCCTGTTCACCGACAACACGCTCCTCACCGACGAGCGCTTCATGACCATCATGATGTGTGCCCTGGTGGTGCTGCCGCTGTCCTCCAGCAGCCGCCTGGGCCCCCTCGCCTATGTCGGGGTGTTGCAGATCGTGATGGTGATGGGGTTTGTCTTCTATGTGATGGCGATGGCGATCGACAAGGGCGACTCCTTCCGGACGGAGCCCCACACCTACCCCGATGGCAGCGTGCACGACGGCAGCGATGACCCTGGGAGCAACAAGTCGCTTGCTTTCTTCAGCCCCTCCCGCGACACGTTCCTTGCGATGCCGACATTCTGCTTCTCCTTCATCTGCCACACTGCACTGCTGCCGATCTACGATGAGCTTCAGGAGGCTGACGACTTGGGGCGCACGCGCCGTCCGAGGAAGCGCATTGCCGTGGTGGTGCATATGGCGATTGCGATTGCCACGACGCTGTACGTCATTGTCTCGGTCTCTGGGTACTACCTGTTCGGCGACGAGGTGCAGTCGGATGTGCTGAAGAACTTTGCGGACAACCGGTTCGCGCCGCTCAACCACGTCGCTCGCATCGCGTTCACCCTCACAGTGATCATGTCTGTCCCCCTGCAGTGCTTCCCTTTCCGCAAGGCCTTCTCCAGCATCATCGACATCCTGATGGGCCAGCTGACGCCCTTGACCAGCCTGGCCAAGGATGTGTGGGCCACCCAGGACTACAAAGAGCTGGATGCGGAGGACCGTGCCGACGCGCTTGGCATCGATGTATGTTATAGTTTGTCTGATGTGAAACAGCCTTGCATGCCCATCAAAACCGTGCCCAATTCTGTGTTCCAAACCATTATTCTGGTCCGCTGCCACCTTCAGATCCAGCACCACCAGTTTGCACCCGTCAACGCACACCACACCGCCACCCCACAGCTGAGACGCGTGGGGCACGATGCCACCCGCGACTACATCGAGTTTCTGCTGCTGCAGCCCAACCAATACAGCTACACCGTGCCGGAGCAGGTGGACGTCAAGGTGCTGGGTGCAGCCCTTGACCGCTACATCCATAACATCCGCTACGGCGAGCTCATGCTGACATACGCCACAGAGTCGCCCGCCGAAGGCGCGATGGACACTGAAGAGTATGTCTCGTGAAGGGGAAGGGTGATCTTTCGTGCTCAGCAGTGCATCTCCATTTTGCTGCAGCGGCAACAGCTGCCACGTCCTCACGCCAGTGCCCAGCACCCCTTGCCTGCCTCATCCACCACCCCGCCTACAGCGACTTCGAGGTCGAGGGGCTCTGCCCCGCACCGAGCGACGGGTGGGTGCTGCACCTCTCCAAGACCTTCTTCGGCATCGGCACCTGCCTCTTCCTCGCCCTGACAGTCCCGCAGATCAAGGAGGTATTGTCTAAGCCACAAGCGCACATGCCGCCTGCAGCCTCCCCCAGAGGCAGCTTCCTTTGCTTTTAAGTCTTCACCCCCCCCTGGGGTCGGTGGTGCGGGCAAAACGCGAGCCACACATGTTTTTATCCTTGCCTCCATCCATACTCTGCAAACACACGGTTGGGCCCCCTCCCCACCCCCCACGTCCGCCTGACAGGTGTTTGCGGTTGCCGGTGCGACGTCGAGTGTGTGGCTCGAGCTGATTCTTCCTGCTGCTATTTACATCAAGCTGAGCCTGCGCAAGTCAAACCTGAGCGACGTCCGCCGCTACGGATCGATCATTGACGAGAAGGAGAACGACTCCGATGACGACATCGAGGTCGCAACGGACGAGCTGAAGGACGGCGTCAGCCGTTGGGTGTTCATCCTCCCCACAGCGATGCTTGTGCTTGGCGCCCTCGTTTTTGTGATCTCCTGGGCCGGCAACATCTGGCGCTGGGTTGACGGTGGATAAGCAGACTCAACTTGCGAGTACAGTAGGAATCCACGGCCCAGCAACGAGTGCTGCGCCCTTGGTGCCTCCCGCCCCTGACCCTTCAACTGGCAGGGGGAACCCCCCACCCACCCACCACCGTGCTTCCTCAATAAAAAAAACACACCCGGGAAGACACAGGTCTTCCGGGAACCCGGCATGATGGTGCCGAAGCGGGAGAGAGCAGAATCCTGGTGACACTGTGAATATGCTTGCATCCCCCCCCCCCTAGCATCTATCGAACGAATTCAAAAAAAACATGGCTGTGCACAGTTTAAAAAAAAACGAAACACCAAAAATGTGCACCAAACAGCAGGAGAGGTAGTGCCAGTAGCGCAGTGGTGGAGGCTCGCTCCCAAGGCGGAGCAACGTGAGCCTTCAAGGGGGGGGGGGGGAGGAGGAGGAGGGGTCAACAGGTGCTCTCTCTAGGAGAGAGATTGAGCCTGGTAGGTAATTCTCATTTATTTCGTCTGGAGGGCGGAGAGGGGGGGGGAATTTGGCGGTGTACGGTTGAAGCTAGCAAAAACCACAAAAACACGGTGTCAATGGGGGCAGAGGGGGTCTGTGTAGCAGCAGCAGCAGCACAACTCTCTCTTGTCCGTAATCGGGCTGGGGCGTGCCAGTAGAGATCGTTGTGGGTAGTGGG
Organism: Rhynchopus euleeides; assembly: GCA_963210315.1. NCBI lineage: Eukaryota > Euglenozoa > Diplonemea > Diplonemida > Diplonemidae > Rhynchopus > Rhynchopus euleeides. The sequence continues at coordinate 742,059 of OY723298.1, read as the reverse complement.
GTGAGTCTGGCGTGGGGGCGGGGAGGGGGGGGGGGGGGATTTTGTTCGTATCCTTCATCAGATCTGATCAATTTTTAAAGAGGCGGCACACCCACCAGCCATGTTGTGAGTTGTCGAGCGCCCCCCCCCCCGAGGGAAGTGGGGGCGGGGGGGAGGGGGGAGGGGCTCGCTGCCCACCACCGCAACCATCACCTCACCCTGCCCCCCCCACCCACCCCACACCCACATCCCCTTGCTCCATTGAGTCTGCAAAAGACTCTTTCAGATGGTTCAAAAAATGGCTCAAAAGAGCTCCGGCTGAATGTGGGGCGAGTGCGGGGGGGGGGGGGGGTGGGGTGGGGAGGGGAGGGCGAAGGTGTGCCATTCACATTGCCTGGGAGTGTGGAGGGGGGGACGGGTCACTTATCTGGTCAGTATATTCACAACTGTTTTTTGTGCTGCGGTTTTTCTTCTGTCAACCTTGGTATGGAGGGGGTTGGGGGGGGCGTGCGACAGAGCCTTCATCTTGCCTGTGTCATATTGGGTTCTATAGCGGGCCAGCCCTTCATCGCGAATGATGAATCACTCGCCTGTGTGACTGGATGCGAGATTTTCACTCCGTGATTTCTGCAGTCTCCAGCCACCACGTGACACGGGGTGTTCACGGTTGTATCACAAGGCGTGTGTCTGTCTTGATCATAGATTCCTATTTGCCCGGTTGTGAGGGGGTCTTCTGGTGGCTGCATCGACAAAGAGCCAAGGCTGTCCTCACGACGCCGGCCTTTGGTGTTCAAATCGGTCGCTATCAAAGAAATTAAGGACCTTGTCTATGCTCTGAGTCGATGTGACAGATGTGACAGATCAAGCTTGCTTGTTTTGCTTGTGTCGACGCCAAAAGGAGGAAACTGAAGTTGCCTTCCCATTCTTCCCTCTCTGCAAAGACCAAGGGGTGTGCGCAGCGAATGGAGCGAAATAGGTCCATCCATAATATCAGGTATCTGCATTTTCCTCCTTGCCGCTCCATCCTTTTTGAGGTTTGCTGGTTACCCACACGGCTGATGCCATTTCACAGCCCCTCTCTGAGGTCCCCCCCACCTCCGCGGTTTTGCCCCCGTTCTCGTTTCTACTTCCCCCCACCCCGTCTACCGTTGAACCCATCTCCTCTGTATCTGCACGGTGGGATCTTGTAAATTTTACATGTATAACTACAAGTATATACATGTATTATACATGTATAATACTTGCATGTCAACTATTATACATGTATAATACATGTATATGCCTGAAATATACATGTAAAATACATGTATATCAAGTAAAAATACATGTATAATACTTGCATGTCAACTATTATACATGTATCTTTACTTGATATACATGTATTTTACATGTATATTTCATGCATTTACATGTATTTTACATGTATAATACTTGTCATGCAAGTATTATACATGTAAAATACTTGCATGACAAGTAAAATACTTGCATGCAAGTAAAATACTATAGGTCCTGGGCACGACCTTAAACTACCTAAGACCTAGGGAAGTCGTAAAACTCAACCCCACACCCCGAGGGCTCCCCCAGGCTGGTCCGCCTGGGCAACGGGGTCCCAGTGCATAGCACGGAGCACTGGGACAAAAGAGGGTCCGCCTTTTTCCGTCAACTCTGACATGGGGAGGGACAGCTGGAGCCACTGGCGGGGTGCTGTGTTGACTTCAGGGGGCTCCCAACGTGCTTCGGCACACCGGGTTCTTGGCCTGCGGCGGCATGGTAGTCGGTCAGAGAGGCCAGCGCTTGGTCGGGGACTACTCAGAGAGGGCGTGTGCGGACTTCAGGGGGCTCCCAACGTGCATCTGCACACCGGGTTCTTGGCCTGCGGACGTAGATTGCCTAAAGGTTTAGAAACCGGCCGAGCCCGTGGGGGTGACGAACGTACTGCCGGCCCGGGATTGTCAAGGTTCTTTCCCCAGATGGCTCACCAGTATCACCAAACCACACGGAGAGCAAAACCGCCGGGGAGGGGGTGGGGGAAGGTGGGAAGGGCGGCATGCCGAACTACAGCAAGGATGGCCAACAATGCGATCACTGCAAACAAGGCATGGGACACAAGAGGGAAAAAAAAACGCTGCGCCAGGCCTACCTGACATATGTCTACCCCATCCTGATGTACGCCGCCAGCGTCTACACCCCTGGCCTGTCCACGAAGAACCTCAAACGCCTGCGAGATGTCCACCGCATGGCAGCCCTGATCATCACGGGCTGTATGAAGAACACCAGCACGGCAAAGCTCCTCTGGGAATCACACCTGCGAGACCTCGACCTCGACTTCAAGGTCGCGGTGTGCACAGACCACGAACGCTTCCGCCGCGTGCCCCACTCCCCAGGATACCGGGCGCAACTAAACACCGGGAACACGGGAGGCAGCTGGCTACATCAGGCACGGAGTCTGGTGAAATACTCGAAGGTCGACGGGCGCACCCCCCTGCTGGCCCCCCTGCATGCAGCACACCCCATCCCCCCCTGGGAATGGAACCTGGTGCTGCCACGAGTACACATCCTGGCGACGCTGCCGGGGCTCACCGCCCCAAAGGCCGCCACCCCGAAAGACACCCTCCGGGACCTGGCAGAGCAGACCATCCAGGCCCTCCCGACATGCGCCTGGCATGTGTACACCGACGGGTCAGTCTCCAACTCCACATCGCGGCAACAGCAGGGCGGCGCAGGAGCAGCGGTGTACAGCATGCCGGAGGGCCGCCTCAGGAAAAAGCTCGCCTGGCCGGCAGGACTCCGCTGCATCAGCTACCAGGCGGAGCTGGTGGCCATCAGAGAATCCCTCGCTCACCTATGCACCCTGGTATCCCCAGGCGAAACGATCGCCATCCTCACAGACTCGCAGAGCGCACTGAACGCGCTGCTGAGCGGCCCGCAGCGAGCGAGAGGATCCACCGAATGGGACATCTGGAGGTGGTTGAACGAGCTCGCCCAAACCCACGATGTCACCACCCACCTCCGCTACATCCCGTCACACGTTGGGGTAGCAGGGAACGAACTCGCTGACAAACAGGCGCAAATCGGTGCCTTCCGGCCGCAGATGGAACCGGTTAGCCTCGCGTCGGCTCGTGTCGTCCTCCGCCGACACATCTACAACGACGCAACGGTGCCCCGCACGGACAGCGTGTACGCGTACCGTTCGGGAATCGGGGAGACGCGACTGCAACGCCCCGACCTCCGCATGGAGGGACTCACCCGCTTAGGGGAAACCACCATCCGCCGACTCCGGGCCGACCACCACCGCCTGGTCTACGACCATGACATCCCGGGCACGGCACAACCACCTTGCCAACCCTGCCTGAAGCATGCGCCGGGCCACCCCCCGCCTGGGGTCTCACTGAAGCACCTCTTCTTCGGCTGCCCCGCGACAGCGTCGGCCCGACACCACCTCACAGCCACAAACGTGCACAACCTGCTGTTGCACAACTGCAAGGAGGCGCTGCGCTACCTGGCCGAGGCAGGGGTAACGGAGCACGGCGAGAAGGACTACCTGAACGCGTGAACCAAATAACATCATCAGAGAACAAGGGCTTCGGCCCGACCTCCCAGCACCCCCCCCCCCCCCCCCCCATCCCAGCCCCACGTCACTTACCACAGGCCGCCAGGCGCGTCAGCGTCGGCGACCGCCCGCCCCCAGTCTGAGAGGCATCAGCCGAATCTCGGTGGAGGCGGGCACAAAACAAAAGGGAGAGTCGTCACTGTGCATATCAGCACGGTCCCGCCCTCTGTGCCAGACCAACACACCACCAAAGGAAAAGAGGAAGAGGCGACGTAAGGCAATGCCTCCGTGCGGCCAGGAGAACACGAAATAGCGACCCCCTCAACGGGGAATGCTACGAGCACGGCCAAAAATCGTTCAAAATCGTTCAAAGATACATGTATAATAGTTGACATGCAAGTATTATACATGTATTTTTACTTGATATACATGTATTTTACATGTATATTTCAGGCATATACATGTATTATACATGTATAATAGTTGACATGCAAGTATTATACATGTATAATACATGTATATACTTGTAGTTATACATGTAAAATTTACAAGATCCCACCGTGTGGCACACAGAACCCCCCCCCCCCCACCCCCACCCCCCGCCCTTTCTTCCAATTTGCTTCTCGATTTTTCGATCTTATTCTTTCTCGCGACCTCGCTCTCGATTTGAGATCTCCGACGCCCCCCCGCTCCATCCGCCATGTTCTCCTCACAAAGAGAGAAACCTGTATGTCTTTTGTTGGCAAAAAAAGAGAGACATTTCCCCCACACCCTCGGATGGGCAAGGAAAGCGGGGAAATCTCCACCCCCACACCCTACCCGTAGATTTCATTTTTTGCCATCCCACCGCATTGCGAGCTCAGTGGGTGGGAGAAGGCTAATTTACCCACCTATGCGGTTTCCATTGAGGTTTTTTTGTTGTATTTTCTGGGTTACCCCGCCATTGTATTGGAATGCTGGGAAGTGGTTCGATGCCAAGATTTTGTTAGATTTTTTTCTAGTGTTGAACTGTTTGTTGTACAGACCCGTGCAATGCTCAAGGAATTAGAGAATTAGTCTGTTCCTATTTTACTCTCTCATTTTCCACCATAAAACTGGTTTGTTTCTTCAGCCTATTCTGTTTCTTGTGAGCTGCACACCGTCACCCCCACCTAGCCGCCCCTCCCTCCACATGATCCCTGCATCTGACGAGGGCATTGGCGTTCATACTTTATATCTTTCATATCTTTAGATTCCCACTCCTTTTAGCATCTCGTTTGTTTATCCACAGGTTCTCTGAATATTTGCACTGTCTGAGTGGTGAACTTCGGGTCGGGCGAACGATCCTGCTCCCAGGGGCGGGGGGGGGAGGGAAGACTGCACTGCCATCCCACCCCCCACCCCACCCGGTGTGATGAGGAGCCCCTTCTCGCTTCTATTCGGTACAGAGTTGTCAGAGTGAACCGTTTCAACAGCATTCGTCCCCCCTCTCTCCCCGCACCCCCATTTGGGTCACATTGCACCGGCACACCGGCCACTACTGCACGACGTCAGGCACGCACATCACGACCCGGGGGATCGAGCTTTCAGACACGCTTGGCTGTGCCTCCTGAGCTTTTCAAAAGCGCATTTGACATTTGAGTAGACATAGACTGTCCCCCCGAAAAGACAGTGATGACTGGTCGGGGTTACTGTGGTATTCTGCACAAGACAGGTGCATCGTCCTGGAAAGATTCCTCACAACCAGCAGAGGGGTTGTGAGGGGTGTCGACCTTGCCATGCAGCCTGTATGAGGTGTCCTTTCGGCCCTCCTTCCCTTTGCGGTGGGGGTGGGGGGGGGGGGGTCACAGCAAAGAAGGACAACGTGAGTGAGGTTTCCGTTTTTCAAGACCATGAAAATCCCACGAATCCACAGATCCCTGAACCCGTCTGTCAGGCAAGCAAGGAGGTTGTGCGAAGGGATTCCCCCGGATCGTGAATCAGCACCTCGCAGAGTGTGGGTCTCTTCCGCAAACGTGTTGCAGAAAAGCTGTGGTTCTCCGAACTGAATGGCGGTTCGTCAAGACACTTTTACTGCTTTATCGACCCATTCAAGCGAAAGCCTCACCCACCCCTGCCCCTGACACCCACCCACCACCAAGGAATCCAACGCATTCTCATGCCGATTTTTTTTGCTTTCTCAGAATTACCCCCATTACCCCCATTAGTCCCCCCCGCCCCGTCTTGCGAACACCTTTCTCTCCGCATCACCCCAAACAGGGATTCCATGCCAAAGCATTACCGAACAGAAGCAACCTTGCATTCCTGTGTTGAGGCAGTGTGGCTCACACACCAAACGGGATTTGGTGGTGCGCTGGGCTGACAAGGGGACAACCTGCGAGAGGTGAGTGCCATGTTGTGATGCGATATTGCATCGTGCCAACTAATGTGTGCGAACAGGGGAGGGGCAGGGGGGTGGGTGGGTGGGGGGGGGGGGCAAATTTCGAACAGTTGTTTCAAAAAACCCCAACACTCCAATAAAGAACAAACTGAGCGCACGGCTCCATTCCAATATACCATGCAGTCGCTGACGATACAGTCCCGCTTCCCCATCCCATTCACATTATGACCCAGCGAGGCTCAGTTCTTACCATCCTCTTGAGGCGCAATGCTATGTTCCCGTCACCTTCCCCACCCCGTGTCTCAAGGTGAAGTGATGGTGGAGCTGCTGTAATGTGAGTGGGGAGGCGAGCACGCATCCACGAAAGGGCAACGAACCAGCAGCGATGATGGCCGGAGATGGGGAATGAAAGAATCCCGGCTGATTTTTTTTTGATTTGAAGCAACAGAACTGCATGGGCTCTCTGGTGTTTGAAACAGCACTGACGCTTCTCTCACCCCCCGCAACTATCTTTTGCCAGGCGGTGTTGGTGGCTCAAAGTGTTCCTTTGGAAATCAGTGGTGTTCCACGCTCCTTGTCTACCCACCCCACTTTGCAAGACAGCCGGGATCCAGAACCTGAAGCAACACCGAATTGAAATGAAAATGCCGAAGCTGATCATGTTTATAGTGATGCCTGTGATGTGAACATAACGTCATCTTGCATAGATCGGACAACGGCATCTTCCAGTGCGCAGGTTATACAACAAGCGCATCCTGGGTTGACAAAGGCAGTGTTTTGTGTGGTATGTGTTTGTGGATTGTCGTCTCATCGAAACAATGCCGCCTTCTCTTGCTGTGACGCAATGCAGAAGGTGCCGCTCTCAAGTGGTGGCCGTCCAGCGGCGGCTCTGGACGGGCCCGGCCACTGGCTGCCACTAACCCCGCCCTTCTCTGCAATATTAGAATGAACCCTTCAACCTCATGCCATCTGTTCTTCGTGTTCATATCGACAGGCGGTCGCAATGCGCAGGTCGGCAACAGAACTGGGGCTGCTCCCTCACCGGGACCAGTCAATATCACAGTGCCCCACAGAACACAGCTCGCAGCAATGAATCTTTGGGGCGACGGAAACAGATGTTGTGAATTACAACGCCTTCTGGCGGCATTGTTTGCGTGCCGTGTCTCGTTCTCTTCGGGGTGCAGATTGTCTGGCCTTTGGGTCAAAGATGCGAAAGAACTCATTCACGGGAAGAAGAGCCTGCTGTTCCTCAGGGCAGCTGAACGAGCACACACCAGTGCTGCCTCCCTGCAGCGTCGGTGTTTGGTGCAGTTCATCCACACATGTGCCTGTACTATTGTGTTGGGTGATACAATAAACACTGTCTGGTGGACTCGTACAGACTGTCGGTCATTTGGAATACCAAAGCCCAGGTGCAATTCCCACCCCAAAGGCTGTCACAAAGAACTGTGCGCTTTTGAATCAAACCAAAGACGAAACTCGGAGGAACCGTAACCATGGTGTGTGTCCAGCGTAAACATGTCAAGTGACCCCCCCACCCCACGCCACGCCACCCCACCCGGGTGAGTGAAGAAGATGTGGTGATTTCTGCGTCCTCCTTCCTGAGGCAAGAATCACCCATGACCTTTTGTTTTTGACAGTCCGGCTAGTCCAACTGGGGAACCTTTCTGCGCCTTTCGCGGGGTCTTGCTGTCGCGCTTCACAGCCCTGCTGGATCACAGATTGTTTTCGTTATCTTCCTGCAGGAGGGCGTGCACTTTTTTGCACACTTGACACAGTCGAAGGAATCGGATGGAACACCCCACACCAGAACAACCGACCCCTATACCAACCGTACGTGGTAAACGGGACCACTGCCAACGCACCATTGGATATTATCACATCATAATACCTTACAGCTCTGGTGCGATCGCAGGGCTTCACAAAACCCAACTTGAGTCGATTTAGGAAGGAAAAAAATCGCGATTGAACTCCCATCTTACACGGAAAAAGACCCCGGAAAAATCTTTCTTCAGACATTTCCATTTTTCATGTTTGTGATGTGTTGTTTTGGCTTTTATTTTCGCGCATTTTTTTCGTACCACCCCCCCATTTTACCCCCCCTCCTCACCCCCGCCCCGCCCACCTCTCTCAGGTGCCGAGCTGAGCACCCGCACAGGTCCGATTCGATGTTATCACTCCCTATGCAGGAAGCTGATTTCACCCCTCGGTGACCTCTCCTCTACCTGCTTCTGGGATATGACATCAAGGAAATCACGATACCACGATACCAAATCACGATGCCGTGCTCCGCATCGAATTCTGTCGCTCCTTGCACTCTGGCCAAGACAGCAAACCGGAACGGGGGGAACCCAATCGATCTTGTTAGGTGAACCCAAGAGCCAATCATCTTTCGGGCTCACCAACAGCAAAACTCCCAGCGGGGGACTAGAGAAAACATTGATTTCGATGGAACGGGACAAAAAAAATAGTGAAGGTTTTGTTTTGTTGGGCGGCACATGATGTTGGTCGTCAAACGCAGGGCGGATGCACCCCCCCCCCCCTCACTCTCCTCCCACCTCCTCTTGCTGTGCCGTCACTCTCGAGCCACCCCCCGCCCCCGAAACAACACCAAACAACACCCCACACGCATAGCGAAGAAGAGGACAACTCTGTCCACTTTCCGTGTCTCGGATCGGAAGTTACTTCTCTACCTTCTACCACTCCTACCACCATCACCATCACATCTGCAGGGGCACACACAGGGCTGAGGCCCTTCGAGTGTCTGCCTGCCCTGCCCGAGTGAGGGCGTATCCCAGAGGGGTTTGGGTCGGGGGGGATAACCCGCCCCCCGTGTTGCAGCAATGATGCGGCGCAACAGCCCCCAGTTGCTCAGTGTGCGTTCGCAGATGCTTGTGGAGAAGATGAACGCATTCTACCTGCGGAACTGGGACAAGGAGGTGCTGTTCGACCTTTCCCAGCGTGTGGTCCCCCGACGGGAACGACACTGGTGGCAGAAGAGTGCGCCTCGGAACTTCGGAATGCTCAGAACATTCAAACACGTCTACACTGAAATCCCCTACCACAAGAGTGACGACGGGCAGTCTCCTGGTGATATCATGAACAAGGATGTGAAGCCGAAGTATTTCTGGTGCGAACCATCTGCCGACTTCTACCTCCACAAAGACCTCCCTGGGGGCCACCGTGACTACCACCTCGCGTGGGAGTCGTTCTATGAGGAACTGCAGAAGGCGGCTTTCCTTGAGCCGGAGCAGGTCTTCACGCTTCTCAACGACATCCTGGTGGAGGGCTACGAGGTGCCGCCGACTGCCTATGAGAAGGCGGAGCAGTTCCTGGAGGAGAGCAGGGAGCGCCGCGTGTCGGGCATCAAGCCCCCCGTGACCTTCCAGACCCTCCAGCGCAAGGACCGGTGGCAGGGCGCCAACCCTGTGTTTGAGGAGGAGTGGGATCCCGTGCTGCCCTTCACCCACTACAGCCAGGCGAATCCGGCGTGGTCCTACAAGCCGCTGATGGAGAACAACTGGGTGCACGACCCTGCTCCGTGGAAGGATGGCGAGCTGCCGCCGCCGACGCTGACCCGGCACGAGCATTTGATGCAGGTCAGCTCCCAGCGGAAAAACATCATGCTGCAGGAAATGGCGGACGACCGGTTCCGCTCCCTGCTGGATGGGCAGAACAAGGATCTGTTCGAGAGGTGGTCCCGGATGCCTGAGTCGTTCGCAGGCGATCCGCAGCGGGTGCGCTGGCTGGAGGACAGCAACGGGGACACGGTGCGTGATGCGCGTGGGACACCCCTCATGCTGAACACAGACATCGACCACTTTATCGATATCTTCTACGATCCCGACCTCGCTGCCATTATCTTCTTCTGGAAGTACACCTCAGGTATGCCCAGCAGTTTGCCCAAAGCAGGCCATCGCCAGACGTCAGCCGCCAGAAAAGGGCAGGGATGGCCCCAATGAATGAACAGAGACTTCGCCTATATGCCGTGAGAGACAGCTTCCTTGCGCTGTTCTGCTATCACCTACCACCTCACCTGCAGACCACATCATGCTGCGCCACCTGGTGTTCGAGAAGACTGGGAAGACACTGCTCGAGTACAGCGAACCGGAGAGGGTATGTTGTCGCTGTGGCGTGTGGCTGTTGCCGCTGAAGGGGTGGGAGTGTGTTGTGCCACAGACAGAGTGGGGCAGGCGGTGGGTGGGGGTCAGGTAGGCCACCCGTGACACCCACCCCACACAGTTCGCCATGCTGTATGCGATCCTCGCAGTGAAGAAGCAGTTCCTCTTCGAATCCCCTGTGGGGAAGCTCCTTAGCGAGTGCTACACCGACAGCGATTACATTGACGTATGCCTTTGCACCATCTGGCGGGTGGCAACTGTGCTGCGGGCTGTGCTCTCTATCGGCAGTGCAGTGCACACCGAACAGCCCTTTCTAATGCAATCTCCACTGTGGCAAATCTCCCACACACACACTGCCAATCCTCACCAACACCCACAGGCCTTTGGCGAGGAGCCGTACCGGCAGTTCCTGCGGATGGAGCAGCGCATTGTCGACGAGGAGCGTCGCAAGCAGCTGCGTCTGTGGAGCACGGAGGTGGCGAAGGAGGAGCGCCTCGACCAGGTTGTGGAGGTGACACGCATGAAGCTGGAGGAGGCCGACAGGGATGGCGTGTACGGGCATGTTTCACGTGTTAAGGACAGGCTCGACAGGCGGAAGTGGACTATCAAGGAACCGAGCCGCCACGTCCAGGAGCACGAGAAGATGCTGGCTGCCTCGAGTGAGGAGCGCAGACAGATGTTCGACGACGAGATGGCTGACCTTACTGAGGAAGCCCGTCTTGCGTACGGCGATCAGGTGTACGGCAGGCAGACTGTCATGCCGCGTGTTAAGAATCTGCCGTCTGGCCGCACGATGGCTGACATCCCGGATGACAACGTCGACTACAGCAATCCCACAGGCGAAGGCATGATGGAGGAGGGCGATGACATTGTCAGCACAGACCCCCCCAAGCGCGACTAGACCCAAAACACAGCCCCCTAGCCTCTGTGGTAGTGTTCGCAAGGTGGGGATCGGATCAGTCTCTCTTCTGTGATCTGTTCGCAAAAAGTGTACAACTTTGTTAGTGTACCTGGCGGTGTGGGGGTAGTGGCAGGCGGTGGTGGTGGGAAGGGGAGGGCGGGAGAATTGGGTGGGATGTGTGTGGGCTACTCCTTTGCCTCTCCTGGCATCCCTCTTCCCCTTCGCCCGTCCTGCCATCCTTGCCCCTGCCCCCCCCCCGTCAAAAGTTGTGTGCCGTCGCGCTCCCTGCCTTCTTCCCAGAAACTGAAAGAATACCGAAGCAGCAGGAGGAAAAAGAAAAAAAAGCGAAAATTCATTAGATGGATGGCCAACCCCCGCTCTCAGCCCCCGCACCCCCTCCCCCCTTCCCCATCATCATCCCGCACGGTGGACTCCAGCGGGGGTAGGGTAACCCTTTTCGGGAGTCTCAACTAGGGGGAGTCCAACTCCCGCTAGCGGGAGTCTATACTCCCGCTAGGGGGAGTCTGACTCCCCCTAGCGGGAGTCTTTTCACCTATTTTCACTCATTTTTCCCATGATACCTATGCAATGTGGCACTCGTCACTGAAGTACAGCCACACCAAACGAAACGGACGTTTCCACCCATCCCAGCTCGCAGACCTGATTCACAAAAATGGGGAAGACGACAACGAAGCCGGCAGCGAAGCCGGCGGCAAAGTCGATTAAGAAGAAGAAGAGCGCAGAGAGTCCCGAGGCTGCGGAGGCGACGAACATTGTGCATGATTTTTGCACGGCCTTCCCTGTTAAAAAAGGGGGCAGTGTGCTGACACTGGGATCCATTAGAAGGCTCCTAGCAACGGTGTTGAGCAAGGAGCTCCACCAGCACAGCACCCAGGTGGCCAACGCAATCATCGCCATGTCTTCCCTGACATGGATAAGTTCGCTGTCAGGGAAGTCGCAACGATGCGGAAGGAGGGCGCTCTCCGTCATATACAAGGTGGAGGCGAAGTATGGCAAGGTGCAGGATACAAACGTGTCGTCGGGGGCAGCCTGAAGCCGCGAATGATCGCGACACGGGCGAACGGCTTGGCACCGTGGGTCTGGATAGATGCTGGAGTTCGGCCGGGTGAAACCGGAAGTCGCAGCAAAATTTGCCCCCCCAGATTTCTTCCTCAAACCCACCCGTGGGCTGATCCGGCCTTGCACGGTGGACTCCAGCGGGGGTAGGGTACCACTACCGGGTTTAACCCTTTTCGGGAGTCTCAACTAGGGGGAGTCCAACTCCCGCTAGCGGGAGTATAGATCAGCAGTGGGCAACAATGAGGCGATGCGGGGGGCGAGGGCACCGATGCTCACTGTGCGACATCCCAGAAGAACGCTGGTATCAACAGGTGCATCGATACCCGCACCTGACTCTCTCTGAGATGAAAGAGGCTGGCTACCCCTCCCTCTTGGCAGGTGTGCTTCCCAATGCCCGCTACGTCACCCCAGCACTCCATGACTGCAAGGGGCTCGCCATGCGGCTGATCAGGGTACTGGATGACAGGGGTGGAGCTTGGGGGTTTTTTCGGGTCAGCTGACCTGATTTTCTGCAGGCCCTCACAAAAAATCAGGTCAGGGGTAAAAAGAAAAAAAAATATAGATTTTCGGGAAACCGGAAAAGTTGGCTCCTCGCCTTGGGGCCTCAAGGTGACCAGGAGGCGTTTCGTGAGCAAAGTGACCCCAGCGACATGAGCACAGGCCTCAAACAGTCACAATAGAGGACAAATGAAGCTGCCCAACCCGTACCGTGCAACAGACGTTTACTACCGTGGCCTCCGGTGGCTGGGGGGCTCCGCCCCCCAGACCCCCCTGTGGCATGTGCCTGTCTTGTACCCAAGCCCTTTACATCAGGGAATCTCAGTATCCTCAGGAGGACGCAGCCAACTCACACAGAATCCGTACGCCCGCAAGTCACAGATGTTCACTACCGTGGCCTCCGGCGGCTGGGAGCTCCGCCTCCCAGACCCCCCCTACGGCATGTGTTTGTCTTGTAACCAAGTCCTTGCGCGTCCGGGGCTGCATATCGGTTCCGGTACCTCGCGGGAGGCTGGGCCCGAGCACTGATCTCTGAGACGAACCGGGGGGGAACCCATAAGAAAAAATTGGCTGACCCGATCTGACCCGATCCAGCCCGCAACCCCATATTTCAAGCTCCACCCCTGCTGGATGAGACAACAAAAAAATATTCGACAAGACCTGTACAAACCTTGCACTGAATGTGTCGCAGCATGGGACAGGTGCTCAGTTCCGGAAGGTCGTGCTTGCCTGTCACAGGACACACCTACAAGGGCTTGTTCCGCTACCTCTTTGTCTCCCTTGCAGACCTCATGCATTTCCGGTATGCAGACATCCCCTGGCGCTTCTGGGGATGCAAGGATGAGTCAGCCCGGATTCCCTTCTTGCGTGCTCGGATCTCAGGGCATATATTTCACTGGTTGATGGAGCATGCCGAAAAGGGATCAACGCGCAATGCCTACGTACACAGTCTCCATCATTGGTGGGCTCCAGAAGATGCAGTGCCTCTGCAGAACAACGACGAATTTGAAGAAGCAGAGAACGGACATCGCAAGAAAGATGCCGTTACAATCGCCAGCTCCGCAACTTACGAGAGAGATCTTGCGATGGCAGAAGAGAAGCGGCGCGCATCGGGCATGCCTTGGAAGGTTGCGCACCTGTCGCAGGACGGGATCCTCGGGTATAGAGAAGTCATCCTGTGTCCGTGTCTGCACACCCGACACGCTCATAGATTGGCTGTGTATGTTCTTTGCACACAGTTGACACAGCTGCAGAAGGGGTTTGTGCACTGCAACACACAGGACTTCGTTGAACCCATCAGCGCGCCCTACTTCCTGTTCCGGTTCCCCGAAGGACACCGCAAATTATCGCTCTGCTTGTGCAAAATGCCAATCCCGCTGGGGGCGACTTTCACACCATTCGTGTCATCCGAGGCGACTTTGAGCACGCTTGACCAACGCGCACAGCAGGAGGGGGATGACAGTTCTGACGAAGAAGATGAGGCCTGCAGGATGGCTTGTCTTGCCCAAGGTGTAACACAACTACGACAGGCGATGGCCGCACTTTGACACCTCAAATTCTAACCGCTCACCTCCGCAGGTGTAGCCGCTACCAGGAGGATAGGTAGGTAGTCCAGAGTCTGGGGAAACTGACAGAAGCAAAACAAGCCCCTCCCCATCCCTCTTCCACCATGATTTTACCCCCCACGCCAGTAGACTGTAACTATATCATGGGAAAAATGGATGAAAATAGGTGAAAAGACTCCCGCTAGGGGGAGTCAGACTCCCCCTAGCGGGAGTATAGACTCCCGCTAGCGGGAGTCTGGACTCCCGCTAGCGGGAGTCTTTGACACCCGCTCAGACTCCCGCTCCCAGACTCCCGCTAGGGCCGCTGGAGTCCACCGTGCGCTCTTCTCATGTAAACCCGTGCCCGGGGGGGGGGGGGGGTGAAGACCACGTTGTGTAAAGCATTGTGCTGACTGTCCAGCCTGCATGTCGAGTGAAGGTTCTTCCCCTTGGGAAACAAAATGCAGCCTCCTCACCAGGCATGCGGGAGCCCCGAGACCCCCCCCCCCCCCCCCATTGTTTTGCCCTGGATTTGGCGCACACACAACAGACTTTTGTCTTGATCTTCCCCCTCCCCTGAGACCTACCCGCGCCACCTGCAGGGACAAGAGGCACTGGGTGTCGCGAGCAGCCCTGCCGACAGCACCCTTTCTCTCCCCTTGACTCCAATGGGCCGCTCCTACCTGCTGCCGCAGGCCCAGGGGAAGCAGCATGGGTCGTACCCTAAGATACACATGTCGGAGGCCAACGGCCTGCACCCGGTGCTGTTCCGGCTGCGCGAGTGCGGGCTGGGCAGCAAGCTGGGGCCCTCCAACACGCTGGTGGAGGCGATCGACGGGACAGAGCAGGTCGCGATGCGGTCGTGCCGTGCAGCCACCCTGATGGAGGGTGTGCACCAGGTTGCCTCACAGGCCTTGCAGGGCGAGAAGGCGGCTGCGGTGCAGATGGGGCAGTACCTTGGCAGTGGCCCTGTGGCTGCAGAGGGCGGAGTAGAGAGCGAACCAGGCCAAGACAGTGCAGAGAAGGAGACGGAGGCGGACACTGCGTCTCCCACACCCTGCGTGCTGGCACGTCAGATGGCTGACCTGTGTCTGGAGATCACTGTGCTGCTAGAGTCTGCTTCGACCACAGCGAGTAGTCTCGATGACCACATGCAGGTGCATGCTGCGGATAAGGCTCGGCAGGCGGAGATCACGACGCGGCTGTTGGAGCGTGCAGGGGCTGTCACAGCGTCTCGGCTGATGGACATCGAACAGCGCCCCATCCCTGCTGCTGGCGCGGCTGCTGAGGCTGGGCAGTGACACGGTGGCACGCATGTGAGGAATCACCTTTCCCCCACCACCCCTGCACCTTCACCCCCTTCCAAGAATAACAAACATCTGGGGGAACCCGGCATTGGAGGTCTCAAAATGCGTGTGTGTGTGTGTGTGGTGACCACGTTTTGTGTGGGGAGATCCTGCGCGGATCATAGCCCACCCCCGCCCACTTCTACGTGACAGCGGAGGCCCCACTCGGGTTAGAGTGTGGGGCCAACTCAGTGCCACTCCGGGGAGGAGGGCGTGCAGCATAGCCGGCGTGATGTGTGTGGCAGCGATGTGTTAGTGTTTTGTGTGTGTGTGTGTGTACAACTTGGTGGTGAAAGAGATGTGTGGTTCTGTCCCGGTGGTCTGAATGTGAGGGGATGAAACCCCGTAGGTTTGGGAGGACTCAGCGCAGCGCCCGGAGGAAGCTGCACTCACCACCTCAGCGGTGATTGCGACCAGGCCGACCATTCCGACAGACCTGGCTGGGCCACCCCCAAAAAACACTGCGGAAAAAGAATCGTATCGCCTTATCGCCTTGCTAGACGATAATGGGGGCGAAAATTTTTGGGACTTGGGCGATAGGCGAATTGCCGCGTGACATACCGAGGCGGCGGGCCTTGTGTGTGCCACCCCGCCCCCCCCCCCCCCCCCTCCCCCCTGTGTCCGTCGGCAGGGCAATTCCTAACTATCGACCCATCGACCCACCAAATACCGGTTTCCCCCCCCCACTTTTTCCATCGACCCATCGACCCACCAACCCATCGACCCATCAACCCACCGACTTTGGTCAGGGGCTTGACATGACATGGATCCTGTCAACCTGTGAACAGATGTTCACGACCGTGGCCTCCGGCGGCTGGGGGGCTCCGCCCCCCAGACCCCCCTGTGGCGTGTCCTTGCCCGACAATTTATCGTCACATCGGATAGGGTCCGGCCACTCAGGATGCAGACCTATTTCACACCGAATCTGCGCCCGCCAGGAATAAATGTTCGCTACCGTGGCCTCCGGCGGCTGGGGGGCAGAGCCCCCCAGACCCCCCGTGTGCCCTGTGTTTTTCCAGCCGGGACAGGTACCCCCCGTTTGAAAGGTAGCCTATTGGATCCTGCGTGTCATGCTCTTTTGAACATGACGCACACTGTGCGCCATGTTCACGGGTTCATCACGCAGCTGTTTCAGGAGGAGTCCCAAAAAGTGCAAGCCTTGTGGGTCGATGCTACGTCATCGTCTGTCATGCTGCCCACCCCGTCAATCATGGGGAGGTCCTGCACCCCAAGGAAGTTGCAGAGGCAATGGGCGCGAAGAAAACACGGGCCACCATGAAGCTGCTAGCTGAGCGCGCCCGTTTCGCGCGCGAAGCGCGCGAAAATTTTTTTACCCCCCTTTTTGACAGTCTTTGCCCAGCTCCCCCCCCTTTTCCCCCCCATCGACCCAGTTTTCCCCCGACCCTGGAAAGTTAGGAATACCCCTGGTCCGTCGGCACACATCCGGTGTGTTGACAACCCCCGTGTGCTAAACGTGTGCTAAAGTTCTGAACAAATATCGGTGAGCACGACACCTGCTGGAAACGAGACGCGACAATGTGGTCGGCTCGTCTGCCAGAGCAAGGTGGGTGGTGGTGGCCGGGTCGCGTTCTCCAGCCGAGGCTCAGCGCAGTCCAAAGCGCGACCTCCCCCTCGTCCGCAAGCTGCTGAACGAACATGATCTCGTAGTGCCTCCGACACCTCCTTCGCACCCGCCCCTGCCACTGTCCCATTTGCGTTCCTGTTCTTACAGCGGGGAGGCAATGCTGTCGAGAAGGGCAGAGTTGCATCTCTTGCGGTGTGCGTCATTTCACACAATCGGATTCAACGGAAGCTTGTGTTTGCGGTTGGGATGGGGGTTTCTTCACTGCCCCGGGGGGCAACAACACTCCCAAATGGGTGGCAAACCAGAATCCGCAAGCAGCTTTTTTGCCAACATTGTTCTGACAGCGCTGCACCCTTTCCTGCGCCCTTTGCCTGACCACCACGCACCCTGCAGACCCTCTCACACACGGCAGCCAGCATGTTCGCCCTGCTCCTGGCAGTGGCTGTCAGTGTGGCGGACCCGCAATGTGCTGGTTTTGGTGGGTCGACGTCGTACTCCGTGCAGAACGCGAAAGGACCGGCGACCCTGGCCTTCACTACAGCAGGTGAAGCTGTGGCGGCAGTGTGCGTCGGACAAGACGGGCCAGTGGGCCGCACCAACGGCCACATTCACATCCTGGACGCTTTCACGGGTGCCGTGAGGAATGTCACGAAGGCTGAGTGTGCCGCCACCGTCATGCATACCACTGGCCCGTTCGTGGTGCTGGCTACTGCCGTCCCTGCGAAGCCTGGCAACATGTCATTCACGATCCTCCCTGTTGATGATCTCGAAAATGTTATCGAGCTGACCGGCGGTACCGGCAGCGTCTACAGCCTGGGGTCGAATAATGAGAATGTCACGGTTGTTGGCGCCGCGTCCGACATCCCGTCGTACCAGGTGGATGTGCTCATTGTGTCCCCCTTCGGACAGGGGTACGCGGACGACACCTTGTGGTACACAGGCGTGCCGATTGCCGTCACCATTTCGAATACTCTTGGTGGTACCCGGTTCCACTACGTCGCAACAGCAAGTTCAGGTGCAGACGGTGTCCATGTGGTCGTGGCAATTCCCCGCCAAAGTGTGGTGAACTCCTTCCTGCTGCCTGCGGGGACTGGTGAGGTGCTGGCCCTTAAGTTCTACGACGAGGGCCCCTACCTTGCGGTTGTAACCGTCACTGGGACTCTGATCTACAACATCAGGATTGGACTGCAGTCCACGTACGCTAATTACGACTGGTACACCTCGTCGGTTGCCTTCAACGACGATGGCAGCTGGATGGCTGTTTCCGGGTCGCGCGGTGGGTTTGTGGGCGGCATTCCTTATATTTACATGATGAATCTCCGCACAGGCGCGGTGCAGACGCTGTGCCAGCAGGAGATGGTTGACAAGGACCACCCCGCGAACAACTACGCCTCTCTCTCGTATGCGACGGATGCGCAGGGCCGTGGGGTGATCTTGTCTCGCCACCAGAAGAACACCACACACATGGTGCTGCAGACTTTCCGGGTGCCAAACACGACGGATGTCGGCCGCAACAACTGATTTGTCGTGAACAGACAGGTGTCGTCCTCCCAGCCTCTGCGTTTCAGGGACACCGGCTGTGGGTCTGATTCCGGCACTGGTAATGGTGATGGGTGAAAGCGACTGGGAGGCCGTGAGGCAGCCAGCACACATCCACACCACCCACCCCACCCCCCACCCATCCATTCATTCACGGTGTCAAGTATCACCGATGAAATGTGGGTCTGGCTCTGGTGCTGGGTGAAAGCGACTGGGAGGCCGTGAGGCAGCCAGTCCATTCACATCACTCTCGCACCAGTGAACCGAGGTCATCTCGAGTTCACCATTCTTCTGCTTCCCTATCCCTATCCCTATCCCGCCACCACCCACTCATGCATGTTCCTAACGTAAACTGAGATTTAAGAGAATCGGTGGCTTGTGTTCCCTTCCTTTGGCCATTCATCTTTCTTTCTGCTCCATCACAGCTTTCGTGCAATCCTCCTTGGGCTGCCCAACTCGGCAACCTGGAAGTAGGGGGTGTCCAAACCCCGACACACGGAGCATTCATGATTCGGTGCACTGCCGTTGTGTTGACACCCGTTCCTTGTCCCCCCTATTTCTTCCTTCAATCGAGCTGTGAATGATTCGCGGTTAACTCCTAATAACAGATGTCGATGTGCAGGCCTTTGGGATTATTGACTTCCTCACAGGTTGTCCCCTTGAACAGCAGTGCAGGAAGAATCATGACTCCCTGTTACCATCTGCTTGGGATTTGCTCCTCCAGGTGCCCTTGAGCCCTTGTCTTGTATGCCTGGCGAGCAAGCGGTGGGTGAGGACGTAGCCAGTATGTGCACAAGAAACACGACGGCACGAAGAGTGTTACATGTGGCGTTCTACCGGTCATACTGCAACACCTTCTCTTTTCTTCACACCTGGAGCGCGAAAACACAACGTCACACGCATCCTCCACACAGGGGTGGGGCCATCCCATACATACACACACACGGAGGTATATACACCGCCCACCCCCTTCCATCTTCTGCGAATCCTCTGCGACCTCACCTCCCGCGTTGTATCTCCTCATTCCCGGCGCTAGCCCTCCCCCACACCACCCTGGCCTGGCTTGGGTGATGCACCATGGAGGCAGTGCAGCGCCAGGCGTCCCCTCCGCGTGAGGGAGGGGGGGACGAATCCGAGGCCGCCCACCTGGTGTGGTTCCACAGGAAGGCAAACGCAGAGGGGGCCACCCCGCTGCAGCAGCACCGCCACCGCGCAGCATCGCCCCCGGGCGGCTTGCCGCTGGAGGACCTTGTGGGTGAGCTGCCCGACCTCCCCGCCACACCACAGCAGGTCGCCCCACCGCCCGACGGGTGGCCGGAGCGCTTCCATCGGATGTACATGAGGTACCACCCCGAGGGTGCTGCAACCGTTCCCCTCCTGCTGCAGGCCTGCGGCGGGCAAGAGCACATCATGATGGCTGCCCTCGTGAGAAAATACGGCGAGGAGCCGCCTCCGCCGCTCCACCACCCGCAGCAGCAGCAGCAGCAGCACCACTCCAACCCCACCCCACACGCTGGGCTGGACGCCTCTGCGTCACTCCCCGCCGCACCGCCACTCCCAGACGAGCCGCCACCGGTGCGTGGGAGAGGCGGTGGTGGTGGTGGTCGTGGTGGTGTCGGTGCCCCCCTCGCATCCGACTACCTGCCAGACGGGCAGCCGCATGTGGAGGGAGGGGGCAGGCGGCTGAACCCGCCACCGCCACCCCCGCCTCTGAATGGGCTGTCGATGTCCCTCGCCATGTCGGGGCGGGACGGGGTGAATGGCATCGCGGGTGGTGGAGGGGGAGGAGGAGGAGGAGGTGGTGGAGGAGGGGGGGGCACGCTCGCCTCTGCCGGGACCGAGCTGTCTACCTATCAGGAGGGAGCTTTGCTGTTGAATGAAACTATCTCGAGGAGGTCGAGCAGCGCGGTGTCCTCCGTCAGCACTCTGCCAGACCGCTGGGCAAACGATGTGTTGGAGAGGCAGAATGTAATCCGTTTTGCAAAGGGGACGCTCCGCCCATACATCAAATCGGGTGCCATATCGCGGGGTGCAGGGAAGGCGATTATCAGCTCTGCGGTGGCCACCTTCCTCCAGGAGGTGGATTCCTTTGGAGACGCTGAGAGGCAGCGGCTGAAGGCTCGCCTCACCTCAGCTGCAGAAGCGGAATGCCTCCGTCCCTCCTGGGGGAACAGCACCGGCAACGCTTGGGGGCCTCCCCATGACACAGAGGCGGTAGCACAGCAGAGGACGCAGGGTGTCACGGCGGATGACATCCTGCAGTATATGTGTGGGGATCCCTCAGTGGGTGCGGCGGTCGGCAAGCTGGTCGCTGCGCCACCCGGGGGGAGTGGGGGCGCCGAGGGGAATCTGCAGCACCTCGCGAAGCATATTCTGGAGCACTTCACCAAGGCCCTTCCTGGGGTGCAGAGGTCGGAGCTTCTCCGGATTCTCGCGGTGAAGGCTTTGAAAGACCATCTCGCACCGGCACCCCCTTCGGGAGGCGCAGGCAGCAGCGGCGGCGGAGGGGGGGGAGGAGGCAGTGGGGGTGGCCCTCTTGAGGCAGATCGGGACCCCCACAACAGCAGCGCCCACCCCAGCGCTGCCGGGGTGAGAGGGGATGCCAGCATGGCTGGGATGGATCACTCCCTCAGCGGCACGCGACAGACAGCGCAGCTGTGTGCCGGGGGGTCTGTGACAGAGTTTCCCGTGGGGTCACGCGTGGTTGTCGACGGGCTTGGTCCTGGCGTCGTGGTGTTCTCCGCATGCGCAGAGGGTGGTGGTGGCTGCAACAGCAGCGACGGCGGAGCAGCTGTGCCCTCACATCCCCGCCTGGACATCCGACTGGAGAAGGGTGGCATTGTGACTGTGCATTCGCTGTCCTCGGTGAATGTGCTTCCCCTGCCCCGGTCTGCCGTGTAGCCACCCCAGGGAAGTGGAGTGGGGGAATGGCAGTGGGGGTGATGCGGCGGCAGCAATCAGGTTGCGCACGCCACCTTGTCTGGAGCAGGTAGGGGGGAGGGAGGGTGGGGTGGGTGGAGGAACCACAGTAGAATTTCGTGTTGTACTTTCCTATATTCTAGAGTAACCCGGTAGCGGAGCAACGTCTCTCGCGGGATGTGGGAGCTTGCTGTGTCTGGTTGCATGGGGCGAAGGAGAGGGAGGGGGGGGGGGGGCGTGTCTGTGTGTCGAGGCTGTCCACTCGGCAGGGGATTGCGTGTGGGAGTAGTTCACATTTCTTCGGTACATTTCAACACACGACACCATAATGGGATGATTCGCTTCTTGAATGGCCCTTCTTTGTGTTGGTTCCTACACTGTGTGTGCGGCATAGCTCATGCCCCCAAGACCTGCTATCAGGCAGGCCCCACAGAGCAGACAACCCTTCATGACACCTGCAAGTGACTGAGCATAGTCGCGGAGAGTAGAGCGCGTGTATGCAGCACAGCAACTCCGACCCTGCCCCCAGTCTCCACGTGGGGTGCACCCACTCCCTCTTTCTCCACCTTCGCCTGTCTTGGGGTGCCCCGGGTGCCAAAGGGTCTCTATTAGCTTTGGGGTGGGCGTGACTCCAGAAAAATCAGGAGGCCAGGAGGCACAGGTGGGAGTGGGGTGTGTCTCTGGCACAATGGGGGGCGACGCTGGCACCTTCATCGCCGAGTACGCTAAGTCCAACAGGTCGAAGTGCGCCACCTGTCAGGGCATCATCGCGCAGGGGACACTGCGTATCGGAGTCTTCGTGCAATCCCCGATGTTTGATGGGACGTATCCAAAGTGGAATCACGACACCTGCTTCCAGGACCGGTGGCTGCTGAAGGATGACAACGCGAAGGCTTTCACCTCCCTGGAGAAGATTGCGGGGGTTTCGACGCTGGAGATGGCAGACCAGCAGCGCATCACACAGCTCGTGAAGAAGACCGCCTCCGGAAAGATCGACGCCGACGCAGACGACGACGATAATGACCCTCCTCCGAAGCGCAAGAACCTCGAGGCTGATGCTGCTCTCATGGAGGCCATGCGTGACAACTTGAAGGGAACACCCGTTGCCCTGGAGGAGGAGAAGATCAACGCGGAGGATGACAACAAGGCTGACACCAAGATGAGGAGGGGCAGCGCAAAGGAGGACCGCCCCTCAAAGGCATCGAGGAAGGGCGTGCTGGATAAGATCACCGTTGCAGCCGACGAAACCCCCTCAGGCCACCTCTCTTGTTTGAGCGCGGCCTCGAGGATGCCTGACGCCTTCGACAGTCCTTCCAGCACCGTCTCGAGGGCAGGCACCTTCTCTCTCTTGCGATCGTATCTCTCGGAGATGTGGAGCTGGTTGCCGAGCTGGTTGCCCGCCTCATGGCGGCGTGAGCCGACCTCAGCGACTGTGTCTACGACGTGAGGTACTGCAGCGCAGACTGCGGCTGGATCTGCTGGCGACGCAGCAACAGCTGGACCCACAGTTGGAAGCACTCTTCCCTCGGGAGGCTTGGATCCATCACCTGCCTTGTGACGGAATGCCTCGGCGCGGCGAATCACCGAGAACACAGTGCTACAGGCGGAGCCCCTGTAGCACTGTGCCTGAGTGCGCCAGGTAGCGCGCTTCCGAGCCGGCATGATGTCCTCTGGGTGTGATGGAACCCTGTTCCAGCTGTCCCTCTCCAAATGCGAAGGCTGGGTTGAGCAGCGTAGTTTTGATTCCGAGTCGGGAGACGGAGCTGTAGCGGGCGAGTCCTGAGGCAGAGGCGTCGAGGCAGGGGGGGGGGTAATCCTTTTTTGCGTACTTTTTGTGTTCCCCCTCCCCCTTGGGACGACTAGCAGGAGGCGTTGCCCAAGACCCTCTTCTGCGCCTCCTTCACCGCCTCGCCCCTCTTGGCCTTGGTACTGGCGATGCGCAGCTCCGCATCGGAGTAGTCAGACCACTCGATGGGGAGGGCGTGAGCTTCGTACGCCGCACCCCTTTTCAGCACGTTAAATTCATAGATTCCGTTGTTCATGGCCCTTCCCGACTTCCTCCGCTCCGGAGAGGAACGGTCCGTACCTCGATACGATTTTATCGAGGATCTGGTCGACCCCGAGGCGCGAGCCGAGGTGTTTCTCCCAGCGCCCCGCGCCACCCGCCACTCGCAGTCGTAGGGAGCCTCCTGAGCCCTCCACGCACCCGGGAAGAGGGGGGGGGGGTGGTGGTGGTGGTTGTCGTGGGAGCAGCCCCGATATGCCTTTGCTGCGTTTTGACAGGCAATGGTGGGGCTGTGGTAGGGAGACTCGAATGGCGTTGCCGGAGTTGGGAAGCGAGCGCAGGCGTGTACCTAAAAATTGCTCAAAGTTGGCAGCAAACCAGAATCCGCAAGCAGCTTTTTTGCCAACATTGTTCTGACAGCGCTGCACCCTTTCCTGCGCCCTTTGCCTGACCACCACGCACCCTGCAGACCCTCTCACACACGGCAGCCAGCATGTTCGCCCTGCTCCTGGCAGTGGCTGTCGGTGTTGCGGACCCGCAATGTGCTGGTTTTGGTGGGTCGACGTCGTACTCCGTGCAGAACGCGAAAGGACCGGCGACCCTGGCCTTCACTACAGCAGGTGAAGGTGTGGCGGCAGTGTGCGTCGGACAAGACGGGCCAGTGGGCCGCACCAACGGCCACATTCACATCCTGGACGCTTTCACGGGTGCCGTGAGGAATGTCACGAAGGCTGAGTGTGCCGCCACCGTCATGCATCGCACTGGCCCGTTCGTGGTGATGCCTACTGCCGTCCCTGCGAAGCCTGGCAACATGTCAGTCACGTACCTCCCTGTCGATGACCTCGAAAAATTCACCACGCAGACCTTTTACGGCAGCATCTACAGCCTGGGGTCGAATAATGAGAATGTCACGGTTGTTGGCACCCAGTACCCGAGCTCCCCGGCGTCGGAGAACATGGTGGAGGTGCTCAGCATACAGGGGTACTCGGACGCGAACTTGGGGGTCAAAGGCGTGCCGGTTGCCGTTGCCATTTCGAATACTCTTGGTGGTACCTGGACAAACTACATCGCAATCGCAAGTTCAGGTGCAGACGGTGTCTATGTGTTCGTGAAAATTCCCTACCAAGGTGTGGTGAACTCCTTCCCGCTGCCTGCGGGGACAGAGGTGCTGGCCCTTAAGTTCTACGACCAGGGCCCCTACCTTGCGATTGTAACCGTCACTGGGACTCTGATCTACAACATCAGGACTGGACTGCAGTCCACGTTCGGTGATTCCGACTGGTACACCTCGTCGGTTGCCTTCAACGACGATGGCAGCTGGATGGCTGTTTCCGGGTCGCGCGGCGGGTTTGTGGGCGGCATTCCTTATATTTACATGATGAGTCTCCGCACAGGCGCGGTGCAGACGCTGTGCCAGCAGGAGATGGTTGACCAGGACCACCCCGCGAACAACTACGCCTCTCTCTCGTATGCGACGGATGCGCAGGGCCGTGGGGTGATCTTGTCTCGCCACCAGAACACCACACACATGGTGCTGCAGACTTTCCGGGTGCCAGACACGACGGATGTCGGCCGCAACAACTGATTTGTCGTGAACAGACAGGTGTCGTCCTCCCAGCCTCTGCGTTTCAGGGACACCGGCTGTGGGTCTGATTCCGGTACTGGTTCTGGTGCTGGGTGAAAGCGACTGGGAGGCCGTGAGGCAGCCAGCACACATCCACACCACCCACCCCACCCCCCACCCATCCATTCATTCACGGTGTCAAGTATCACCGATGAAATGTGGGTCTGGCTCTGGTGCTGGGTGAAAGCGACTGGGAGGCCGTGAGGCAGCCAGTCCATTCACATCACTCTCGCACCAGTGAACCGAGGTCATCTCGAGTTCACCATTCTTCTGCTTCCCTATCCCTATCCCTATCCCGCCACCACCCACTCATGCATGTTCCTAACGTAAACTGAGATTTAAGAGAATCGGTGGCTTGTGTTCCCTTCCTTTGGCCATTCATCTTTCTTTCTGCTCCATCACAGCTTTCGTGCAATCCTCCTTGGGCTGCCCAACTCGGCAACCTGGAAGTAGGGGGTGTCCAAACCCCGACACACGGAGCATTCATGATTCGGTGCACTGCCGTTGTGTTGACACCCGTTCCTTGTCCCCCCTATTTCTTCCTTCAATCGAGCTGTGAATGCTTCGCGGTTAACTCCTAATAGCAGATGTCGATGTGCAGGCCTTTGGGATTATTGACTTCCTCACAGGTTGTCCCCTTGAACAGCAGTGCAGGAAGAATCATGACTCCCTGTTACCATCTGCTTGGGATTTGCTCCTCCAGGTGCCCTTGAGCCCTTGTCTTGTATGCCTGAGGAGCAAGCGGTGGGTGAGGACGTGGCCAGTAGTTCAAAAGAAACAGAATGGCATGAAGAGTGATACATGTGGCGTTCTACTGGTCATACTGCAACACCTTCTCCTTTCTTCACACCTGGAGCGCGAAAACACAACGTCACACGCATCCTCCACAACAGGGGTGGGGCCATCCCATACATACACACACACGGAGGTATATACACCACCCACATGGTTTGACAGAATTCTTTAAGAATTAGTAAGAATTCTTACAGGGGGGGGTCAAATAAACGTACTTAGTACTACTATTCGGCGAACGCGCGGGCCTAAATCGACCTCGCCAGAAAATTAATAAATAGTTTGCGAGCGAATAGACGTACTAAGTACGTCTATTCAACTTTTCCTAAAAACGCTGTTTGCAGGGGCTCTGCGGGGCTGTTTGGTCCACCAGGGGCGCGCTGGTCACTGCTGTCGTCCGTCTCTCACTTCTTCTGCCTTCCGGTCGAGTATCCGCTCTGTTCTCGTCCTACCACTCGCCCCTCATTTGGTTTCGTACCGTTTTGATTTGTATTGCCCCCCCCCCCCTAGGGGGGGTCATAAGCCCGTACAAAACCACATTTTTCAACATACCATCAGAACCGCCCTAATACCTGATCTGACCCGAAAATCCGACCCATACCCCCCCGGAAACCGTCTGGAGCCCACTTGTGACACCTGATACGCACTTTTGTGATGATTTTTTGGGGTCCTAAAAAATGTACCTCAGTTTCGTACCTTGCCTTTGTACCTGAACCACTCCCGACCGCAATATTTCGTTCTTTGCAAGGGAAGGGTGTCACTACGCTCACCCAGCACGCCGAGCAACACATGCCGCGTGCCCAGGGCCTCGCAGAGGTGTCAGATGCTGCTGCAGAGGGGTACCTTGCTCGAAAGAAGCCCGCCAAACGGGAGGTGTGCGGGGTCCCGGCAGAGAGCGTTGTGGCAGACCTGCGTAAGAAGAAAACGGCACACGACATCCGTGAGGCGACATTATTTCGGGCGCTCCGTCGGGCTGGGTACATAGGAGAGCGAGTGGGACGTGGTGACGACAGATATATGAGGTGGTGCATCAACTGCACGCACGTGCGGAAAGCGGCGTTCCTTGCTGGCCAAGAAAGATGTCACCTGCACTCCTACTCCTCCCACTCGTCCTGCTCCTACCCCCACACCAACTGATGTGGGCAGTGAGAGTGATGGCAGCTCCAGAGCAGCAGATGATCTCGGAAGCGATGAGCGGGTCAGCCGGGCAGACTACCCCAGTCTGTACCGGAAGTACGAAGCGTTGCGGGCCCGCCATCACCGCCTCCAGGAGAGGACCCGAGGGTTAAGAGTAGGGTTGTACAGCGCCAGGGGAGAGTATTGAGTATTCCCCTGGCGTTGAGACATCCCTGGCTATCTTGCGGTCGCACTGTGGGGGCTGAGTCGGCAGGCAGATGCCTATCCAATGACTTTGTTGAGTCCTCACATGGTACACTCTCGTGCTGTCGAGACTGCGTGGTGTGCATATCCTGCGGGGCGCAAATTACACAGCACAAACATCACCAATTCGGCTCTCAGGGCGTACAATATCCCAACCGTGCCTTCACAGGCTGAGATCGACGAAGCAAAGACATCTACGCGCTGCCCACTAATGCCGATGCAGCCTCGCAGGCGTACGAAGTACTCACAATGACCCATCCGCGATCGAAGTACTACACCCAGGAGGTGGCTGAACTCATTCCGCTGGCGCAACAACACAACATTCCCACGAATCAGGTCAAGAAAGACCTTGCCGAGGCACTGGGGAAGGCAACATGCGTGCCACCTGAGCCGGAACCACCGCAGAAAAGGCAAAGAACGAAATATTGCGGTCGGGAGTGGTTCAGGTACAAAGGCAAGGTACGAAACTGAGGTACATTTTTTAGGACCCCAAAAAATCATCACAAAAGTGCGTATCAGGTGTCACAAGTGGGCTCCAGACGGTTTCCGGGGGGGTATGGGTCGGATTTTCGGGTCAGATCAGGTATTAGGGCGGTTCTGATGGTATGTTGAAATTTTTGGTATTTGTACGTTTTTAGGGGGGCTTATGACCCCCCCTACCCCCCCCCCCTCTGGTGCCCCCCCCTGGTTGACATTCTTGTTGAGTTAGTGAAAGCATACACAGTTCATCAGAGCTGTCAGCTTCACTGTCGGTGGTTGGTTGGTGCGTTGATGCTTAAAAAAAGATGTGAAAAAGGCAAGCCACAACCAGCACGCCCCAACTTACTTCTTCTTGGGCTTGCTGGGGCAAGTCTGCATGTTGTGCCCAGGCTTCCTACACCCTTTGCAGAGCCTGCGGTGTTTGTTGGGAGTCTGGGTGGTCGGGGACGCTGCGCGCTTCTTTTCGGAGGACTGGGAGGACTGGGAAGGCTGTGTCTGTGTGAGAGAGTTCACACGAACCGGCTTCGCCCATGCCAAGATGCTTGACTGTTGGGTTGGCTGAGACACAACTTTCTTTTGGGTGGACTGCTTCTCTGTGCTCTCTTTTGCCTTCCCGTCCAACCCAGGTTCAAGGTCCGCACCACCAGCCTCAGGGGATGTTTCTGTGCTTGGTGCGAAGGTGAGGTCCGGACAAAGGGAGCTCTTCACGAACCCGTCCTCCTCACCCGACACCTTCAGCACGTACCCCATATCCCGCAAGCGCTGGGCTACCACCTCCCCCCTCACACTTTCCACCGACTTTCCCCAAACAGCTCCAACAGAGGTGCACATGGCCTCGCGGTACCACCTCTCTGTGGTTCTCGTTGGTGGTAGGGACTGCGGACGCCGTAGATGAGGAGTCGTTTAATGCGCGCCGCTCTTCAGCAGTGATTTTGACGCCTCTGGACCCCAGGAGTTTGCGGGTTTCCGGGTTTGCGGTCTTCAGCAGTGGTTCTGATGCCTCTGGACCGCAGGAGTTTGCGGGTTCGCTGGTTTCCCGTCCGTATGTGTCTGAGGGGGGATGCCCCGATTCCCTTCGTCACGACATATCTTTGAGCGTAGGTCACTTCCCCCCTCTACGGACCCCGTGCACCCTGGTTCCCCTAAGTGGCACCAATAGACCCCGTTGTCCCCATTCCTTGCCCCAAAGTTTGCAGATTTGTGTGTCTCCAAAAAAAAATCTCAAAAAAAAACGAAAAATTTCCCCAAAAAAAAGGGTGAAAAGTAAGTACTACTATTCAACGGCCCAACGTGTCCCAGAGCCCCAAAAAAATAAGTACTACTATTCGGCTAAGTACTACTATTCAACTAAGTACGTTTATTTGACCCCCCCCTGTAAGAATTCTTAAAATTCTTACAGGGGGGGTCAAATAAACGTACTTAGTTGAATAGTAGTACTTAGCCGAATAGTAGTACTTATTTTTTTGGGGCTCTGGGACACGTTGGGCCGTTGAATAGTAGTACTTACTTTTCACCCTTTTTTTTGGGGAAATTTTTCGTTTTTTTTTGAGATTTTTTTTTGGAGACACACAAATCTGCAAACTTTGGGGCAAGGAATGGGGACAACGGGGTCTATTGGTGCCACTTAGGGGAACCAGGGTGCACGGGGTCCGTAGAGGGGGGAAGTGACCTACGCTCAAAGATATGTCGTGACGAAGGGAATCGGGGCATCCCCCCTCAGACACATACGGACGGGAAACCAGCGAACCCGCAAACTCCTGCGGTCCAGAGGCATCAGAACCACTGCTGAAGACCGCAAACCCGGAAACCCGCAAACTCCTGGGGTCCAGAGGCGTCAAAATCACTGCTGAAGAGCGGCGCGCATTAAACGACTCCTCATCTACGGCGTCCGCAGTCCCTACCACCAACGAGAAGATGTGGACGGATGGCCCCAGACACACCTCACCATAGATGTAGCCTTCGAGGACCAGCTGCGGAAAAACACATGCCAAAAGAAAGGCGGGGAGGGGGAGGTCGTGTTTCTTTCCTGAGGTGGAGGCCCACGTGCTTAAAGAAGTGGGAGAACGGCGGAAGAACGACTTGCCAACGACGCGCCGCAAAATCAAGGAGCTTGCCATGTCCTTTGTTCCCTTCCCGAAAGGCTTCCAGGCTTCGGTGGAGTGGATCGACGGTTGGGCCAGGAGAAACAAGTTTTAATTTCGTACTTCGCGCATTGCCAAGCTTTCTCTTGAAAAAGCCCGGGTCCAGTTGCACAGCTTCTGGTCCACCATCAGACGCCTCTCCATCGGGTCCGAGCTGCTGCACAACCCCTTTGGTACTTTTGACCTGGTTGTGAATGTGGATGAGTCTGCCTTGTACAAGAGCTCTACCCGCAGGGACAAACTGTTGTGCTACACCACTGACACCAACATCGTGGTCGATACCGATGCTGGAAAAAATAGATTTGCCACGTTGATTGGTGCTGTCACGTTCAGTGTGAAAGACAGGACCATTCTTGCGACAAAGCAGTCGATCGTTTTTAAAGGTGCGGGCGAGAGGATAAAGAAGGAGGAGCATCAGATTCACAAAGACTCGGGGGTTACTGGGGGGGGGGGGGGGCAAATACAAGAGTATATGCAAATACAAGGGTATATGCTAATACAAGAGTACTCCAGAAATCGCGATTTTACAAAGTTCACCGAGCAAATACAAGAGTATACTCTTGTATTTGCATACTAGACTTTTGAAGAACTTTTGTGGGGTTTTCATCATATTTTGTACTTCCAATGACCCCCCCCAGGCCAGTGGGCCTCCTGTCTGGAGTCGTCACGGTCTGGTGGGAGTCGCCTCGGGGTGGGAAAGGCCAAGAGGACGCTCGTATTGTCTCTTCGGCGCCGCTGCCCCATGAGGGCCCACCCGGAGGCCACATTTCTAGTATGCAAATACAAGAGTATATACTCTTGTATTTGCATACTAGACAACTTTTCAGCTAAAAAACAATTTTTTGAAAACCCTGAATTACGTAAGCTGGCACGGTGAATAGAAGAGTATACCCTTGTATTTGCCCCCCCCCAGTAACTGTACTTTCCAGAAAACCGGCTGGGTCAAAGAAGCCGAGTGGCGGTGGTGGATTGACAGCGTCTTGGCCCCCATTTGCAAAAACAAAAACGTGCTTGTCATTTATGACTCGGCGACAACACACATTGCACCAAAAAATGTTGCGTACTTGCACAGGAAGACGGGGGCGAAGTCAGCGGTCATTCCAGGTGGGTTGACAGGAACAGTGCAGTACCTTGATGTGCATGCATTTGCACCATTCAAGGCTGCCTTCCACACTCACCTGGAAGGGCTCAAGGACAAAGCCCGTCTCGAGATAAAGAAATCAACAGCCGAAGGTTTTCGCCAGGATTGTCGCTTCACAGAGAGGTGGTACCGCGAGGCCATGTGCACCTCTGTTGGAGCTGTTTGGGGAAAGTCGGTGGAAAGTGTGAGGGGGGAGGTGGTAGCCCAGCGCTTGCGG
This sequence comes from Rhynchopus euleeides, assembly GCA_963210315.1. Classification (NCBI taxonomy): domain Eukaryota; phylum Euglenozoa; class Diplonemea; order Diplonemida; family Diplonemidae; genus Rhynchopus; species Rhynchopus euleeides. The sequence continues at coordinate 710,858 of OY723298.1, read as the reverse complement.
GATATGGGGTACGTGCTGAAGGTGTCGGGTGAGGAGGACGGGTTCGTGAAGAGCTCCCTTTGTCCGGACCTCACCTTCGCACCAAGCACAGAAACATCCCCTGAGGCTGGTGGTGCGGACCTTGAACCTGGGTTGGACGGGAAGGCAAAAGAGAGCACAGAGAAGCAGTCCACCCAAAAGAAAGTTGTGTCTCAGCCAACCCAACAGTCAAGCATCTTGGCATGGGCGAAGCCGGTTCGTGTGAACTCTCTCACACAGACACAGCCTTCCCAGTCCTCCCAGTCCTCCGAAAAGAAGCGCGCAGCGTCCCCGACCACCCAGACTCCCAACAAACACCGCAGGCTCTGCAAAGGGTGTAGGAAGCCTGGGCACAACATGCAGACTTGCCCCAGCAAGCCCAAGAACTTGAAGAAGAAGTAAGTTGGGGCGTGCTGGTTGTGGCTTGCCTTTTTCACATCTTTTTTTTAAGCATCAACGCACCAACCAACCACCGACAGTGAAGCTGACAGCTCTGATGAACTGTGTATGCTTTCACTAACTCAACAAGAATGTCAACCAGGGGGGGCACCAGAGGGGGGGGGGGGGCAATACAAATCAAAACGGTACGAAACCAAATGAGGGGCGAGTGGTAGGACGAGAACAGAGCGGATACTCGACCGGAAGGCAGAAGAAGTGAGAGACGGACGACAGCAGTGACCAGCGCGCCCCTGGTGGACCAAACAGCCCCGCAGAGCCCCTGCAAACAGCGTTTTTAGGAAAAGTTGAATAGACGTACTTAGTACGTCTATTCGCTCGCAAACTATTTATTAATTTTCTGGCGAGGTCGATTTAGGCCCGCGCGTTCGCCGAATAGTAGTACTAAGTACGTTTATTTGACCCCCCCCTGTAAGAATTCTTGAAAATTCTTAAGAATTCCCGAATTCTTACGAAAAAAGAGCTTTTTCTCTTAAGAATTCTGTCAAACCATGCACCCACCCCCTTCAATCTTCTGCGAATCCTCTGCGACCACACAACAGCAGCGCCCACCCCAGCGCTGCCGGGGTGAGAGGGGATGCCAGCATGGCTGGGATGGATCACTCCCTCAGCGGCACGCGACAGACAGCGCAGCTGTGTGCCGGGGGGTCTGTGACAGAGTTTCCCGTGGGGTCACGCGTGGTTGTCGACGGGCTTGGTCCTGGCGTCGTGGTGTTCTCCGCATGCGCAGAGGGTGGTGGTGGCTGCAACAGCAGCGACGGCGGAGCAGCTGTGCCCTCACATCCCCGCCTGGACATCCGACTGGAGAAGGGTGGCATTGTGACTGTGCATTCGCTGTCCTCGGTGAATGTGCTTCCCCTGCCCCGGTCTGCCGTGTAGCCACCCCAGGGAAGTGGAGTGGGGGAATGGCAGTGGGGGTGATGCGGCGGCAGCAATCAGGTTGCGCACGCCACCTTGTCTGGAGCAGGTAGGGAGGATGGAGGGTGGGGTGGGTGGAGGAACCACAGTAGAATTTCGTGTTGTGCTTTCCTATATTCTAGAGTAACCCGGTAGCGGAGCAACGTCTCTCGCGGGATGTGGGAGCTTGCTGTGTCTGGTTGCATGGGGCGAAGGGGAGGGAGGGAGGGGGGGGCGTGTCTGTGTGTCGAGGCTGTCCACTCGGCAGGGTATTGCGGTAGGTGTGGGAGTGGTTCAACACACGACACCATAATGGGATGATTCGCTTCTTGAATGGCCCTTCTTTGTGTTGGTTCCTACACTGTGTGTGCGGCATAGCTCATGCCCCCAAGACCTGCTGTCAGGCAGGCCCCACAGAGCAGACAATCCTTCATGACACCTGCAAGTGACTGAGCATAGTCGCGGAGAGTAGAGCGCGTGTATGCAGCACAGCAACTCCGACCCTGCCCCCAGTCTCCACGTGGGGTGCACCCACTCCCTCTTTCTCCACCTTCGCCTGTCTTGGGGTGCCCCGGGTGCCAAAGGGTCTCTATTAGCTTTGGGGTGGACGTGACTCCAGAAAAATCAGGAGGCCAGGAGGCACCGGTGGGAGTGGGGTGTATCTCCGGCACAATGGGGGGCGACGCTGGCACCTTCATCGTCGAGTACGCTAAGTCCAACAGGTTGAAGTGCGCCACCTGTCGGGGCATCATCGCGCAGGGGACACTGCGTATCGGGGTCTTCGTGCAATCCCCGAAGTTTGATGGGCCGGTTCCAAAGTGGAACCACGACACCTGCTTCCAGGACCGGTGGCTGCTGAAGGATGACGACGCGAAGGCTTTCACCTCCCTGGAGAAGATTGCGGGGTTTTCGACGCTGAAGATGGCAGACCAGCAGCGCATCACACAGCTCGTGAAGAAGACCGCCTCCGGAAAGATCGACGCCGACGCAGACGACGACGACAATGACCCTCCTCCGAAGCGCAAGAACCTCGAGGCTGAGGCTGCTCTCACCAAGGCCATGCGTGACAACCTGAAGGGAACACCCTTTGTTGCCCTGGAGGAGGAGAAGATCAGCGCGAAGAAGAGGAAGCGTGAGGAGGAGGAGGACGACGACAACAAGGTTGACACCAAGATGAGGAGGGGCAGTGCAAAGGAGGACCGCCCCTCAAAGGCATCGAGGAAGGGCGTGCTGGATAAGATCACCGTTGCAGCCGATGAAAACCCCTCAGGCCACCTCTCTTGTTTGAGCGCGGCCTCGAGGATGCCTGACGCCTTCGGCAGTCCTTCCAGCACCGTCCCGAGGGCAGGCACCCTCTCTCTCTTGCGCTCGTATCTCTCGGAGATGTGGAGCTGGTTGCCCGCCTCATGGCGGCGTGAGCCGACCTCAGCGACTGTGTGTATGACGTGAGGTACTGCAGCGCAGACTGCGGCTGGATCTGCTGGCGACGCAGCAACAGCTGGACCCACAGTTGGAAGCACTCTTCCCTCGGGAGGCTTGGATCCATCACTTGCCGTGACGGAATGCCTCGGCGCGGCGAATCACCGAGAACGACGGCGGAGCCCCTGTAGCACTGTGCCTGAGTGCGCCAGGTAGCACGCTTCCGAGCCGGCATGATGTCCTCTGGGTGTGATGGAACCCTGCTCCAGCTGTCCCTCTCCAAATGCGAAGGCTGGGTTGAGCAGCGTAGTTTTCATTCTGAGTCGGGAGACGGAGCTGCATCGGGCGAGTCCTGAGGCAGAGGCGTCGAGGCAGGGGGGGGTAATCCTTTTTTGCGTACTTTTTGTGTTCCCCCTCCCCCTTGGGACGACTAGCAGGAGGCGTTGCCCAAGACCCTCTTCTGCGCTTCATTCACCGCCTCGCCCCTCTTGGCCTTGGTACTGGCGATGCGCAGCTCCGCATCGGAGTAGTCAGACCACTCGATGGGGAGGGCGTGAGCTTCGTACGCCGCACCCCTTTTCAGCACGTTAAATTCATAGATTCCGTTGTTCATGGCCCTTCCCGACTTCCTCCGCTCCGGAGAGGAACGATCCGTACCTCGATATGATTTTATCGAGGAACCGGTCGACCCCGAGGCGCGAGCCGAGGTGTTTCTCCCAGATCCCCGCGCCACCCGCCGCTCCTGAGCCCCCCTCTCTGCCTGCAAGACGGCGAGCTGGAGCCTGCTTCGCGACGCCGCGACGTCTCCTTCGGCAGGAGCACCCTTCCATACCCTCAGGCCCTCCTCATCCGCGACCGGGGCATCCTGGATCCACTGCAAACCCCCAGGAGCAGGGCGGGCAGACCCCTGGCGGATATTTTTGTTTGTGCGCACTTTGCAATTCAACCTGTTTGTATGTATGTTGCACTGCACGCTGCCAACAGCCTATTGTTTACTGTCACTAGCAAGATTGTTTGTGTAGAAAAAACACTGTGACGAGGACCTGCCACGCCACCGTATTCCTGCAGGAGACACAGGTGGGAGAGGGAGGCGCGTGTCTCCGGCACTATGGGGGGCGACGCTGGCACCTTCATCGTCGAGTACGCTAAGTCCAACAGGTCGAAGTGCACCACCTGTAAGGATACCATCGCGCAGGGGACACTGCGTATCGGGGTCTTCGTGCAATCCCCGAAGTTTGATGGGACGTACTCCCAGTGGAACCACGACACCTGCTTCCAGGACCGGTGGCTGCTGAAGGATGACAACGCGAAGGCTTTCACCTCCCTGGAGAAGATTGCCGGGTTTTCGACGCTGAAGATGGCAGACCAGCAGCGCATCACACAGCTCGTGAAGAAGACCGCCTCCGGAAAGATCGACGCCGACGCAGACGACGACGACGATGACTCCTCCTCCGAACCTGCAGAGAGCGCCGCCACAAAGAAGAAGCGCAAGAACCTCGAGGCTGAGGCTGCTCTCATCGAGACCATGCGTGACAACCTGAAGGGGCTGAACACACGCCATATGAAGGCCATCCTGCAGCACAACGATCAGCCCTCTTCTGGGCCACGCTTCGGTGGCGAGGCATCCATGCGCGACCGCATCGCCGAAGGCATGGTGTTTGGCGCCCTCCCACGCTGCCCCAACGACGACTGCACCAGCAACTTTGCAGAGGACACTGAGGGACGCGGCGAGGAGGAGTCGGATTCCGACGGAACCCCCTCCGGCCACCTCTGCCTCAGCAAGGGGAAGTACAAGTGTGTCTGCGGGAGCCTGGACACCTTTGTCGCCTGCACCTGGATGGGGACAACTGTGAAGCGGACCCCCTGGGAGATCCCCGACTCCATCACGCAGAAGTTCTGCGCGGCGTACACTTTCAAACGCCCTCCCAGGCAGAAGCTGCTGTACTCCCTCGTCGACCTGGAGGAGGAGAAGATCAGCGCGAAGAAGAGGAAGCGTGAGGAGGAGGAGGAGGAGGATGACGACGACGATGATGATGATGACGACGACGACAACAAGGTTGACACCAAGATGAGGAGGGGCAGTGCAAAGGAGGACCGCCCCTCAAAGGCATCGAGGAAGGGCGTGCTGGATAAGATCACCGTTGCAGCCGCAGGGAAGCTCTCCCAGACACAGGCACAGCTGCAGCGCACTGTGGAGGAGAACGGGGGTGTTTTCATCAAGGGGAACTCCCTGAAGGACCCAGAGTCGACGAAGGGGATCGATGTTGTGCAGTACCTCATCACGACGGAGAAGGAGTTTGAGAGCATGAAGCTGAAGAAGCTGCAGGAGGCCTCAGACATGGAGGGCCACCCCATCATTGTCACGGAGGAGTGGCTGTCCACCTGTGTTGCGGAGCTGAAGCTGATGGACCCACACACGCTGGAGGAGTCGGGTGTCTGCCTGCACAACCTGCCCGAGGAGACCGAGAGGGACAAGCGCCGGCGCAAGGCAGACGCTGTGGAGCTCACCAAGGCGCAGGCCAGGGCGGCGAAGAATGAGGAGGAGGAGGAGGCAAACGAGGACTCTCAGCGCACCGCGGCGCGTCGGGCTGCCCTCGCATCCGGGAAGAAGGTGTTGAAGAATAAGGGGGGTGTTCCTGTGGAGCCCGATTCTGAGCTTGACGAGACACACCACGTGTTTATCCCGCGACCCAATGAGGTTTACAGCGTGACGCTGAACTACGTCGACCTTTCGAGGAAGAAGAACTCCTACTACATCATGCAGATCCTGCAGCCTGACAAGGGGGACAAGAACCGCGTCACGCTCTACCGCAAGTGGGGCCGCATCGGGGGGGAGCAGGGGGCTGACACATCCGAGGAGATCCCCAGCACGTCTGCCGCGATCCGAGCCTTCAGCAAGCTTTTCAAGGAGAAGACGAAGAATGACTTTTCCTCGGTGGCGGCGGGGGAGTTCGAGCCGAAGCCGGGAGCACACCGCCTCGTGCATGTGGACTACTCGGTGAAGACTGGGGATGACCTGGATGCGGAGCCTGCAGAGCTGAAGGATTACGACGGACCCCTCGACGCGCAGACGAAGAAGTTTGTCGAACTCATCTTCGACGTGAAGCAGATGCACAGCCTGCTGGCTGAGATGGAGATCGACACGAAGAAGATGCCGCTGGGGAAGATCTCGAGGGATGCGCTGAAGGACGGGATGAAGGTGCTGAAGAGGATCCAGAGCTACGTCACGGAGATCGGCGAGGAGCGTGTGAAGGAGATCGCATCGGGCGAGGCTGCCGAGAACCTCCAGGAGGAGAAGCTCTCGAAGAAGAAGCGCGACGAGGCTGAGGCAGAGATCAGGGCCATCAAGATGAAGCTGCAGGGGCTCTCTGCTGAGTTCTACACCGCAGTGCCGCACAACGAGACGGACACGGCGGAGGCCCTGCTGGATGAGGTGGACAAGGTGACGAAGAAGAACGAGCTGGTGCAGAACCTGATGGACGTGGAGATTGTCACCCGCCTGATGCGCGGGGGCAAGGGGGCGGGCACCCACCCTGTGGACAACCACTTCGACTCCCTCAAGGTGGACATGAGCAGCGTGGAGAAGAAGTCGCCGCTGTTCAAAGACATCAACACATACCTCCAGAATACGCACGCTGCAACCCACAAGATGTACAGCTTGGAGATCGACGCTCTGTGGGAGATCGAGCGCCCGGGGGAGACGGAGAAGTTTGAGAGCTTCATGAAGAAGCACAAGCTGGATGAGACGATGCTTCTCTGGCACGGGTCGCGACTCACCAACTGGGGTGGTATCCTCTCCCAGGGGCTCCGCATTGCCCCCCCGGAGGCACCCACGACAGGGTATATGTTCGGCAAGGGCGTTTACTTCGCAGACATGTCATCGAAGTCCGCAAACTACTGCTTCACAAACTCTGAGAAGACGACCGGTGTGATGGTGCTGTGTGAGGTGGCGCTCGGTGCCCCGAAGGTCTGCACGCACTCCGACTACATCGAGACGCTTCCCAAGGGCAAGCTGTCCTGCTTCGGGAAGGGCGCCACCCGCCCTGACCCCAAGGGCTCGATCACCTATGAGGACAGGATGGTCATCCCGTGCGGCAAGTCGCAGCAGCTCGGAGAGCACACCTCCCTGAGGTACAACGAGTTCATTGTGTACAACACTGACCAGATCCGGATGCGCTACCTCCTGCAGCTGAACTTCAAGTACAACGGGAAGTATGGGACGTTCTTCTAAACGGGCCCAACAACAACTGGCTTACCGCTGTTGGCGCAGTTTGGTGCATCCTGAGCCCCTGTCCCAGCCTGATATTACTGCTGGAAAGCGCTGTGGAGCGGAACAATGTGAGTGAGTGTGTGGCAGTGGGGTGGTTGCATCCAGAGCAGGGAATGCTCGGTGCGTTCTCCACACTGTATTGCAAACACAAGAATGTAGAGTTAACATTCACACACAACACAAAATCGCTCAAAATATGCACGTCACTTGTCGCCGACACCAATGATAATATGATTCACAGGCGGGAATACCATGTGAGCAGGTGTCTTTGACATCCAACTCCAAAATGGTTCATGCGTGGGCCCGCCGCGCTTCCCTGTCCGTTTCAAAACAAATACTGCAATTGCAGTTGTGTGGAATGCAAACCTTGTGTGCGTGCGATGGAGATCTGTTTCAATGTGACACTCCCACCCACGTCCTTCCTGCCTCTGGGCAGGAAGGCAAAGCCCTCCCCCCCCCCCCCCCCCAATGGTTTCGATCGAGAACACAACGCTGTTTCCCTTTTCACCCATTGAACCAGTGCAGCCCTGCCACCCTCGAACGCGACTTCAGTCTATAATCCACCCGCCCCTCCCCCCCCCCCCTGGCTCGCATCCCTTCCCCCCTTTTGAGTGACCTATTTCCCTCACAAAAAAGGGTTGTTCGAGTCGAAAAATTCCCCCGAGACACAGAAATAGAGAGAGAGGGCGGAAACAGTGCGACTACCCTAGGCGTGCAACGCCGATCCCTCACACCCTCCCCGTGTGCGTGGGGGGCGGCGAGTGATCCACCCAGGCCTGTGTGATGTGTGTGGGGTGGATGGTGGCGCCTTTCCCATCCCTTCCCCTACTCGCCCCTTCGCCCGACGTAACCACGTTAACCATGCGGGTCTTGCTTTGAGCTTGATCTCGCAGAAGGCTCTCTCTCTCTCAAGTGATTGACAACGTGTCGCTGGCGTGCTGCCCCCCTCAAGCCCCAGCCCACGCAATCGCAGACCAAAGCAAGCGTCACGTGCCTCTCTCTCTCTCTCCTCCCCCCGCTCTCCCTCTGTTCCAGCCGATCCCTCAACTGCTCGTCTTCGGCTGGGCTTGGGATTCCATATTATTCGGTGGTGTCTCCCGTTCCAGGCGATGGTGGGATTCACCACCACCCAGCCCACTCGTGTGCTGCGCAGGGTTAACCCACACAAGTGTACTGTGGTTCTGCACTACATTCATGTGGCCCAATGAATCGAAAAAGCAATGCGAATAGTCACCCTTGTCGTGTCGTTTGACGCGGGAGTGGTGTTTGGGAGGCGGGGTTTGGGTTATATTGTGCTGTGACGAGAACAAAAAAAGCTCCAATTGCATTGGGCCCAGTGTTCTCCCGATTCGCCACTCTGGGGAAAATGTTATGGCGAGTTTTGATCCGGAAAAGGGGGTGATGAGTAAAGACGGTGGGGAATCCGTCTCCACTCACGACCATGTCGTACTCCTGGTGTTGTGCCGTTTCCCACTTGCCATGGTGCACCAAACGGCACGTACATACACTCGACAAGCACACAGCACAGGGGGGGTCTGGGGGCGGAGCCCCCCAGCCACCGGAGGCCACGGTAGCGAACATCTGGCCTTCTCCTTCGAGTTCTTGGACTCTTTGGAGCAAGCGCTGGGTTCGTGGGTCACGAACCCAGATATGCTCGTTGTTGGGAAGTTGTGCAGGTGCGCAGGCACCGGGCCCCCTCTCCTAAAAAAAAAGTTGTGCAGGTCGAGGAGTGGAAAGTCGGTCTAAAAATCTGTGACAACCCACCCACAAAAAAATGGCGAAACTCTCGCCACCGGGTTTTTGGGGGGGAAAATGCAAATGGCCACTTTCGCCCCAAACTCGCCATCGGGAGAACACTGATTGGGCCTGTCTTCCAATAGTCCATGTGGGGGCGGGGGCGGGGGGCGGGAAAGAGGCTGCCCTTAGGAGGTCACCCCAAAATACCGAATTTACCGTTTTTACCGTTTTTACCGCTAGTTTACCGCTGGGCCTTTGTCACAAAACCGGTTTTTTTACCGGTAACCGGACATGGGACACGCGGGACAGGCGGACCGGTAAAACCGGTAGGTGGCACCGGTTTTTTTGTGTCTTGTCAAAACTTTTTTGGCGGTTTTCTGGTGACCGTCCATAGGGGGACCCTTTTCAAATTTTTTTCCGGGGTGGGCCTATTTTGCATATTTGAGCCCGATTTCAAAGGAATTTCTGAGTTTTGAGCCCGTTTTGAGGCCTAAAACGCGTCATCGAATTTCCATTTTTCTGCCCATACGGGCAGGGACTTGGCCAAAATAGCTCAAAAAATTTTCCGGGGGGCTTCGCCCCCCGGACCCCCCTTGTGGGGGGCTCCGCCCCCCACATTACTGCTGCAGACGAACGACCAATGGCGGCGGCTCCACATCCTGACCGGAGTCGACACGTGGGCCCCCCGTGGTTCCCAGCGTGCCGCCGTCAGTCTCCTCGCGGTCGACTTCACCTTGGCGAAGCGGAGGTGTGCCCCTCACAGGTGCCACCATCGCATGCCGCGTCGTCGTGGATGGTGGAGCGTTGCAGTGCAGTGTGCTCCTCAACTTTGTGTCACGCTTCCTGCACCTGGGTGTGGACAAGGGGTGTGCTCACTTCTCGCAGCATCTAGCTGGCGGTGGGTGGCACGTGCTGGAGCTGCGCGACTTCCAGGTTGATCTGGTGCAGACCTGAGGATGGCGTGGCTGGCGCAGGGAGGTACAGTGGGACGCCCGGACCGGCACTCCTGAGGCCGTCTGCCATGTCCTCCCCCGCGCGCCCGGGCGGTGCCTTCGCTTACTGTCGAGCGACCGAGTCTCTGGGGTACGGCTTCAAAAGTAGACCGTGCCTGGCACCAACGACCTGTGTCCGTGCGTTGCTGACCCTGCACTGCTCTCGTTTCGAGTCCCTATCAGCATCACCAAGTCGTACATCGCCGTGCTGGGCTGTGCCGGTCCCCTAACCCCGTCCCCGTGTCGCAGGGGGCAGGGGGTGACCACGGGGTGGATTCCCTAACACCCCACCCGCGAGGCCGGGTACAGGAAGCGTCCCCAAAAATTCTGGAATTTGAAAAATGAGCCCACTTTGCTAAACTGGACCCAACTCCCCACACTCTTTTTTTTGGTCATTTTCCCCGATTTTACCGGTTTGTCCCCGGATGTCCCCCCGTGTTCCCCCGTGTCTTAAGGTGACCTCCTTATACTCGCGCCAAGGGGGAAAGAACGGGGGGGGATGCCGGCGAAAAAAGCAACTTCCGCCGCTGCCCAGAGGCATGCACCAGAGAACCTTTCTGCACCCTATCGCGGGGAGACCCTTCTCTCTGTGGGACGACCCAGCATTGCAGCCTTCTCGGCAGTGTTTCTGTTGTGATTTCGCAGCATTCACGCAAAGCGCGGGGGGAGGGGGGTCCTGATGCCGGCCTTGCCTATGGGTCTATAGTATGTATTGAAGCCTGTAGGGCAAGATGCTGGCGCCAGAGGGCTATGTTCTGGATATCCGGGGTGGGGATGGGGGGGGGGTGGTGGTGGTGGTTGTCGTGGGAGCAGCCCCGATATGCCTTTGCTGCGTTTTGACAGGCAATGGTGGGGCTGTGGTAGGGAGACTCGAATGGCGTTGCCGGAGTTGGGAAGCGAGCGCAGGCGTGTACCTAAAAATTGCTCAAAGTTGGCAGCAAACCAGAATCCGCAAGCAGCTTTTTTGCCAACATTGTTCTGACAGCGCTGCACCCTTTCCTGCGCCCTTTGCCTGACCACCACGCACCCTGCAGACCCTCTCACACACGGCAGCCAGCATGTTCGCCCTGCTCCTGGCAGTGGCTGTCGGTGTTGCGGACCCGCAATGTGCTGGTTTTGGTGGGTCGACGTCGTACTCCGTGCAGAACGCGAAAGGACCGGCGACCCTGGCCTTCACTACAGCAGGTGAAGGTGTGGCGGCAGTGTGCGTCGGACAAGACGGGCCAGTGGGCCGCACCAACGGCCACATTCACATCCTGGACGCTTTCACGGGTGCCGTGAGGAATGTCACGAAGGCTGAGTGTGCCGCCACCGTCATGCATCGCACTGGCCCGTTCGTGGTGATGCCTACTGCCGTCCCTGCGAAGCCTGGCAACATGTCAGTCACGTACCTCCCTGTCGATGACCTCGAAAAATTCACCACGCAGACCTTTTACGGCAGCATCTACAGCCTGGGGTCGAATAATGAGAATGTCACGGTTGTTGGCACCCAGTACCCGAGCTCCCCGGCGTCGGAGAACATGGTGGAGGTGCTCAGCATACAGGGGTACTCGGACGCGAACTTGGGGGTCAAAGGCGTGCCGGTTGCCGTTGCCATTTCGAATACTCTTGGTGGTACCTGGACAAACTACATCGCAATCGCAAGTTCAGGTGCAGACGGTGTCTATGTGTTCGTGAAAATTCCCTACCAAGGTGTGGTGAACTCCTTCCCGCTGCCTGCGGGGACAGAGGTGCTGGCCCTTAAGTTCTACGACCAGGGCCCCTACCTTGCGATTGTAACCGTCACTGGGACTCTGATCTACAACATCAGGACTGGACTGCAGTCCACGTTCGGTGATTCCGACTGGTACACCTCGTCGGTTGCCTTCAACGACGATGGCAGCTGGATGGCTGTTTCCGGGTCGCGCGGCGGGTTTGTGGGCGGCATTCCTTATATTTACATGATGAGTCTCCGCACAGGCGCGGTGCAGACGCTGTGCCAGCAGGAGATGGTTGACCAGGACCACCCCGCGAACAACTACGCCTCTCTCTCGTATGCGACGGATGCGCAGGGCCGTGGGGTGATCTTGTCTCGCCACCAGAACACCACACACATGGTGCTGCAGACTTTCCGGGTGCCAGACACGACGGATGTCGGCCGCAACAACTGATTTGTCGTGAACAGACAGGTGTCGTCCTCCCAGCCTCTGCGTTTCAGGGACACCGGCTGTGGGTCTGATTCCGGTACTGGTTCTGGTGCTGGGTGAAAGCGACTGGGAGGCCGTGAGGCAGCCAGCACACATCCACACCACCCACCCCACCCCCCACCCATCCATTCATTCACGGTGTCAAGTATCACCGATGAAATGTGGGTCTGGCTCTGGTGCTGGGTGAAAGCGACTGGGAGGCCGTGAGGCAGCCAGTCCATTCACATCACTCTCGCACCAGTGAACCGAGGTCATCTCGAGTTCACCATTCTTCTGCTTCCCTATCCCTATCCCTATCCCGCCACCACCCACTCATGCATGTTCCTAACGTAAACTGAGATTTAAGAGAATCGGTGGCTTGTGTTCCCTTCCTTTGGCCATTCATCTTTCTTTCTGCTCCATCACAGCTTTCGTGCAATCCTCCTTGGGCTGCCCAACTCGGCAACCTGGAAGTAGGGGGTGTCCAAACCCCGACACACGGAGCATTCATGATTCGGTGCACTGCCGTTGTGTTGACACCCGTTCCTTGTCCCCCCTATTTCTTCCTTCAATCGAGCTGTGAATGCTTCGCGGTTAACTCCTAATAGCAGATGTCGATGTGCAGGCCTTTGGGATTATTGACTTCCTCACAGGTTGTCCCCTTGAACAGCAGTGCAGGAAGAATCATGACTCCCTGTTACCATCTGCTTGGGATTTGCTCCTCCAATGAGGTGAACGATTGGAAGCCCTCCCGCCTCTCTGCCATTTCAGTCCACAGAAGTATTATTTCCCCTCCTCTGACTTGCCAACGCATCAGCGGCATGGAATGTGCTGGCCCCCCAATGCTACGCTGCAGGAATCCACACAACACATCCGGTTGGAATGAGGGCGCTGCTGATGCTGCTGCTGGCAGCGTCTACCGTCGACGCATCGTGGAGCTGGGGGTCGCGTTGGGGGCAGACTCGGAGCACGCAGAAGAAGTGCTACACGACGTGGGTGAAGGGGTCGTACGGCACGTGCTTCGGGTCCCTGAGCGGGTGCTACCGCGGGCCGAACGGACAGTGGGGCTGGACCAACCGCATCAGGACAGGGACGCATCAGCTCGACATGTGGAGTGGGGCTTCGCAGTGTCAGACCTGGCGTGGGTCCAAGACCGGGCGTGTGCAGGTGCACACCACTGGGTATGGCGTGACGGTGGATATCGTGATGGCGTCGGGGTATGGGGTGAAGCAGGCTGCGATGTGGATTGGGCAGCGCCAGCTGCCACAGAAGGGGTACCGCTACACCACGCAGCAGGAGCACTTCCCGCACCGCGTGCACCGCGCTGGCAGGCACAGCTTCCGGTTCCGCTACCGCATGCCTGCGATGCTGTACTTCGCCATGTATGCGGAGGTGTGCGAGGAGGCTGCTGCTACGCCCGTGCCTGCCCCTGTGCGCACCCCGGCCCCTGCGGCGTCGGAGTGTGTGGAGGCGTGGGCGAAGGGCAACTACGCCACCTGCTTCCGGGGGATGCGCAACTGCTGGCGCGACCAGTCGGGCGTGCTCGGGTGGAGCAACAAGGTGCGAATGGGCAGTGAGTATGGAAACCTGCTGTCCGGTGCACATACCTGCTACGCGCATGGCACAACAAGTGTCGGGCAGGTGAAGGTGGATGTAGACAGCTACGGCGTGGCAGTGACGCTCGACCTTGCGGGGGGGTGGGCCCTGCAGAAGGCGTCCATGTGGATCGGCAGCGGGATGCTCCCTGTCAAGTCGCACAGGTACTCGGCCAACCCGGCACACTTCCCCTTCTCGACGTATCGTGAGGGAGTGCACAAGTTCCAATTCCGCAGCTACTCGCGCACCTGCCTCTACTACGCGGTGCACGTGAAGGTGTGCCGTGAGCGCACGGCTGCACCAACACCGCTGCCACGGACGCCTCTGCCACGTACTCCTGTGCCACGGACCCCTGTTCCTCCGACACCTGCTCCACGGACACGGGCACCGCCGACAAACGCACCTTCCACCCACGCGCCACCAACGAACGCCCCTCCCACGAACGCGCCGCCTACAAACGCACCTCCGACACCGGCACCTGCAACTCCCGCACCGCCGACGAACGCACCACCCACAAACGCGCCGCCGACACCAGCGCCTGCAACTCCGGCGCCCACGACAAACGCACCGCCGACACCGGCGCCTGCAACTCCTGCACCACCGACAAACGCGCCGCCGACGCTGGCACCCGCAACTCCGGCGCCCCCGACGAATGCCCCTCCCACCAATGTGCCGCCTACAAACGCTCCACCAACACCAGCACCTGCGACTCCTGCGCCGCCGACACCCGCACCCGCAACTCCGGCGCCGCCGACACCGGCGCCTGCAACTCATGCACCACCGACAAACGCGCCGCCGACACCACAGCACCCGCAACTCCGGCGCCCCCGACGAATGCCCCTCCCACCAATGCGCCACCTACAAAAGCGCCGCCGACACCGGCACCTGCAACTCCGGCGCCCACGACAAACGCACCGCCGACACCGGCGCCTGCAACTCCTGCACCACCGACAAACGCGCCGCCGACGCTGGCACCTGCAACTCCGGCGCCCCCGACGAATGCCCCTCCCACCTATGTGCCGCCTACAAACGCTCCACCAACACCGGCACCTGCGACTCCTGCGCCTCCGACACCCGCACCCGTAACTCCGGCGCCGGCGACACCGGCACCTGCAACTCCCGCACCGCCGACGAACGCACCACCCACCAGCGCGCCGCCAACGCCGGCACCCACTACTTCTGCACCGCCTACAAACGCGCCCCCTACACCGGCACCGGCAACTCCCGCACCACCGACAAACGCGCCACCAACACCTGCGCCTGCGACTCCTGTGCCCCCCACAAACGCCCCGCCAACAACCGCACCAACCACCAACGCACCGCCGACACTGGCACCTGCGACTCCTGCACCGCCGACGAGCGCGCCGCCCACCAACGCCCCGCCGACAAATGCACCCCCGACACCGGCACCTGCAACTCCGGCGCCCACGACAAACGCGCCCCCGACACCAGCACCCGCAACTCTGGCGCCCCCGACGAACGCCCCTCCCACCAATGCGCCGCCTACAAACGCACCACCAACACCGGCACCTGCGACCCGCGCACCGCCTACAAACGCTCCGCCGACGAGCGCGCCGCCCACCAACGCGCCCCCGACGAATGCACCCCCGACACCGGCACCCGCAACTCCGGCGCCTCAGACGAACGCACCACCCACCAACGCGCCGCCAACGCCGGCACCCACTACTTCTGCACCGCCTACAAACGCGCCCCCTACACCGGCACCGGCAACTCCCGCACCACCGACAAACGCGCCGCCAACACCTGCGCCTGCGACTCCTGTGCCCCCCACAAACGCCCCGCCAACAACCGCACCAACCACCAACGCACCGCCGACACTGGCACCTGCGACTCCTGCACCGCCGACGAGCGCGCCGCCCACCAACGCCCCGCCGACAAATGCACCCCCGACACCGGCACCTGCAACTCCGGCGCCCACGACAAACGCGCCGCCGACACCAGCACCCGCAACTCTGGCGCCCCCGACGAATGCCCCTCCCACCAATGCGCCGCCTACAAACGCACCACCAACACCGGCACCTGCGACCCGCGCACCGCCTACAAACGCTCCGCCGACGAGCGCGCCGCCCACCAACGCGCCCCCGACGAATGCACCCCCGACACCGGCACCCGCAACTCCGGCGCCTCAGACGAACGCACCACCCACCAGCGCGCCGCCGACGCTGGCACCTGAAACCGACGCACCTCCCACCGACGCACCGTGCGTCGACACAGAGAAGCCTGACGTGTCTCTGGTGCTGCCCCGCGGTGGCCTTGTTGACTTCGGCGGGGGCGAGGCCGCAGAGGAGGACATGCAGGGGTGGACTGTCAACGGCGAGCGTGTGCTGCTGATCAACATGCCGCCTGTGCTGGTGCTGCGTGAGGGCGTCGAGGGCCACTTCCCGCCTGAGGGCGAGGCACCTCTCGAGGTGGGGTCGCGCCTGCGTGTCGAGTGCCCTGAGAGCTGCGAGGGGGCACCGTGCGAGGTGGTGATTGTTGTCTACCACTGCGCCCCCTGCTCCGAGGACACGGGCGGCCTCCTGGAGACGATTCTCCCGCCTGTGGGGTGGGAGCTGGGCGACTGCTCGCCGTCGTTCAAGACCTCTGTCACCTCTCCTGACCAGCACGAGACCGTGGCCTTCCGCAAGATGATCCCCGCCGGCACAATTGAAGTCACACCGCCGCTGCGCCACGCCCTCGACTTCATGGGGGTGTTCGTCAGGCAGGGGGCTGCAGACTGCAAGCAGCACAGCGACCAGCAGTCGTGCGACGGCGCTTCCGAGTGCATGTGGACGGGCATTCCTGGGGTGCCTGTCCCCGGGACTTGCGAGTCCACCTGGTGTCTCGCATCTACTGGTGGCAGCACTGGCGGGTGCACCACACCGTCGGACTGCCCCACCCCCGTGCCAGCGCCTGACTGCAAGTGCCTCTGAGGATGCAGTTGTGATGCCACTTGCGGGTTGCCCCGCAGTCAGACAGGCATTTCAACTGCATGCCAGTGCTACTTCACGGGTGTTTTCTTTTGTCTTCTCCACAAACAATTCCCTGCATCTCCGAGGAAGAAAAGTACCTTGGAGGCTGGATGTCGTCGGTGTCAAATCAAATCTCCATGAGGCCTATGGCCTTGCAACAATATCCTCAATATTTTGCATTGTTTTCCTTGTGCCAATGCCACCTGCAACACATGATGCATGCCCGAGGCAGTGCGCCCAACCCGTTGCGCCTGTGATCTTGACGGCGTTTTCTTGGTATTTTGTCAGGCCATTGGCGTCCCCAGCGTAGCCGCCTCTGTGCGTCCCACGCCTTCCATTCTTCTCTTTATGCCTGAATATCTTATCTATCGTGACGCGAGTTCCGATGCCTTTGCATTCCGCTTGGGGGAGTGTCAGTGCTGTGCCCACCCCTCCATGCGTGAGAGAAGGGCAAATCGGTGCAGAACGAGAATCAAAGAAACAGTGCATCGGACAGCAGGCATGCCGATGTGTGCCTGAAAGGGAGGGAGGGGGGCCGCCAGCGCTGTGCTGCGCTGATTCAGGTTCTTTTTCTCTCCGTCTTCTTCTTTTTGGGCAGCGCATTGCACGCGTGTTTCCTTTGCCGTCAATACTTGCTACCGGTTCACAGTGTGCCAGTAGGTCGATCGATCCGCATGTGATTTTGCTGCGGAAAGATTAATCCCGCCGCCTGTGATCCCTTCCCGGCCATTTCTTTTGTGCACTTGGAATTTTTACCTGTTGCAACCTGCTGTGCTGGGGCCTAGGTGCACCTCATCTGTTCCGCCTTTGAGAGCGAAGTCCCCTGTTTGTACCTCTTTCACCTCTTCCACACTTGAGCTCATCATGCCTTATCCTGTCCTGCGCAACGTCCAGAGGCACAGGCGCACGTCACCACGTCACCCACCCCGCAAGGGATTTGTGGCTGAATCTGGGTCGGGAAGCCCTCAGGGCCGTTGGTTTCAGGGGATATTGATTATTGATTTACCTCCACCCTCCTCCTCCTCCCTCTGCGCACTGTTGTCCTTCAGAGCCAATTCTCTTTGGCGAATCGCAGGCCCCCTTCGCCTTCCAAGCCCCCTCCTCCCCAGTCTACTTCAACCGACGATTTCGTTCATTTTTTTGGTTTTTTCTGAGTTACAGGCGATGAAGTGCAGCGGAAAGTCGCGAAGTAACAGGGGCAAATATACGATTTGGCGTTATCGGGTTCGGAGCACCACCACGACCCGAATGCCACTTCCACAGGGCCTCACACATACAGGCCTTGGGATGAACACGTGTGCGCTCATCATTTGTTTTACATCAACAACCTGTTGTCGAAGTAAAAATTGATTGGGTTGGTAGCGAAGTAGCCAATGTGTTTCTGTGGGTTGAGGGTGATCGTTCCTTCTACCACAGTACATGTGAAGGGGTCTTGGCTTCCCCTCTCCTGCTTGCGGGAGACGGAGCGTCGTTGGTGATGTCACTGCCTGGTCGTCTGTACATCACAGTTACAGCTCGACCACAAACAACCAATCGTCCTGATTTTTATTCTTCTGTTCTTGAGGGGCTTTGTTCTGCCTCGCTTCCACTCCGCGTGCGTGATGGAGATTACAGGGCGGTGCATATTTTGCCTGCTCCTGTGGTCTCCCTTTACTTTTGCTGACATCGACGGACTTGACGAGTCCCACACAGAGATGCGCATGACAATAGACTCGGTCAGCTGAGAGGCAATGTGTGCGGCCGTGGGTCATGAGTGTCTAGGCTGTGAGACAAGGAATCGTGGCAAACCAAGGCCAAGAAGCTAACAGGATGTGTGAGTTCAAGCGCCCCCACCCCGTCCCGGTCCCCCCATTCTTGGGGCAGCACACCCCCTTTGCTTGGAGGAGCCTGACGTGTGGCACTTGGCGCCCTGTACCTACACTGCATCCACCCTCCAGGCATCCACATACAGTCAGCCATATACAATGGGTTGCGCTGAGAGCAAGGACGTATGTTAACTGCCACGCCCACTGTGCTCTGCACATCGCTTCTATCGCCATTACCACCCACGCTGCACATTATTGCCTGGGAATATGTTTGGACGACCTCAGCCAAACGCATAGTGCCATGCTTACGGACACCCTAACAGTGCACCTGCAAACGGCCCATTCAATCAGCCCCATCCCCCCAGTCCAGCGGGATGCGAATGGTCATTACATTGCGAATCCCGTCTGACAAACACCACTCCGACAGTCGGGTCACCCCCCAGTGGGGAGACCCGACTGGGCTGGGGTGCTATACCATCGTCTCCCCGCACCTTTTTTTTCTCTGCATGCCACCTTGCAAATGTGTCCCCCCCATTCCACACGCCCAATCCGCTTCTCACCTACAGGCGAAGCCGGCAGCGGCCACCCCCACGAAGCAGCCTGTGAAGGAGGAGAAGACGGTCGAGGAGCCGGCTGCCGCTGCCCCTGCTGCGGAGACCCCCGCAGAGCCGAAGGAGGAGACCCCTGCCCCTGCCCCTACGCCGGAGGCCCCGGCTGCGCCTGCGGCGGCGGCGCCCGCCCCGACACCTGCCCCGGCAGCCGCCCCGCGGGCAGCCCCGGAGCCGGTTGACGATGGCAGGCCGCTGACGGGCCGCCCGAGCGCGAGGCAGAAGGTGTTCCTGACGATGGAGAAGGCCCGTCTCACCAGGCAGGTCAACGACGCCGCCATCCAGACCTTCATGGCGCAGTACGACCAGCTGGTGGAGGGCAAGGACCTCTCCATTCCGGAGGTGTCCATCCAGCCGGCGGACATGATCCCCACGGCGGACAGCCTGCCCGAGCCGGAGGGTGACCTGAGCGCGATCCTGGCGAAGACGACCGTGCTGAAGCTGAACGGCGGCCTCGGGACAGGCATGGGCCTGTCGAAGGCCAAGTCCCTTCTGGAGGTGAAGGAGGGCAAGAAGTTCCTCGACTTCATCGTGGAGCAGGTGGACGAGGCGAAGAAGACCATCTCCCCGGAACTGTCCTTCATCCTGATGAACTCCTTCTCCACGGAGGCCGACACGAAGGCCTTCCTCGAGTCGAAGGGTGTCGACGTCGGCAGTTGGACCGATATCAACCTCAGGCAGAACAAGGTGCCGAAGATTGACCAGGAGACCCTGGAGGTATGCCGAACGCCGTTTGATCTGCTTTCTGTGGCCACTTGTCCCAGAGGGGTGCGTGTCGCCCTCCCTGTGCCTGCTGGGCCGATGCGGCTTGGTTGGCATCGAACAGAAAGCGTGGCGCAGGCATCATCAAGGTTACAACCACATTCCATTTTTTGAAAGCGTGCCAACCACTCGTCCAATTGTCGCCGGTACACACCACACCGCCACCTTCTTCAGCCGGCAGCGCACTCTGACGACGAGCTGAACTGGTGCCCCCCGGGCCACGGTGACCTTTACGCCGCCCTGTTCGGCAGCGGCAAGGTATGTCTTGTGTACGTGCTGTGCTGCACCACCTCCTCCCTTTGCAGCTCGCCGAGATGGTGGCCAGCGGGAAGGAGTACCTGTTCGTGTCGAACAGCGACAACCTGGGCGCGACGCTGGACACGAAGATCCTGAAGTGGTTCGCGGACAGCGACAAGGAGTTCCTCATGGAGGTGTGCCAGCGCACGGAGGCCGACAAGAAGGGCGGGCACCTGGCGAAGCGTGGGGCGGGCCTGGTCCTGCGTGAGGTGGCGCAGTGCCCGGAGGCGGACCTGAAGGACTTCCAGGACATCCAGAAGCACCGCTTCTTCAACACCAACAACCTGTGGATCAAGCTGCCGTCGCTGAAGAAGGTGCTGGCGCAGAACGGCGGGCTGATGAAGCTCCCCGTCATCAAGAACTCCAAGACGGTCGACCCTACGGACTTCGGCTCCGCCAAGGTCTACCAGCTGGAGACCGCGATGGGCTCTGCCATCCAGTCCTTCGGTGCGAACGCTGAGGCCGTTGTCGTGAGCCGCGACCGTTTCGCCCCTGTCAAGACCTGCGGCGACCTGCTGGCCGTGCGCTCTGACGCCTACGAGGTGACGCCCGAGAAGACCCTGAAGCTGGCCCCCGAGTGCGGCGGCAAGCCCCCGACCATCAACCTGGGTGCGGACTACAAGCTTGTCCAGAAGCTGGAGGAGCTGACGGGCGGCTACGCCGGCATCCCTTCCCTGAAGGGGTGCAGCTCCCTGATCCTGGTGGGTCTGGCCCCCCTGAAGTTCTCCCCCGGCACCACCCTGACGGGGGATGTGTCCATCGACAGCGGCAGCCACGACTCCACCCAGACCCTCCCTGCGGGCGAGTACTCTGGGGACGTCCTCCCGTCTGCCTTCGAGTAAGCCATCTCGTCTCGGACTGGGGGTGTAAGGGTGGTGAAAGACGGAGGGAATCCGCAACGCTTCGTCCATTGCGACTTAGAGAGAAGAGCAGGGGAGAGATGAATATGTGCAAATGAGATCTCTGAAAAAAATCTGGGTGGGTGGGTGGGAAGGACGGGAGGGGCCGCGGGGCGGGGGGTGGCTCTGTGCTGTACAGCAGCTGTGATCGCATCAAGAGTGCGGGCGCTCGGTGTGTTTCAAAAAAGCTGGTTTTATTTTTATTTTAAAAAAACCGATACATACAGTGGCAGCTGCATGCGGGGAGGGGACGCATGTCTGCACTCCCCACCCCCCATGTCACCTGCCCTTCCCACCCCAAGCCAAGTCACCCCACCTCCCCCCCCCTCGAGCGCTGCCGCTTTGCTTTGCCTCATCCCCCCACATCCCCCTCCTCCATCCCCTTCCCCCAAGTGTAGCAGTTGCTGTTCACATCTTTGTATTTTGCTTCGTTCCCCCGGTGGCCGGATGCACACATTTCTTGCAAGTGCACAGGGGTGTTACGGCGGTGTTCCAATACCGTTATGACCTCCTGTGTCACGAGCTTCTTTTTTTCCATGGTTTTTTCTCTCTATTTTCTCTTGCTGCCTGTTATCTCTCGCGGGATAGCTAAGCTAATACCACACGCTCGCTCTGCACAGTACTACTGCCGCCACCGCCACTACCACCACCGCCACAACCCACGTCCCCCTCCACATGGTATGCCCCTTGAGCTAAGTTTCAACCCACGAGCCTGTAGCTTTGCATCCGGTGTGCGATGAAACAATATTGTTTCGCCGCCATTTTTTTCTGCCTTCTTCGGTATTCATTCTTCACCGCCCCGGCGCCGGAAGGGTTGATGGGGAGAGGTGGAAAACGGAGAAGAATCGGGAAAAAACCGAAAAGGCGACCCCCCCCCCCCTCCCCCCTGTAATTGGATGTAAAAGCTACAGGATCCGTTCGTGGGTTGCCATTTTTCCCCTTTGTTACATTTGAGAGGCATTTTACCACTCCACTTTGCCACATATTTGCTTTTTGGTGGTGGTGGGGACGGGGAGAGGTGGTGGTGGTGGCGGTATTATGTGGTGGCTCAAAACCGCTCTTTTATCCCGGTTGCACACGGAACCTCCTTATGGTCGTTGTGCTGACAGGGGATGGGAGGGACGTCGTTTTACCCACTACGCGCGCCTCGCATCACGCAAAACAAAAAAAGGAAACAGCAACAGCAACAAATCTGCGACATACCTTCAAAGAAAACCTGCGTATTTTTTATTTTTCACAGACCCTCCTTCTCCTTCTCTCTCTCTCTCTCTATCCCCCCACCCACACTCTCTGTTGGTTTGTACCATTCACCTCCCACACCCACTTCTTCAACACAGCGGACCATGTGTCCGTTTGTGGGGTGGGACTGGGAGACTTCTTTCAAACCAGCAGCCGAGGCCTCGCGAGAAGCTTCTCCCCAACCTCGATTTCACCATCTCTTCTTCCCTGTTTTTTTTGGCTAAAACCTTCAGCCAAACAAAGCACGTCAAAAAATGAAAGGGCTGTTCTTTACGGCAGGCTTTTTGGCCTTCCGGGTACGACTGGAATCCTTCTGCAGCAAAGATGTCGCAAATTTCATCTGGTTTTTGGCGCTGCCCTGTAGGGGAAGAGGTGGGAGGCGGGGAGAAGGGGGATTTTTTTTCCATTTGACCACCGTCACTGGGGACCGCCTGCTCGAAACAGCGTTCCGAGTGCGTGATGATTTTTTTTTCGCGCGGTGGAGCCTTCCGAGAAGGCCATCGCTACAACCCCCCACTCCCCCCCCCCCCCCACACACACACTTGCACACGCCGTATTCTTGGTTTCTCAGAAAGAATGTAAGTTACCCCAAACCCCCCACACCTCGACGATCTTTGTATTCAAGTTATCCGTTGGTTATTTCGTACGTTATCGAATTTTCTTGTAAAGACAACAAGACCATTATTTCATAAGTTTCAAGGATAGGTGCAAGGGGTGACAGAGGGCGTAGTGCCGTGGGGAATCCTCAAGCCGTGTTGCAAGAAAGCTTGCTGCATTTTCAGGATAAAAACGCATATGTGTTGCCCATGACAATCTGCCCCCTCCCCCCCTTTTCCACCGTATTTTTTCTTCTATTATTTTGCGCCCCGCCCCCTTTTCTTTGTTTCTCTGACTGTGTTGGGGTGATCGAGAACCGGGTTCCGTGTAGGTTCCGTGTACGTTCCGTGTGGGTGGTAGGGGTCCCCACCTAAAAAAAATCGAGTTTTTTTCGCTGCAGTTTTTCACTGCAACTGCACAGTATCCCACGCTACCCGAGCTCAACCTTCTACAAGTGTGCGTATCCTGATGACCTGCGCTGCTTGTTGGCCAGCGCACTGGGCTCTACTTTTGCTTCTCGGACACTGACAAGCAAAAAGTGACTGGAGGAGGCAGCTCGCCGACCCACACCACCCACCCAGCGGGACCCCCTCACGGATCTTCCAAAACCCCGTTCTGTTGAACGTTTGGAATCTGTGCGGGTCGTGGTGGGGTCATTTTGGCCATGGGGTGTCTGTCTCCACCACTCCCGTGATCACCATATGGGCCAAATCCTGCAGTAAACCGCTACCCTGCAGGGTTGCGTTGCGTCTAAAGACGTCTGCCTCCAGGCCCACCAGTGCTGCCGCGGTTTGGTGGGCTCGATGGGCATACTTTGATTGATTGGATTGGCTGTGGCTGGTCCAGGTGGAAGTGGTAGGACAGAAGGGGTTGGAATGCCCAAGTACACTACAAACCCCACCAAATAC
Organism: Rhynchopus euleeides; assembly: GCA_963210315.1. NCBI lineage: Eukaryota > Euglenozoa > Diplonemea > Diplonemida > Diplonemidae > Rhynchopus > Rhynchopus euleeides. The sequence continues at coordinate 687,221 of OY723298.1, read as the reverse complement.
AAGCCAACTTGGGCGACGCTGGGCGAGGGTGGCGAACATGGTGCGAGTGCTGGGCAACGCCAACAAGGCGGCTTGTTATAACGGTGTGTGTTGGTGCATTCACTCCTACGTAAAGGAGGAAATCGCCGAACTTTGACGAAACTTAGCGGTGTCCCCTGTAGACAAGCACTACAGGAAGGGGGGCGGTGCCTCCCTGCCGCCGGAGGCCACGGTAGTGAACATCTGTTCCTTCCGGGCTGAACTGGATCGCTCCGACATCAGGTCGGAACCCAGTGCTGCGCGGGATTCACTGGAAGCAGTAGAATGACAGCACAAGAGTGAACATGTTCCCTAGAGAACAACCCGCCCTATTTCCTGAAAAATCTGCAAGGGGTGTTCCGTGTAGGTTCCGTGTCGGTTGCGTGTGGGTCAAAAACGCGATTTCGATCACCCCATGTGTGCTTTTTTTTGCGGGTTGGCCGAGCCACCAAACATTACCCCCCCCCCCCCACCCCACCCATTCGTTTCCCCATTTCCTTTTTTTCTTTCACCTCCTCGCTCCCCCCCCCCCCAACCTTTTTCCAAAAAGGGGTCGCAACCCGAAAAGAAGTTTTAGGGGTTCCACAAAAAAAGTTAGCTGCCTCTTCGTCCCCAAAGGCTCTGGGAAAAAAAAAGCATCGTGCACCGCCGCCGCTGCCGAGTCGTCTTTACTCAGGTCGGGTCAGGCGGTTGGTCGTCGACACCAAAAAAAACATGGATGTGGTGTCGGAAGCACTGCACACCGGTAACAGAGGAGGTGGTGGTGGGGAGTGCGTCGGGGAGGTGTATGTTGTATGAGAGCGTTCGCTTGCGAGTTGCTGCGATTTTTGTTTGCGGGAAGGTGTTGTTTGAAAGGGGAAAGGGACTCTTCTCCCCACACCCCCGCGCCCCTGCATCTTGCCGGTTTATTCGTCCGTTTTGGGTCGAAAATTCTCGGCATCAACCTGGGGCCCCCAGACATCTGCAACGAAGCACCACCGAAGGCAGACGCAATTTTTTTTACATAAAATATTGCGTCTGACTCACGGCTCCTCTTCTTTTTTTTGCCCATTTCGGCACTCAGATGTTGCTGCTCTCCCTTTCTACCACTCACCCTTCCGCCCCACCCCCACCCCCACCCCGTTCATTGCCCCGTGATGCTGCCTTTGTTGGTTTTGCCTTAGGTTTGCAAAACAGCGATGTGCAGTAGATATGGGGCCTGCCGTGGAACAGGGGCTCTCTCAAGGAGGCGAACATCAACTGAGGGGAGAGGGGGCGGGGGGTGTGTGGGACACGAATTGCACACCAAGCAAGCTGGATTGGCCTCTCACACACAGAGCCCTCGGAAAATGCACATGAAAAATCGCTCGATCGCCCCCATCCCCCCCCCTGTCCCTAGTCCCGCCCACCCCTTTGTCTCCTTCTCTTCTCTTCAGATTTGCACCAAAAACACGCACAGTTGTACTTTCTGTTGTTTGCTGTGCAGGCACCCATCCCACCACACCACACCACACCCCACAGTGCCGCCCACCCTTACACGATGCCCGTCTCGTCCAGGACGCACCGTTATGGGTCTCCCGCTGGGGCGAACCAGTCGAAGGTGCACCAGCAGGCACCGCCTGTGAAGCAGAGTCTGGCAAGCACCCTGCCTGGGCTGTCGCGTGCACCGTCGCTGCACTCGCTGCTCCGGGGGCAGAGCCCCGGGGTGGGCACGCCCCGGTACAACTCCCCGTCGCGCCGTGGGATGAGTGTCGGGCCGGGGCGTGCGCCGATGTCGGGCTACGAGGCTCTGTCGTCTCCCCACACCCCTGCAGCGCAGGCAGCGGCCCCTGTGTCGGTGATGCCGCTCTCGCCCCGTGTGGGGCTGCCCAGGCAGAACAGCTTCGTGTCGCAGCTGAGCCGTGCGTCGCCTTCGTCGCCGCGCTTCACCCCCATGCAGCTGTCGCGGAAGAGCTCTGTCGCGTCGTCGACAATGCGCAGCGACACGCTGGGGCACAGCGACAGCGATGTCTCGACGCCTGTTTCACGCAAGTTCACCCCAGGGCGTGCGCCCAGCCCGCTGTCGCACTACACCCCGTCGGGCGAGCAGCACCGCCGCCGCGCCCTGTCGGCAAGCGCCACGCATCGGCGCGGGCCCGCCCAGCAGATGCCCGTCAGCGAGCTGCCGTCGCTGTCGTCGTCGACATCGTCGCTGCTGAAGGGTCTGCTGGACATGTCTGCGTCGTCAGTGAAGTCGCCCACCGCGCCCTCCAGCTCGTCGTGGCGCGAAGGCCCGCGTGTCGTGTGTACGGAATCCCCGCCTGTGCACACCCCGCGCCAGCAGCAGGCTTGCACACCCACCCATGTCAACGTCAGCGTCCCGATGCCTGTGACCCCCAGCGCTGCTGTGCAGGTGAAGCAGACGCCCAGCGGCCGTAAGGTGCCAGCACACATCAGCAACATGGTGTGCTCATGGACTGCGAACGGACAGGAGGACCAGTCGAAGTACGGTGCGGATGGCTACATGCGCCTGAAGAAGGGCATGGTGCTCGATGGGCGGTACCACGTGATCTCCAAGCTGGGGTGGGGTGAGTTCGCCACCGTGTGGCTCTGCTGGGATCAGGAGAGCCTGCGCCGCAAGCTGACCACCAGCACATCCCAGTTCGTCGCCGTCAAGGTGTCGAAGTGCGCGGAACACGTCTCAAACGCTGCACGGGAGGAGGCTAACCTGCTGAAGTACATCGGGCGCCACGCCCAGGGCAGCGGTGCTGCGTCCCTCGCCACCGTCATGGGTGTCTTCACCCAGCAGGGCGAGTTCGGACCGCACGTCTGCATGGTGTTCCCTGTGCTGGGGCAGAACATCCTGTGCCTTGTGGAGCAGGCACACCGCCACCGCAACAAGATCCGCGGGATCATCAACCCAGGCCTGTGCCCGAAGCGCCCTGCCGAGGACATCGCATTCGTGAAGTCGTGCATGCGGGCGTCGCTGCGCGGGCTGAACGAGCTGGCCCGCCACAACATCGTGCACACCGACCTGAAGCCGGAGAACATTCTGCTGACCACCGTGTCGCAGAAGACACGCCAGGAGATGCGGGAGTGGCAGGACGCCGTTGCCAAGCTGCGCGGCACAGAGTGGGAGGCTGACCGCCTCATCTCCACGAGCGACGTGCCCAGCACGGAGCGCGAACACAGCTACATCCGCATCTCGGACTTCGGGCTGTCCTCGCTGCTGGACCCCAACGCCAAGGCACACGGCATTGGCACACACGCACGCCGCCTGCAGTGCCGTGAGCCCGGTCTGGCAACGAACCCTCTGGGAGTGATCCTGCAGACGCGCGAGTACCGTGCACCCGAGGTGCTGCTGGGCAACGCCATCACCCCCGCGACGGACGTGTGGAGTGTTGGGTGTATGGCCTTCGAGCTGGTGACGGGCACCTTCCTGATGGACCCGAAGAAGGACCCGAAGAGGCGCCAGAAGCCTGAGGATGAGATCAACTGCGACCACATCTGCATGATGCAGCAGCTGATCGGGCACGTCCCCCTGTCCGTTGCGCGGGGCGGCGGGAAGCACCTCCACAAGTACTTCGACGACAACGGGAGGTTCGTCCAGCAGGACAAGGCAGACAAATACTTCCAGCCACGCCACCTCAAGCAGGAGCTGATGTGCTTCCTCGAGGAGCGCGATGCCACCCTGATGGCATCCTTCATCGTCGAGTGCCTCGGTTCCTACGACGCGGCAAAGCGCACCACGGCAGACGCGATGCTGAAGGTATGACAGATGGATGGATCGCCTTTGCCACACCTTGCGCCGTGCCTGCCATGTGCACCCCCACCCACCCACAGCACCCCTTCCTGGCACGCTGATGCGGATGCTGTCATTTCCGCAACATTTTTTTGTGACGGAACCAATGCAGATGCCATGCCATTGCAGTGCCGTTGATTGCCCTGCCGGTAGAGCTGTGGGCACGGGCAGGAGGCAGGGCGAGAAGGGAGGGCTTCCAGTGTACCTATGTATTGCCGGGGGAGTGAGTCGAGCCGTGTGCTTCAGAGAGTGGTATCCCAGTCGTGCTGCGCTCTCTCTTGCACCATTTTGTACTGTTGTGCCTAGAATGACTTAACAAGCCCCCCCCCTCACATCCCTATTGAGTGTTACCCGGGCGCTGTCACCACTCTCCTCCGCAAGGTCGCGCTGCCCGAGCGTTCTTGGCACCGCAACGTTGCGGCGGCAGTGAGACGCCAGTGCCTCGCCGCTCTGTTGTGCCTGCCATGCAAGAGGGGGGTGTATTTTTTTTGTATTTCCCCCGCCTTTGTTCGTCAAAAAAATACGTACTCTCCCACATACTCTCCCACATACTCCGCCCCTACCTCCAACCCCGACCCCCCCCCCCCCACACATCCCGTTGTCAACAAAACCATTGTATTGGATTTTCCGGTGCAAAAAATGCCCCCACCACGCTCCACAACCCTTCATCGGAAAATGTTAGAGTCCATTCCCCCATCTCTCTGTAGAGGCAGAGGACGTGCGTGTCCTCCCCCACCCCCGCAAAAGCACAATAAAATGTGGGGGGGTGGGGGTGGGACCTGCCGGTGCCACTCGGAAAAAAAGGTGCACGTCTCGCAAGGGCTTCTCTTGCCTCTTGATCCCCCACCCGTCACCCACACCCCCCCTCCCTTCTTGTATTTCCAATCCCCTGTGTCAAAAAAAAGCGAAGTTTTTTGTCTCTTGTTCTTGACGTCTTGGAGGGGGGGGGGCTGGAGGGATTGCAGGGGGTTCTTCACTCCGGCGCTCTTTTTTTCCCCCTGGCGATTTTCCTCCTATTCTACAGGTGGAAAATTTCGCCAGAAAAAAATTACTGATCGTGAAGACCCTTCCTCCCCCCTTCCCCCCTCTTAGCCCCTTTTCTCCTTTCTCTCCCCCCCATCCCCCTATTTTACTTGGCCTCCCTTTCGGCATCTTTTGGAGATCTGAGAGTAGCGTGCCGGCACTGTCAGAATAGGCCGCTGCAGTTTTGCTGCCAAACAACTGGTGACCCGTTTTGGCACAAAAGTGGCTGCTTCTCCGACGCCCTGCAGTGTAGCTGCTGCAGGGGGCCTGCCAGGCACTTCTTCTTGTTTCTTCTTCCATCGGGCCTTCTGCACCTGCCCCCCCCCCCCTCGAACCACCGCGGTCCTCCTGCCGCCCCTTCTTGTTGATTGTTGCCCCCACCCCCCAAGTAGATCACCAACCACACGGCACCACCCCTCGACAAGTTGGGCTCCCCCGACTCGGGTTGGCCCTCAATATTCTGAGGTCAAAAAATATCCGAGAGTGCCGTGACCCCACCCACCCCCACCCCCCTTTCCGCCGTTGTAACAAATTATGGTCCCGAAGAAGAAGTGCATACCCTTCGTACACCCCTCCCCACCTGCGATTTATTGTATAACCAAACAGCTTCCCCCCCCCCTCGTCCCTTCCGCCCCCCACTCCCACTCCCCTCCTCCCCCCCTCCCCTCGTCCCTCTGACAGGACTGGTTTATCCGTCGGAAGCTGCGGGTGTCAACTCTCTCCCGCATTTATTGTCGAGTATGAGCTGATGTTCAAACCCCCACTGTTGGGTGGAAAGCTGTTCTGTTGGGGGGGAGGTCAAAAAAAAATCAGAGGAATATATGGGGCCTGTGTGGTGTTATGGTATGACAGCTGTTATCTGGCGCCTATTTTTGCCTCCAGAAGAGGACGATGGGTGCCGGGGAAGGAAGGGTGGTGTTTACTCCCGTGTGACAAGATGTGTCGGCAGGCAGCCTGTCGCATCTGCACTTTTCGGAAGGAAACGCCCCCCCTCCCCACCCGCCTCCCAATACACTAAAAACAAAATGCAAATCCGCCGAGTTGGGTCTGCACGAAGCAGAGAAACGCGACACACGCAAACCCCCACCCTCTGGGGCCCAATGCCCATTCGTGAGTGAGCTGAAGTTCAAACCCCCACATCCTCTCATCCCAATTGTTTTGTATTCCAGCGGATAATCGTCTGCCAAGATATATCCGCCCCCAAATGAGCCGGCTCTGACGACAGGGTATAGGCAAAAAAGGCGAATCGGTCGGTGTTGCCCATGTCACATCGTCCTCAAATCTGCCCCCCCCCCCCTGTTGTTTGATGCCAGCAACGCAAAAAAAAGAGAACGAAAAAAAATGATGAACAAAAATAGTGGTTGGGATGCCGTGTCTGGGAGTGACAGCCATCAAAAGAAAAACCGCATCGTTGTCTGCGGATCGATCTGATTTATAATTTGTAGCCTCGATCATCCTGGCCTGTTTATATAGCCTCTGTTTTGTTCATGTGATCCACACCTGTATTTAGACAGCTATTATTTCTCTGTTGAATCTGTTCTCGCTTTTTGTTTCCTGAAGAGACACGGCGATGCATTGCCTGGGCAAGCTTTGTTGTTGTCATTTTTCTGTGCAAATGCATAGTTATAGCCTCATCTCTCTATCTCCCGTTTATTGTTTTGCCATCTCATCATTTAGAAGCTTATTTTGGCATATATTACCCGTCGTGCCTTTGCTGTTCATTTCCGGTATTCCCATGGGGTTATAAATACATCCCACACCCACTCAAACACAACACGCAAACAGACACCCGACACCCTTCTGCGTTGTTGTGCTCATGTTTTGCTGAGGGCCTTACCCCCGCTTCTCGAAGGCTCGGTGTGGTACACTAACACACCGTGCCAGCCCAGCCAGCCCCCCAGGGCTGATCTGGGCAGGAAGGGCTGGATTCCGTTGCAAATCTATCTTACACTATCGGGGTGTGCAGGCGTGGTCAGCTGACGACACACCTGCCCCCAGGCGGCCTTGTGCCCCACCCCCCTCTTCCCGATCCCCGGTGCCGCCATGTTGCGGGACCTTGTACTGCACGTTGATGTTCCTTTGGTATTACGGGCCACACCCGCCCTGTGCCATTCGTCCCCCCCCCCCCAACCCTTGAGTCCCCCCCCCTCTTTTCAAGCTGCCAACACTTGCTGCTTGTTGCTCGCTCTCTCTCCCACCCCGCCTCCCTTTCTCGTCTTCCATGTATTTGCCAGTTACCCCCCTCCCCCGACCCCCCCAGTTGAACCTTCTGTAAGGGAGAAGTGCTGAAAAGGGGGGGCTACAGACACCTTAGATAACCAACGCAGAATAAATCTGTCTCTCGCGCGCGCTCTCTCCTTCCTCTGCCCCTTTTTCTCCCCGGTGGTGTTGGTTTTGCTTCAGATTTACCTGCAGACTTACCTGTCTCAGACAGAACAACCGTGTCCCGCGTTGCGAAGGGTTTGGCACTCATCGAAGTGTTCATCTCCTGCGTATAAATTGGGTCATTATGCGGCGTGCCAAATAGGAGCATGTTTTTTCATAACCCGAGGATGTGTGCCTGCCTTCCCGATGCCTTTTGTTTCAAACCACAGATGGGCCACGAGATGACGACAACACGCTGTCAGGTCGTGAAATATCGCAAGGCATTACCGTCGCTCTGCTCTGTCACAACCACTGATGACATCCTGGGCCACAGGGAAGAGGGCGGATGGCAGGGGAGGGAAGATTGTTGAGGCGCAACCAACAGAGAGCAAACCCCCCCCCCCCCCCCAGCAGAGGTGTACCCCAGGCATGTCGCTAAGCGTCGACCGTCGACCCAGTGATTTTGGGTTTCCCCCCCCCATAAAAAAGCGTCGACCCAGCGTCGACCCAGTGGACTGGGTTGACGCTTGGTCGAGGCTTGGAGCGTCGACCTAGTGGAACTGGGTTGCCATTCAAGCCTGGACCAAGCGTCAACCCATTTATTACACTGGGTCGACGCTAACCTAGCGTTGGCCCGGTTACACTGGGTCGACGCTCACCAAGCGTCGACCAAGCGTCAACCCACTTTCACTGGGTCGACGTCGAAGAGAGTATGGTTTTGCAGGAACAGATGCTCACTACCGTGGCCTCCGGCGGCTGGGGGGCTCCGCCCCCCAGACCCCCCTGTGGCGTATGTCTCGTACTCAAGTCATTCGATTCCCACCGGGTCAGGGAATCCACCCACTCCAGTAGCCTCAGGAGGACGCAGCCAACTCACACAGAATCTGTACGCCCACAATGAACAGATGCTCACTACCGTGGCCTCCGGCGGCTGGGGGGCTCTGCCCCCCAGACCCCCCATCTCGCGTGCCCGTCTAGTAACCAAGTCCTTGCGCTTTGACGGCCGTGACATATCAGGGGGCAGCGTCGAAATCATGGTCCCGAAAGCCATTTTTTGGTTTCCTCCGGCACCCGACGGCGCGAGCGGGAGAGGAACCACGGAAGGAACCCAGCGCCTCACACCGTGCCCACCTAGTGGTCCACCGATGGGAAAATTTGGCAACAACACGAGCGCGCGCGAAGCGCGCGCGAGAAAAATTGACCCCTAGTATTTTCCCCCCTGATCCCCCCCCAAAACAGGAGCGTCAACCCACCAAATCTCCAAAATCGAAAAGTTAGCGACAGGCCTGGGTGTACCCAGAGCTGCACACGGTGGCCTGGTCAGACCCTGACCAGGTCAAAACCTGGTCAAATCTTGACCAGGTCATTTTCACCCATTTTAACCGGGGGGAACATGTTGAGTGGCCAAGCAGGGGGAACAATTCGCATGTTCCGGACTCTCTCCGGCCGTTGTGGAAAGTATGAGTCAAAAGGGTTCAACCATACCCCGAGTCGAGAAAGAAGTCGAAGCTTGAATCATGTTGGGCACAAGGGAAAAATGGTCAAAATTGGCCCAAAATTACCAATAAAATATGCTGCAGTGCAGGGGGGTGGCGGGGTGGGGTCGGCGACGAAACTTGATGATCAGCAGCTTTCTGCCTTCTTCCGCTTCTTCACATTCTTCTCCTTCTTCCTCTTCTTCGGGATCTTCGTTGTTGTCGGCTTCACAGGCCAGTGCTGCCTTGCGTAACACGCCGTCCTTCGCATCCTGGGTGTGGATCGGCGGCTGCTTGTCGCAGAGGCAATTACGGAGACCACGCGGTTTGTTGCAGGCAGCATCGCCAGTCAGTAACCAGCCATCGGAACACTTGCCGAGCGAATCGATCGGGCCGACAGGGGTTACCCGACTGCTACCGAGAGTCCTGAGACGGTGCCGAAACGAATCGAAGTTTTTCATCCATACGGGACCCGCTGTCATGCACTTCCCGCACAACGATATGACATTGTATTGCAAGAGGGTACACGAAGATTCTTGCGGGGTCGTTGCCGAAACTGGCGCGGGGGTATAGTTTGCCAGCTCGAACACCATCAGGTCCCTCTCCCGGAAACGAGCAGATGTTGTCCTGGCCTGCGATTTCCTCTCCCCATTCTCCCTCTCGAACGCTTCGTCGGAGAGAGCGAATAGGTGGCAGTTCTGAGGATCCTGAGGGTCCTGAGGCATTCAAGGCAGGGCACTCCCTTCTCCATTCTTTTGCACTCTTTGAAAAGTGTCACAATCAGATGTGGTCAACCGTTACGGCACTGCCGATGGGACTCTCGTCCTCCTCGTCCTCGCTTGCATCGGGATGCTCGGGTTCAGCGGGTCCAGCGGGGTCAGCATCCTTGTCGTTGTCACTCACGGCGACGTTGAGGCACGCCCACTGGTCGGGCTTCTTTGTCACCACCGCCTGCCTCATCACCGCGTTCACCAACTGGATGTCGATGGTCACGACACCCTGCCCCTGCGTTGCCTGTGGTGTTGCCCCCACCGCCACAATGAACGGATCCGGAATGTGAAACGTTCGGGCGTGCAGACCATTCGGAACCTCGCTCTTGTAGGGTAGGTCCCTCATGACCGATCCGTCGAGGACAGGTGGGTGCTCGTCGGGCACGTCAGCTCCCGGACCCTACGATGATCCGGTAGAAGAGGACGTCTGCTATCGAATGCCTCCCGATCTGCGTGATGGGGGGGGGTTCGGGATCAGTTGTTTTTCAGCTGCCTTCGAAGAAGTACTGCCCACAGCGCTTTGAGCGGTGGGCAGCCTCTTCATATCGGTTCCCAGCACCTCATCCGAGCACCCCGCTTCCGTCAGCACCTCGTACTCAGACGAGTTGTCGGCGCTCGTGAGGCGCTTCATGCCGCCTCCGACGCGCGTTGCCAGAGACACGCATGGAGTAGACTGCGGGCAGTGTCCTTCTTCTTGTCGGCCTCTTCACTCCGTGTCAGCTTCCTGCCCCACTCCTTGTCAAAGTGGGTGGTGCGATGGATTTTCAAACAGCGCCGCGAGGCTGCTGTGAAACAGCTCGACGCCTTCTGCGTGGCCTGGGATAATGCAGACCTCCTCGACATTTTTTTGGGATACCACCAGGGGGAGGGACCCGGTGTGAGGCACTTGAGTGCGTCCAGGTGGGCAGGGAACCTGGGCAGGGGGCCTCATTCCTTTTTGGTAATTTTGGGCCAATTTTGACCATTTTTCCCTTGTGCCCAACATGATTCAAGCTTCGACTTCTTTCTCGACTCGGGGTATGGTTGAACCCTTTTGACTCATACTTTCCACAACGGCCGGAGAGAGTCCGGAACATGCGAATTGTCCCCCCTGCTTGGCCACTCAACATGTTCCCCCCCGGTTAAAATGGGTGAAAATGACCTGGTCATGACCAGGTATGACATGGTCATGACTAGGTCATACCTGGTCATGACCAGGTCAGATTTGGTCATGACCTGGTCAGATTTAGACCTGGTCAAAACCTGGTCAGTCAGCTGACCAGGCCACCGTGCAGTGAGGCTGGTCGCTCCCCTCCCACACCCCCCCACCCCACAACGAGTGAAGGGAGATCAACCTTGTAACCTTACTTCTCCTTCGGCGTCAACACGTCAACACCGCCCCCGCCACCATCGCATCCCCAGCAGCAGCCCTTCTGCCGCAGCCCCACCTGCCCTCCGTCCACACAGAGCTCTTGTTGGGGGGCTCGCATGCCGGACCCAGCAGTGGGGTCGAAGCGGAAGTTCGGGGAGGCCTCGGTCCTCGATGAGTGGGCGGATGTGAACCGGGGAGGGGAGGGTGCTTTCGAGCAGGAGCATGTGCACCGCGTGTATGAGGCGATCGCGCCGCACTTCAGCTCCACCCGGTATAAGGCGTGGCCGAAGGTGGCGGAGTTTGTGAACAGCCAGCCTCCGGGCAGCTTCGTTTTGGATGTCGGGTGCGGGAATGGGAAGAGCCTTGCGGGCGTGGAGGGGGGGCGCGTGCTGATGGGGTGTGACACCAGCCCGTCGCTCCTCGCTTTCGCAGCGACGCGCGGCATCGACTGCCAGGTTGCCAACGCGCTGACGCTGCCGCACCGGAGCTGCTGCTTTGACGCTGTCATCAGCATCGCGATGCTGCACCACCTCTCTACAGATGCACGGCGCACCGCAGCGCTGAGCGAGATGGTGCGTGTGCTGCGTCCTGGCGGCCGTCTTCTTGTCTACGTCTGGGCTGCGGGGCAGAAGCGGTTCCACGACGCACCCACACAGGACGTCACAGTCCCCTGGACTCTGCATGAAAGGTTCCGCCCCGGCACGCAGAAGGGGCGGCAGCCCCCAGCGGAGGCGAAGGAGAAGAAGGGGGAGGAGGCGCAGCCGCCCAGCAGTGTGGCGGGGGCAGGGGAGTCGGGGGTCTCGGGAGGCCCGGGCCCTGCAGGGGAGGCCGGTCACGTGCATGCGAGGTACTACCATCTTTTTGCCGAGGGGGAGCTGGAGGCCCTGCTGGCGGAGGTGGGGGGTGTTTCGGTCTGCACGCGGTACTATGATTCCGATAACTGGTGTGTGATTGCAGAGAAGACGCTCTCAGCGGAGGCGGCGGCGAGCTGCACAGGCGCACAGGCTGAGGGGTGCGTTGCAAGTGTGCCGGCATGAGAGAGCTGTGCTGTACACTACGTTCGGCATTTGGACGAAGAGGGGGGCACGTTGCAACACCGTGAATGGTGTCCTGTTCAGCTTCTCCTGTCACAACTGCGCCCCGACCCCAGTTGGGGGAACACAGTTCCGAAGGCTGGAGAGGTTGCCCCGCCAGAGCCAGCTCGAAATGGGCTGCCGATGGGTCGACTGCCTATGTTTATTGAGCAAACCAGCGCACCCAGTGCAGGCAGGTATTGGTCTTGAATGGTACATCATGGATGGACGGCCTCCCGTTCCATGACGGCGTGGCCGCTCTATGCCCTCCCCGACCTGAAGGGCGGGGCGGGGCATCAGTGAGGAGGGGCGGTGCACCTTGCCCAGATAGCCCCCTTCTTCGCTTGTGATTTTGGAAGCGATCCGGCCTGTTTCTATCCTCGGAAGGCAATCGCCGCTTACAAGTCGCAAGGTTTGTGGAGGGTGGGAAACTCGCCACACAACCCACAGCAGGGTTGTGTGTGTTATGTCCCCACACGCCAGCCCACACCCAGCGCGTGAGCAGATATCAGTCAGGCCGGGATGAGCTGCCCCTTCCGCTTCCCCCTTTTGTGTGTTGAGCCCCAACAGCAAGCCTCGAGCCCACCACACTACACCACTGCGCAGGTGTGATTATCGGAAGAGGTAGTCTTTCAGGATGCGGTCTGTCCAAATGCTGCTGCTTGCTGCCACCATTGCAGGGTGTGCCGCCGAGGTGAGGCTGTGGTGCCGTGACAACAGCCACTGTCAGTCGTACACCAATGAAGGGGCGGTGTGCCAGGGGGGTGCCTGTGTGTGTTCCGAAGAGTCCTCTCCCATCGCGGTGGATGTGCCTCTGTGCACAAATAATACTAACACGACCTTCGTCGAGTCCGTGCGTGCGTGGTTCCCCCGTCCAGAGAACTGCGTGCATTTCCTCAGTAACACCGCCGAGCTGGCCGCGCTGCGCGCGGCCATCGCCACCGTTGCCGGGGGCTCCTACGTGCTGGGCGACTTGAGTGTGCACTGTCTCGGGGACTTCTTCGCAATGCAGGTGGGCGTAACGATGCTCGAGAGGTCTGATCTCTTGAAGCTGCACACGCGGGGCCTTGAGGGTGTGCTCGCGCAGGAGCTGGCGAAGGACCAGAGGATGCAGGAACTCGGGCTGTCTCAGCCAGTGCACGTCGGTGTGCAGTGGCTGGACACGCTCCGGTGCCAGGCGATGTCGCATGCGACAGAGATGGAGTACAGGTACTCGGGCTGCGTCACCGTCGCATGCGAGGCAGGTTACACTGTTTACGACGACATGTGTTTGCCGGTGGCGTCTCCCGTTGAGTATACCTCTCTTTCGTCGCATTCTTACGATCTGTCCAAGCTCGCGTGGTGCCGGAAGGATGCCGACTGTGCGCTGTACGGTGACACGGGTGCCACATGCAGCTCGAGCGGCACGTGCCAGTGCTCGTCGCCAGTGCAGTTCGCCCCTCCGAGGTCCCATGGGCATCATGCTCCCACGTGCGTGCCAGCGGAAGTTCCCGCGCTTACCACCACCGCCTTCCGTTCGACAGAGAATATCATTGCCGTGTGGGGCGGCGTGCAGGCATGCCCATCATACAGCGCGCTTCAGGACATGGCGAAGGCCCTGACCGCCCTCACCAGCGGCCGCTCCTCCAGCCCAAACATCAAGATGACATGCGCCAGCAACGGGGTTATGACTGTCCTCGTGAGGGTCGAGTCGGCGTCTGTCGCTCTTCTGCTTCTGAGGGACCTTCCCACCGATCTGGAGGCGGAGCTTGCGAAGGACGACTACAGCGCAGAGCTGCGTGCTCTGGGAAAGGCCGCCTACGTGCGTGCCGAGTGGGTAGACAACATGCAGTGCAAGGCGGACCACGCACTTACCTTCACCGTTGTCGAAGGCGCCTGCCAGGTGCAGCGCTGCAGGTCGGGGTACGTGGTCTCGGAGAACAAGCAGATGTGTGTTGCGGCTGATGATTCAGATGATGATCTGTCCGTGGGGGCGCTCGTCGGCATCATCTGCGGGTCAGTGGCTTTTGTTGTCCTGGTTGGAGTTGTGCTGGCGTGGTGCATGTGCACGACGCGCAGCAAGACCACGGCACCTGACGATGCAGGCGAGCCGACGAACGCGCATGACCCTGCGCATGACACTCTGTAATGTGGTCAAATGATGCACGCGTGGTTGATATTCTCATCATGAATCTGCCCCGTTAACGGGTAACCGGTATTACCGGGTATTACCGGAAACCCGGTAATCGGCCTCCATTACCGGGTATTACCGGGTCAAAAACGGGTATTACCGGGTAAAATCGGGGGTATTACCGGGTCCGGTAATACCCGTTTTCGTATTACCGGGGATTTTCCGTGGGAATTTCCTTGGTACAGGGATGGTTCGTGGGGTGTCGCAGTGAATCAACTGCAGGGTTCTGGTGATCTTCCGTCTGGCAGTCCAAGGGAAGGTGCGCGGGGGGAATGTCAGGTGTTAGGTGACCCCCCTGCGTTATTCTGAAGGCCAGCCTCTGCAGCCCCTCCTGGCCCACCCCTCACAGGGGCGGCCCTGGGAACACTGGGAGTGGGAACGGCTGGGGAACACCCACGTTCAGTACAACCAATATCTATGAGGCAGGCTTTGCGGCATGGCGGTGGGGGGCTGTGTTGGCGTGGCGTGCCCCGATGATTACACAAACAAAGGTCGAGATAATGAGCCCAGGCCCTGATTCCAACACCTGTTCGTTCAACCAAGATCTATGAGGGACACACACCCCCCTGTCTGTGCCTGTGTCCTCCGTGTGTTGCCTCCTCTCCCTCCCTCTTCAATGCACTTCATGGCCTCGTCCGCTTCCACGGAGGCAGAGCGTGTCGTCACACAACAGGCCGTCCACGAGGCTAAGTTCTTTGAAGCATGCATCATGACTTGTCCCGACTCGAACCAAGCTGATGATTTATCAGAGGGACCAGTAGCCAGGCAAGATGACAAGAAGCAGGCGCAACTCGTGCATATTGAGGGCCTGGTCGAATCCACGTTTTGCTGGGACTTCTCTGGATTGCATCATATCGTAAGGGGTCGCTCAAATACCTTGCCGCACCAGCCCGGATCTTAGCTGCAGGTCCTGTACAGAGTGCCAGGTGCTCTTGTCAAGGGTGTCGCCAGAGAGGCTTCACATGGGAATGGGCGTCTTGTTGTGGAGCGTATCACAGAGAATTTCTCAAAATGGAAACGTGTCGACACCACAACTCCAGAACCAGCTCTTCCCGTCCACCTGCCCAAACCAGCCGTTGTCTGGGAGTCGTCAGGCCACCACGTGGGTCGACTGCAGGCTGGTTAGCTTCCGCTCATCATACACGGGGCGGATACTCAGCGTCCCGAAGGCAGGTGCGATTATCCACCTTGGCCCGAGGGCAGTCCAGTGGCGAGCCCGTGTTGAAGCCACCCCAGCAAATATAGCAAGTCCGCTCACCGTACTGTGACCTGTTGTGGTAGGAACCACAAGCCCGGCCACGCCAAGAAGCATCTCTCGGTACCATAATGCTCGTTGGCTGCTCGCAGGTATGTGTTGCGACAAGCACCCAGCCAGCAGAGCGATGTGACCGAATAACGGAGCTGGCGTGACCACTCGAGCCTGGGGTAAGAGAAGATGGCTTCCCTGAACGAAGGATCGATCATTGAAAACGAGGAGCCCTTCGCTCTGTGCCACTTTGCAACCATTTGGTGACGCACCGTTTCTGCATTTCTGAGCCAAGGTCCTTAAATGATGGAAGCTACGGGAACAGTGCCCTCTCTGTGATGGAACCTTCATTGGTTCAGAATGTGCCTGCCCCAAGACCCTGTTGGCCCAGGCAGTCACTACCCCCCAATGGAATGGGGCTCGCAGACTTTGGGAGAGGAAGGTGGTCCTATGATCACGCCTGTCTCATTACGCGTGTGATCGACTGCCTGATCTGACGACACCGCCGGCTCTGGAAGGGCTCAGGTGGTGTGTGGGCACCGTGCAGTAGTCAGCATTGCTGCGAAACTCGAAAAGTCTGCAGTGAGCCACACAAACCAGACGTGAACTGCGGAACCCGGCTTTCGATCACCCCATGCGCCATAGAATCCAATGTCGACCACAACACACTGCTAAGGGGAAGGGAATCAACCTAAAAACAAAGGGAAATTCCCATGGAAAATCCCCGGTAGCGCTACCGGGCTATAACCGGGTATTACCGGGTATTACCGGGCAAACGGGTATTACCGGACCCGGTAATACCCGTTTTTCGACCCGGTAATACCCGGTAGCCGTTAACGGGGCAGATTCATGTCTCATTCTATTTTTACCCACACGACTTTCGCGTGGAAAATGTCATTCGGCTCTGCCAAACGTGATCTACACACCATCCCCTTCATCAGGCAAGTGGGTTTGTAACTGTGTGTGGAAGCGCCAACATATCAAACGAAGTATCAAGTTGCAGAGGAAGAGCGGCAGAGTTGAAGTGACACTTTTGCCCCCCCTCCCCCGTCCCCTAATGGGATCCATTCGTTTTGCTGACCCATCATTGTTTGCTTGCAGGAACCGGAAGGTCCTGTGCCATCCCCGTGTAGTTTTTCTTGCTTTGTATTCTGTTTATTTGTTCGGCAGAACCCAACTGACGAAAGACTTCTGTGCCCTTTGCTGGATCTTTGCGAAACTGCCTCCACACTCACGCAACCCTGATGGGGAGTGGTCATGAAAGAGTGGGATATGCGTCCCAACGTCACGAATGGAGGCGAGTGTTTATCGCTTCACATTGCATCACCATCAGGGGCACATCTAATTTTTTGTGAGTTGGGTTATTTTTTGCCCAAACAAGTTTGCTTGTCACAGCGAAAGAGTCAGTGGGAGCGGACCCGCATGCAGTGTGTTTTGAGAGAGCAACACAAAACCGCTTATTCACGGCAACGCCCTTCACAGGGGCCACAACACACTGCCTCTCGTGCGCAAACAAAACCCGGGCTCTTTTTTGCCAAAAAAACGTTGGAGATCATGTGCCGTGTGGATCCTTGCAAATATGCCCCACTACATAATGTGGGGTTTCTGCGTTCGAAGAGAGGCAATCGATTTGCTTGGCTTCGCTTCCATCTTAAGATCCTCTCGGTACCATCATCTCTCACTTATTTATGATTATTCTATTTTGTGTTCGGCGTAGCCAACTGGGGAAACTTTCTGTGCCTTTAGCTGGATCGTGCGGCCCCACCGGGGTTACGATCTAGCGGGGGCACAGATAGTTTTTTTCTTTCCCCGTTTTTTTGGGGGGTTGTGCTAACACCGCAGATTCTGCAGGACACACCACACCCGCAGCAGGCGTGTGAGGTGTTCTCGCGATCTCAGTGGCGAGCCTTCTTCGTAGAAGTGGGGACAGTAAGGAACCACGCATCCAAGCGAAGAAACATCGTATCCGCATCACAGGGAGGGCCGCGCTGCCCCACCCCACGCTGCCCCACCCCACCCTACCGCCATCGCCCCACTCGCCCTTGGTTGCCATAGCTGTTTTGTTATGAGTGTGCCCGTATGCCTGTCGTGTTGCAGCCATACCCTTTCAACCCTGTGGATGATCCTCACGTCCGAAGTCTGTCAGGCATATCGTCGCTCATGCCCAATTCACCTTCCCGCTTCCTGTTGGCCAGGCACCCGTCGGGTGACCACCGTACACTACACGATGAACCCGAAGTACCACGAGTTGGAGGAGATCCCTCTTGAGGAGCCGCAGATCGTCGACGCGCTGGATTGCATCATACACTCTATCCTGTTCCAGCGCCTTCTGGGGAATGTGTTTCCGGTGGAGGAGACGCTTGCCGAGAGCACGTTGGCGATTCCTCTTACCTTCTGCAAGGTTGGGCAGGACGACCAGACAGTGCGGTCGAAGGTCTACAAAGGCATCACCGGGTTTTGCACCGCGTTGCAGAAGCTGAAGCGCGACCAGAAGATCGAGAAGGTGTTCCACCTGCAGCTGAGGATGATGAACGTCAACACCCAGAACGTCACCCACGAGTGGGAGCGGTGGGTGATTCCCGTATGTCTCCCCCCCATGTTCTCACCGCTCACATGCCACTCGACTTCCGCGCTTCGCTGAAGGGAGATCTCCGTGTCCCCTTTATTCTTCATGCGAATATATGTTCTGGATATGTTTCCCCCACAGTTGCTGGACCTCCAGGAACACGGCGTGGAGGTGCTTCTCTCCGACCGTCCGCAGGTACTCTCACCCCACCACCCGCCAAGAAGAGCTGCAGGCCACCGCTGGCCTGGCGGACCGCAGCTGCTGCATCTGCAGCGGACGTCAGCTCGCCCCCGTCGTCCATCATTGCACGGATTGCAAATGCGGCTTGCAACCCGCACGAAACTCCATCTTTCTGTAGGGAGGAGGTTGCGACCTCGACGGTACTAAAAATGAGTCGGAGACACGCAACAGGGTGTTGGGAACTAGGATTGGCGGGCACGAGTCCACAGCCCAGGCCCGCTGCTGTTGGAAGGTGCAGGCCACCCAGTGGCTGCCGATGTCTGCTGTGTTGAACACACATAACTTCCATCAATCGCAGTGTGTCTACCATACAGCGAAAGGTGTACGATTTGCTTTGACAACACCACCACCACCCCCACCTTTCTCACAGATTTGCATCAAGGCGCGTGCGTCGAAAAACGAGCAGCACCAGTGCCTCTTCCGCGCTTTGAATTTTATCGTGCGAACAACCGACACTGCGATCGCAGAGAACTACGTTCCTCCCAACGACGGAGCCCACTACGACTTCACCTTCCACCACGAAGTGACAAACCCTAACTTCATGGACACAGTGGGTAGCCTCCTCTCCTACCTCACGTATAGATGACAGGGGACAGCGTTACTCCCTGCTCCGGGGGTCTCTCCCGCCGCGTAGAGGGGTGGGGTGGGGTGGGTCAGAGGCGAGAGGCGGGGGGGGGGAGGGCGTTTTTGTTGCCCTACAAAACCCGCCATCCCACTCCCCCGACTGCCAGCAGTTCTCAAAAAAATAGGCAGATGCCCTTGTCAGAAGACGGGGCGGAGGGGTGCGGGGTGTGCCCCGCACGCTATCTCGCTCCAGAGCTTGCCTGCACACCTTCGGTGTGTGGGCTGTTGCTTGGCAGGGCAGGTCCTGCTGCCCTCAAGCATGTGATGTGCAATACATACAAATGTGCGGTTTGAGGAGGGGCGAAAGGGGTGATGTGTGTGGCAAGGTGAGATGGGCTGCATTCCCGACTTGTCACCCGCTTACCCCCGAAACCCCCCCCCCCCCCACCTGTCTCGTTCGTCTATCCCCCCTCGACAGAGTGGGGTGGTGTGGTATCGCGCCCGGTTTAGCCGGGCTGTGTCAAGCGGACCTAGCCTGAATGAATTTGACCTGGCGGTGATAGCTGCCCCTCCCCCCCTCCCCGACCCCTCAACACCCCTCCTCCTTCGCTCTTCTCTGCATTTTTGACCAAGTTTTTTGCAAGAACAGCTAGCTTTTCACACTAAAAAGACTCGTGGCAGCGTTCGGTATCCTGCACACATGCACTAGCAGGCACCGTTTGTACAAACAAAGAACGCAACTCCAAGTCTTTTTTGAGTCAGGGCACTTTTTTTAGGCGCACCGGGTGTTCTTTCTCTCTCTCTCTCCCCCTCTGACATTTTTTGTTGTTGCTGCTGCCACCGAGCCTCCTCACCCGAGTGGAAGCGTCAACGCATCAAACGAAGCATCAATCAGTGGAGAAAGAGAGGCAGAGTTGAAGTGACACTTTTGCCCCCCCTCCCCCCCCCCCCTCCAAAGGTCTAACCAAATACGCGCGTGGCAGGTGGCAGTCGGACGGGAGGGGGGGGGGACCCGAGAGTTGGGGAGCGAGCAGCTGAGGAGCCAGCGAGAGAAGCCGAGCAGAGAGAGGGCGGGGGAGGGATCGTTGTGGAAGGGGGGGGGGGGGAAGGGCTTTCTTCGCCTTCCTCTTCCTCTTCGGAACCTCACCGCCACCCCGCGCGCCCTTCCTCCTGGGCTGAAGACATCCGAGCGAGGCTGTTTTCTTGCCCCTGCTGCTGCTGCTGCTGTGAGTGTTGCTGTTGCGGGGGGGGGGGGGGGAGCTGGCCTCGGTGGCAGTGCGCCCACCCCCCCGGGGGGGTGGGCGTGGGGATGCTTCGACAGGCACCCGCCCCGCCTGGTTTGAGCTGCTCGCGGGCGGCGTGAGCGGCGGGGCTGCCAAAACCGCAACAGCGCCGATGCAACGCCTCGTCATCCTCCAGCAGCTCCGCCGCGTCAACGGGGGAGGCATCTGGGGAACCCTGGGCGACCTTGCCCGGACACAGGGGTGGCGCAGCTTGTGGAAGGGCAACCTCGTCACTGTCGTCCACCGCTTCCCTTACTCCGGCATCAGCTTCATGCTTTATGACGTCAGCAAAGCCGGTGTCCTGGCATCTCACCACGGGAGGCGGGACGCCGACCGTCGCGGCACTCTCTCTCCTTTGGAACGCGCCACATGCGGCTGCATCGCCGGAGGCGGTGCTGTCGCTCTGACCTACCCCCTCGACACACTGAGGACCCACCTCTCTGCCTGCACTGCAGGGCAGCACACACCACACCAGACCGCCATGACTGTCAACCGCGCTGTCTCACAGGTTGTCTCGGCGCAGGGCTTGCTGGGGTTCTACAACGGGCTGTCTGTTTCGCTGCTGCAGAAGGTGCCGGAGGTTGCCCTGCAGATGACTGTCTACGAGACCGCCAAGGAGAGGCTGCAGGGTGTGGACAAGCCAACCCAGGTGTTGGTCTCCGCGTCCCTCGCAGGTCTTTCCTCCCTCCTGCTCTACCCCTGTGACGTCATCCGGAGGCAGCTGCAGGTCTCGCAGAGGAGCACATCGCCCCTCCGTGTTGCAGCTGACATGCTGAAGCGTGAAGGAATCTCCTCGCTCTATGTGGGTGCGCTGGCCGAGCTCTTCCGCACATTGCCCTTCGTTATCGTGATGTGGTCGACCCTGGAAGTGACGCGTGATCTCTGGGATGGGACAGCGGCATCCAGTTCGCCACCCGCGTATCATTCTGCGGCACCTCGCACAGCAGCGGCGTGACCTGGCGGTGGGTGCGGTGGTGGGTGGGGGGGGGGGTGGTGGTGTGGCTTGCTGACAACCGCCCCCTCCCGCCCTTTATTTAGTTTAGAAGAGCAAACGAGAAAGAGTATCAGAAAAGAATTGGCTTCAGAAGCAGAACTGGCAAAATACTATTTCGAAAATCGAAGCTTCCCCCCCCCCCCCCCGTCATGGGCCCTCCTGCATCTGCATGTGTGGGTGGAGGGCAAAAGGGCATGGCGTCTGTCTGGCTTGTTCTGGTTCGGTGTGTTGTGTCGGCTGCCATTTTTTGCCGTTTTGAACGAAAAAGATCATGGAAGAATCTGCTTGAAGAAAAAGCGTTGCCGGTTTGTTTTGAGTTCGTGTGTTTTGGTCCCGTGTGTATAGTTTACAGCAGAAATCGCACTAAGAATATGTGTTCAGTGCGTTCTTTGCGATAACAAAACGGAACTTTGTGCACGTCGCTGATTGACCTCGCACGTCAGGCTGGTGGTTACAGGGATCAATAAATAAGGCCCCGCGGAATACCCCAGCACCCGGTTGGCAATCGGAAGAACGGGAGATCGGTGCGTTCTCTACTACAAACCAGACTCCAGCAAGGTTACCGTGCGGGTGTGCCCCCAGGGGCCTGAGTGCAGCGCCCTTTCTGATCACCAACCAACTCCTCACAGAAAGAATACGGGCTCGTCGCCCAAAACCTCCACCCCCTCTTCCCCAGATACTACTCCATCTCCTCTATCTTGGGGGTTTTAACTTTCTCGGGCATTGTCTGTATACAGCGTGAAGAACGGTCTAGACGACGCAGCAGGGAGTTGGGGAAGTTGGCCGACTTTGCCGGATCGGGCGAGCCACGTCCGGATGCCGCATGTGTACGTTACTCCCTCTGCCCCCTCCAGACTCTAGTTTGCCTTGGCCCTGAAGACCTGCGTCCTTCTGCATCGCCGTCAGGTGTTCTGTGCTGTTGGGCCTGCGCATTGTCTGGCAGAAGCCGTCTCCCAGTCTGCTGCAGCGATGACAAGTCCTGGGTAAGACGTTAAACTGCCTGGGGGGGCCGTCCCCGGACCATGACGGGTGCCTGCACCAGGAGTCTAGCACGGCCGTGGTCCGGAGCATGACCTAAAACGGCTTGGGTACCGAGGCTCCCCAGACCAGGAAGGGTGGAGACACCTGGAGTCTAAATAGTCACACCACGTCAGGCCAGACCTTCGCATTGCACTCCGCGAAGACTGCCACACAGCCGCGGGGCAGGTGTGCAGCCTGTGGATGACCTCGTACAGAGAAGACTGTAAGGGACGACAGCCCCGCCGAGGCGATACAGCGCCAGACGCGGCCCGAGTTTCTGGAGACCGACTGGGGAACTGGAACGTCTTCAGGATAAGCGCCTCACAGAGGACTGATCCTCACCTGTGTGAACTGAGAACCCCCAGCCCCAAGATGCTGGTGTGGAGCGGGTGCCTCGACCTCTTTTCGGGTTCTTTATTTCTTTATTTCTTTATTTCCTTTTGGATGCGTCCACCAAAGAAAACGTGGCCACCCACTCGCAGAGGCTCCCGAAAGCTCCAGCATCAGCTAGCGGTTCATAGTGTAGATCGGTGTCTCCAGAAGGGGATGTCCGGTCGCAGAAGAAAAACGACGAAGACAACCACACAGGCCGCAAAAAAAAACAAGTGTCACAAGTGGGCTGGGCCTTCTGGAAAAGTGTTTTAAAGGATTGGGATGTCCCCGATGAAGGGTGTATCGTGTGTGTGGCACATACCCAGCTGTGTCCCGGCTGTGCAAATTGGAGCACGTCACCTCTTGTGCCTGCCAGTTTGCACGTCATTTACCCTTTCGTTTTCTTCCTGAATGGTCCTGCAGGACGCGTTGTATTTTGTTTGAGCAAATCGCCACGACCATTAAGCGTACAGCCCTTCAGGGCTGGGACTGGCACGTCTGCGCTTCACAGGCAAGAAGAAGTTAAGCTATGTGGTTTGCTGATATGCATTGCAGTGGACCCAGGTACCCACTCGCGTTCTAACGAACTTGCTGATCAGCCAGCCTGCATGTTGCCAGCAAATTGGCATCCCAGCACTCATGCTGTGCTGATTCGTGGCATCTCTTTTGTGTTCCTCCCGGGGCTGGTCATCGAAAGCACTTGAATGGGACGTTCACTCTGTGCTAAACTGTGCCGAAGTGTGCCGCCCGATGCTGTTGGGGCACTCACTATTCTGCACTGGCCCCAACACCTTCTCTGAGGCATCCTGATAGTGGGTAGTGGGTTCGTCAGCAGTCCCTGCCTCCGTACACAATCGGAAGCTTGTGATGGTTTGTACTCTTCGAACGATTGCCGGCCCTTGTCAAGAAGAGCCCGAACCACTGCTCCTCAAGCTCCTCGGGATTGCCAGGAGTACGGTAAACACAAGCCGTCAGTCTTCGTTCCACAGGAGGTTGTGTTGGGTACAGTATTTTGTACAAAACAAAATCAGAAGATATCTGGGGATGTGGCATCCCATTGCTTGCAATATACGCCGCAGTTAATTTGTTTGGTGCTGTGCCGGAGATCGCGCGTGTATGCCCGTGTCATCCAGCTGATGCTTGCGACACGCATGACGCCGCTGATCCCTTTTCGTCTCTGTCACCCCCACACACCCCCCTCCACATGCCCTTACTGTACTGTCGTTACCCGCCTCTCTACACCCCTTCACACCATTTTCTCCCACCGAGAGAAGCAGCCTGTTCGAGGCCTAGCAGGTGTCATTCGTTCCTGTTCCCCTGTCCCCTCTGTTGGGTGTGCAAGGCCTGTGATGCTGCGTTCGGCCAAACTGACCCCAGCAAACAAGAGCTGGCCATCTCTGGCCATCTCTTCGCAACAACAGCGTGGCTGCCTTATTTTTTTATGGGTTGTCGAAGAAGCCATAATTCACCGCTCGTGCGCACAAACGGAACCCGGGCTCTTTAGACTGCAAAACCCCTGGGTTGCCAGACACACACAGCCTACACATTGGATGGCTGCCACACACTTTTGCATCCTCCGAGGGTTACAGCGGTGCAGCAGGCAGAGATGCAGGCATGCCAACCTATTCATGCAGCCTGTTTTAATACCCTGCCTCCCCCACTGCTTCGTGACCTATCCGGTTCCACAAAGTGCAGAATCACCATGCCTTGCCAACAGTCTTCTTCTGTTCGCTGGGGGTCAGGGAACTGGCCGCCGCAAAGGAAGGCCGCAAGAGCCCCGAATCCCAGTTCCCCCTCCCGGGGTGACGGGTGTCGGGGCCTTCACCCTGTGATCCTCAAGAGGGGCTCTCAAGTGGGTTGGTTGGTGTGCCGCCCCCCGCTCTCCCCGCCCGCCTGTGCGAACCTCAATCGTCTCAGCATTCAGTCAAATGCATCGCCTCGTTTTTTATCTTTTTTTGGGATTGCTTCATTCAACGCGATCACCCCGTTTATAGTATCGTGATGAGTCTGCGCGTGAACCCCATCATAGTGCCTTCGGTACGGTTTCGGGATATTGCATGCCCCATGAACCCCGAACACTTCTTTGGGCCACGCCACGTTGACCCGTCTCAATTCTTTCGCGAAGCTGGGAATGTGTGCAGAAGGCGTGACCCGCCAAAGCGCTCTCGACACGTTTCTCTGCTGGAGCTAGTGTGTGTGTGTCCCTTGGGTGCATCTTCTCATGAGTCGAGCAGCCAACCCGTGTGCATTGATTTTGTTGAGACATACTTGTTGAGACTTCGGAGGAGTGCCACCCCTGCCAAGCAGTCTCGCTGGTAGGGGTGGGGGCGGCGACCTGGTTATGCCACAACAGGTTCAGCCGTGTCGATTGAAACTGTCTTACGTTGTCACGCACAGCCCAGGCAGGCAACTCACGACAACTGGAACAGGGCGCCGTGCCTGGAGGAATGGCGACATGCTCAAGGCTGGCATCTGAGCGTGGTGGTGTGCTTAGATATGTAGGGATCAGATTCGTCTCTTTCATCGGCAAGAGACACCCAGAGCTGGGGCTGTCTGGTCAGGTTGGTGGCTGTCAATACAAGGGGGGGGGGGGGTGTGGGCACATCCGGGAATGTGACACCTTGCTGAATGCGGGAGCCTCGGTGTCATGATGGACTTCGCTGTGCTGTTCAAAAAAAATGCTGCCGAAAAAAAGCGTTTGCACGGCAGTCGTCTAAAATACAAGAGAGGAAGTGTATCAAAAATCGCTCTACACCGCTTCGCGAAGGCCCTCTCGTGTGCAGAGAACCGATGTTCCCAATAAAATCCACCCTGATTTTTTTGTTTGGCCTGAGTTTCTCTGAGGAGTTCTGCGGTGGTGGCTCTCACCGCTTCTCCTCAGCGACTTGGCCAAAGAAGAAAAATAGACGGAAAATAGGGCCCAACTGACACACTGAATGACCTGGAACGCCACTCTCCTCCCCACTGCCCCCACCCGATCACCACCCTCCCTGGGGCTCGCGCACAACCTGCATTGCTGAGGGAAGCCTGCTGCCTTTGACTTGCCCATCTCCATTCTCCCACCACCCCTGCATCCCACCCTCTGCAACACAGGGGCGCCAGCACAGCAGCCCGCCTCCGGGCGTGCCGACCTACACTAGATGCTGGATGACTCTGCTGGCGACGCGGAGCCCGCCGGGGATCGGTGCATCGCCACAGCCCGCAGCCTGACGGAACTCCCCATCGATGCACCTCTGTGGCGGCTGGTGGGCCTCTCTGAGGCAAACAGCCACAGCGAGATGGAGGCCGCGAAGGACGCGCTGCTGGCCCTTCTTAACAAGGAGGCTTACAATGACAACACCCGGCGGACGCTGTGTGAGCAGGCCACAAAGCGACTGCGGGATGCCTGGCGTGAGACTGTTTCAGCCGCGCTCCAGGTGCAAGCACCGGGAGGGCTGGGAAAGCGCAGCGCAGAGGCACTTCTCACAGGGGGGCTCGATCTCTTCGGTGCAGGGGAGGTGCCGCTGCTGGGTTCCGGCCTGTTTGCGCACCCGTCCACCACTGAGTGTGTGACGCTTGAAGCGGTGGTGCATTCTGCAGAGAGCCCGTGTAAACGCATTGAGCTGGGGCCGCATTTCAATGCGATCATGCGACATATTCCGTATGCGAGCCCGGTGAGCACCCTGCAGTATGTCACGGTGAATCTCAACCAATGCCGGCTGCATCTGTACACCACCGGGACAATCAAGGCTTTGGGTGTATCCTCGCAGCAGTGTGTGTCGGGGATCTTCAAACTCTGCAACTGGCTGACTACGCTTGTTGCGTCGCACCCCTCCACCTTTGAGTCGTATAAGCCGTATGCGACGCTGAAGTTGCGCGGCGTATACCCCGTACGCACGACGACCAGCATGGTATGCCTGTGATAGCTTTGCTCGATACTGTGTTGCAGCCAAGTTAAAGTTCTCTGTCACGTCACGATCTGCTGACCTCCTTGGGGTGTTGATAATGGATAGAGGTGGTGGACGAGCATAAAATCAATCTGCCGACCTCCTGTCGTATCAGGTGTTGCAGCCCGTTGTTTGTTGCCCCCCCCCCCCCCACCCCCATTCTGTTCGGCGCACCGCACCCTCCTGTTGCAACCACTCACAGCGATGCGGTGCTGCGTTGGACATCAAGCGACTCACCGACCTCTATGTTGCGTCGTCTTTGACAGCGCCTCGTTATCGTCTCTCATTGAACAGCACAATGGTATCGCTGTCCGACACGATATTGAGGTACGTCCTGAATGTCTACGACACAGGGTCGATGGTGCTGGATGTCTACACCCGTGATCTGCCAAAGGAGTCACGCACGATTGACGGAGTAAAGGCCAGGGTCGACGAGGTTCGCAGCTATGTGGGAGACTACATATTTCCCATGATCCGCCACTGTTGCATTAGCCGCCACTCGCAGCAGTTGATGACGAAGCGGCGCAAAAAACTGGGCAAGGTGTCGATAGAGACGCTGACACGAGAGGCACCAGCCTCATAGGCTGAGCAGCATGTGGGCTGCAGCGGAGAGCAGGTGGAGTCCTGCAAGCAGGTGGTTCTCAGATAGATCGAGCGTCATTTTCCAGTGATAGGAAGTGTGGTGTACGGGGGTTGTCAAGGGAGGTTTTGCATCCCCATCCCCTGTCTTGATCTTTGGGCTCTTGCGATACACGTGAATCTGTTCACAGCACACCCTGCGATGGATGATGTCCACTGTCGCACTCTTGTGTTGTGACGCACACACAGCATTCACCCATGCAGGTTTCGGCAGGACACAGCTACACAGCAGAGAAGATGCCGCGGTCGCAGAAGTCGCAGGGGACGCAGGGGAAAGACGGGAAGAAGCGCAAGGCGCCCGTGAAGCTGAACTACCGGCCGTCTGGGCGTGACGCGGACGGGAAGAAGAAGCCTGTGAAGGGTGCGAAGAAGGGGGCGGAGAAGCGCACGATGCGTTACCACCCTGGCACCGTTGCACTGCGTGAGATCAAGCAGCTGCAGAAGGGGACGCAGCTCCTGATCCAGAAGGCGCCCTTCCAGCGCCTCGTGCGTGAGGTGATGGAGAAGCACAAGCAGGACCTGCGTTTCCGTGCGTCGGCCCTGGAGGCGATGCAGGAGGCGAGCGAGCAGTACCTGATCGGCGTGTTCGAGGGTGCGGTGATCCTGCAGCTGCACCGCAAGAAGAAGACGCTGGTGCAGAAGGACCTGCACTACACCATTCGCATCCGCGGGGACCTGTAGGGTGTGCGTGGTGTCTGTTGTCTGTTGGTTGTTGTTTGTTGTTTGTTGTTTGACGACTTGCCTGTGGTCTGAGGAACCTCACGCCTGTGCCCTGTGTGCAGGCCGATGAGGGGCGGAACTGCCTGCCATTTCAGACGGTGTGTGTTGTGTGCAGTGTGCACTGTTTGCTGTGCAGTGGGATGGTTGCAGCTCTGGTGGCACTGCAAGATGGTCGACCAGCACCCCACCCCACCCCATCCCATCCCATCCCATACCACCCCACACACTTGCAACCCTCTGCCAACTGCCCCAGCCTGGTATTGCCACACGAACAGCATACATGCACCCAACACACCACACCACACTGCCTCAGACACACACAACACACCCTCAAACACACCAACAATGCCTGCCAAGTCTACCGGGAAGTCCGTGGCGGCGAAGGGGAAGACGGAGAAGAAGACGGCGAGCTCGAAGCGCAAGGGTGCCAAGTCTGCTGCCAACCAGCGTGGGATCACGAAGGGCAGCATCCGTCGTCTGGCGCGCCGTGGTGGGTGCAAGCGTCTGGCGAGCAGCGTGTACGACGAGGCGCGCAACATCCTGCGCACCTTCGTGGAGCAGGTGATGAAGGACACGCACGCGCTGATGGAGGTGCGTGAGAAGGCGCCCGCGAAGACGGTGCGTGTGGAGCACATCCTGTACGCCCTGAAGAAGCGTGGCCGCACCCTGTACATCGCCAAGTAAGAGCAAGAGCAGCACCCGCAGCCTGCTGGGCAGGTGTTGGTTGGTTGGTTGTGAGTGAGTCTGTGTTTGTGTTGCTGTTTGACTGATTTGCTGTTGACGGAGACAGTCTCCGCTGAACAAGCTGCCTTTCAAGCTGTGCTGCCTGCACTTTGCAGTGCGGCACAGTGGCGTGACTGCACGCCGGGTGTGGTTTGTTCTCTCGCGTTGTGGTGGTGGTGGCGTGGGAGGAGATGAGACGGAGAACAAGACGATGAAAAGAGATGCCAGAGCGTGCAGAGCATGGCAACTGTCTTGTTGTTGTTGCTGAATAGCGTTGCATGTGTTCCAGTGTCGACTCAACCCACAGCAACTCAACCCCACACAATGCAACCCAATCCAACACACCCCCACACCCCGTGAAGTTCACCAAGCCACACACCACACACAAGATGACTGCATCCTCGCCTGCGAAGTCCGGGGCCAAGCGCGGGAGGAAGCCTGCCGTTGAGGGGGAGAAGAAGCCGAAGAAGGCGTCGTACACCAGCTACTCCCGGTTCATCCACCAGCTGATGAAGGCACAGTTCAAGACGACGAAGGGTAAGAACAGCAAGGGGAAGACGACGGAGCGTGTGAAGGTTGCCATCACGTCGCGCGGGATGGGGATCGTGAACTCGTTCGTGGTGGACCTGTTCGAGCGCCTGGCGGAGGAGGCGGGGCGTGCCAGCCAGTTCGCCGGGTCGAAGACGCTGCGCAGCGGGGCCATCATGGCGGCTGTGAAGATGCACCTGCCGGAGGGTATGGCGAACCACGCCGCTGCGGCGGGTGTGTCTGCCGTGACGCACTACACGAAGGCGCTGGAGCAGAAGCCGAGCTACCAGGCCGCACTGGCCAGGCGTGAGGAGGCTGCCAAGAAGAGGAAGAAGAGCTCCCCCAAGAAGAAGGGGTCCCCCAAGAAGTGAACTTGACTTGATCTGACTTGAGTTGAGCTGAGCTGAGCTACTCTTCCTGTGCGTTGCTGTTCTCTGTGTGATGTGGTTGTGTCATGTACATTTTGATTGTTCGTTTGTTGGCAAAAGGCAGGACAAAACGCATTGCCCATGCATGCGCACTCTTGTGCACTGTGCACTGTACCCTGTGGTGCAGTGTGCAGTGTCCCGTGTGCAGTGTTCGGCCTTGCGGGCAGTACTGGCTGCCGGAAGTGAGCCTTGGAAGCTTGATTGCTGACTGTTGATGTTTGATCCGTCTGCACGGAGCTGCCCCCTGCTCTCCTCTCCCACCCTCTCTCTTGCAGACAGCCTTGTGCTTGTGCCGTCCCGCCTGTGGTCTGCTCTTGGGTCACACGCCAAACACATCGCACCCCATCAACCAACAGACGAGATACTCTCAAACAAACCAACACCAACACAATGGCACCTTCCACGAAGAGCGGAAAGAAGGCGGCGCCTGTGTCGCTGACGACGATGGCGAAGCTGAAGCTGCCTGTGTCGCGCATCGGGAAGTCGCTGAAGAAGGGGCGCTACACGAGGCGGGTCAGCCCGACCGCCGCCGTGTTCCTGACGGCCGTGATTGAGTACTGCACGTCGGAGCTGCTGAAGCTGTCTGGGGAGGCGGCAAAGGTGACGGCGTACAAGAAGCGGATCAACAAGAAGGGGGAGAGCCACGAGGTGAAGGGGAAGACGACGCAGCACCAGATCCGCCCGCGCCACATCACCCTCGCCGTGTCGGAGGACGACGACCTGGGGAAGCTGCTGTCGCACGTGACGATTGCCGGGGGCGGTGTTGCCGGCGGTGTGCACGGGGCGGTGGCGGAGAAGTCGGCCACCAAGTCGAGGAAGAAGTCTGCCGGCAGCAGCGGGGACAAGAAGAAGAGCGACAAGAAGAAGAAGGCGGCCGACAAGAAGAAGAAGGATGCCAAGAAGGCCTCCCCGAAGAAGAGCTCCCCCAAGAAGAGCTCCCCGAAGGGCTCCCCGAGGAAGTAAGCTGTGCTGCATGCCTCTTCCCACGTGCCATCTGTGTCTGATGTGAGCCCCGTGCACCGCACCCTCTGTGCCCAGTGCCCTGTGGGCGGCGTGACTCCGCGCCAAAATCCTGTTTATTTTCCTTTTCCCTGTAACCAGTGGCAGCCAGTGCCACTTGTATAGTGTGGTCGACACAGAGATCCTCTCATGCCTGCCAAACCAGGAAGCCTGCACCCCTGCCCCCACCCCCGATCCTCCGAGTGCCGAACGGGATCCCACAGCCATGGCAAGTGAAGGTGGGCTATGTCGCGCGAACCTCTCCCCACTCATAGCACACACACCCACCGGCAGGGCGCGAACCCACACATCATGGCCACTTTGTGCCTGACGTGGTACGAAGCAGTGGTGTCGAAGAAGGGTATTGTCTCTGGGTTCGACCCATTGTTGTTAGCCCCCATTTAAAACTTTACGTTTTAAACGTTTTAACCCTTTAAGTCCCAAGGCTATTTTGGGCCATTTTGGCCGATTTTTCTCCTTGGACACCAAGTTGCTTCAATTTTCGTTTTTCTGCCCGACCCTGGCCGTAAATGAACGCGTTTGACTGAAAGATTCCACGATGGCCATTTTTTGGCCCCGAAAAAAATGTCTCTTTTTTCGCATGGCCAACAAACAGTGAATTTGAGGGTGAAAAAAATGGCAGATTTTCGAAAGCAAAAATTTTTGGGTGCCGGGGCTCCCCAAAAAGTCATCCGAAGATGGCGTTATTGGAAAGAACGAGTCAAATTGCATCGACGAAAAAAAAAGTTCGGCCAAAAAGACTGAGAATGAAGCCACTGAATGGGCAAGGCGGTTTTTGCCTATGTTCAGTGCCTATTTTCCCTTTGAAACCGTGGGAAAACACCCGAAAAGGGTTATTTCCTCAATCACTCGCAGGAAGTCTGTCTCAGACGGCTGCAAGGGCAACTGTTGTGCTTCGCAGCAGTGCTGAGCCAGAGAGAGTGTTCGCAGAGATGTCGCCATGCGCTCGCTCTACTACCCCGGGATGTCGCCAGTGTCCGTCTACCCTCTCCTCTGAGTTCTCGACCAGATGTCGCCGCAGAGAGGACAGCACCCCGCGTCTCGTATTATTGCAGACTACTCGGTGCTGCAACTGCGCACGGAAGAGAGAAGCGCCTCGAATATGTTCTCCCCAAGTAGATCAGACACTCTTCTGGTTTAGCTTGGCTCAATCTGGGCACGGCCCAAGGCCAGGATAAGATATCACCCAGACCTGGGACCCCCGTGTATAAGCCCCCCCTCCCTTTCCCCCGTGCTTAAGTCCCCCCCCTGGGGGTCTGGCAGGGGGGGGAACTTAAACACAGGTGGACCTAAACACGGGGTGGGCCGGTCTGGAGGGTCATCAAGTGGCCGCGAGGCCACCTGGTGCCCTCCAGGTGCTGTCAGAGTCGAAAAGGGGGGTGCCAAAAGTCCATCCGGACCAGAATCACCCCCCCTACGACGGAAGCGGAAGAGGTCTTCTTGGTCTCCACCGTGCCACCCCCGTGTTTAAGCCCCCCCTGCGTTTAGGTCCGCCCCCCCCCGTGTTTAAGTCCCCCCGGCCGAAAATCGTCTCCAAGGGGGGGGACTTAAACACGGGGGGTCCCAGGTACATTTGACAGGCGAGGAATTCACAATCAGGCACTCCCTTGCCTTCAGTTGACACGTGCACCACATCGGGGTATATCTGGGCGGGTCTTGATTCCTTGGAAAGGTTCTCGAGTCCCCTTTACCAGATGGCCAGGGTCGGGCACAAAGACCCCCGGCAAAGTATGCCAGACCTTGTTGGGGTGTGCACAGAAAACCAAGGGCCCAGAATGCTGTTTTCACCCGAAAACCCGACCTGGGCCCAGATTCTCAGGGGTGACGGCGGGCAACCGACAGACAGATATCTCGTCGATTTTTGTTGTCTTGAAAAGAACTGTCCAAACCCTTTTCATGGTGCCCAGGGTTTGCCAAAAAGACAAAAATGCGTGCTAACAAAATGTGAACCGAAAGTGTAGGCGCAATATATTGCGCCTTGGGACTTAAAGGGTTACAGGGGGGGGTCAAATAAACGTACTTAGTTGAATAGTAGTACTTAGCCGAATAGTAGTACTTATTTTTTTGGGGCTCTGGGGCACGTTGGGCCGTTGAATAGTAGTACTTACTTTTCACCCTTTTTTTTGGGGAAATTTTTCGTTTTTTTTGAGATTTTTGCCCAAACAAGCTTGCTTGTCACAGCGAAAGAGTCAGTGGGAGCGTACCCGCGCGCAGTGTGTTTTGAGTGAGCAACACAAAACCACTTTTATCACAGCAACGCCCTTCACAGGGGCCACAACACACTGCCGCTCGTGCGCACAAACAAAACCCGGACTCTTTCTTTTTGGAGACACACAAATCTGCAAACTTTGGGGCAAGGAATGGGGACAACGGGGTCTATTGGTGCCACTTAGGGGAACCAGGGTGCACGGGGTCCGTAGAGGGGGGAAGTGACCTACGCTCAAAGATATGTCGTGACGAAGGGAATCGGGGCATCCCCCCTCAGACACATACGGACGGGAAACCAGCGAACCCGCAAACTCCTGCGGTCCAGAGGCATCAGAACCACTGCTGAAGACCGCAAAACCGGAAACCCGCAAACTCCTGGGGTCCAGAGGCGTCAAAATCACTGCTGAAGAGCGGCGCGCATTAAACGACTCCTCATCTACGGCGTCCGCAGTCCCTACCACCAACGAGAAGATGTGGACGGATGGCCCCAGACACACCTCACCATAGATGTAGCCTTCGAGGACCAGCTGCGGAAAAACACATGCCAAAAGAAAGGCGGGGAGGGGGAGGTCGTGTTTCTTTCCTGAGGTGGAGGCCCACGTGCTTAAAGAAGTGGGAGAACGGCGGAAGAACGACTTGCCAACGACGCGCCGCAAAATCAAGGAGGTTGCCATGTCCTTTGTTCCCTTCCCGAAAGGCTTCCAGGCTTCGGTGGAGTGGATCGACGGTTGGGCCAGGAGAAACAAGTTTCAATTTCGTACTTCGCGCATTGCCAAGCTTTCTCTTGAAAAAGCCCGGGTCCAGTTGCACAGCTTCTGGTCCACCATCAGACGCCTCTCCATCGGGTCCGAGCTGCTGCACAACCCCTTTGGTACTTTTGACCTGGTTGTGAATGTGGATGAGTCTGCCTTGTACAAGAGCTCTACCCGCAGGGACAAACTGTTGTGCTACACCACTGACACCAACATCGTGGTCGATACCGATGCTGGAAAAAATAGATTTGCCACGTTGATTGGTGCTGTCACGTTCAGTGTGAAAGACAGGACCATTCTTGCGACAAAGCAGTCGATCGTTTTTAAAGGTGCGGGCGAGAGGATAAAGAAGGAGGAGCATCAGATTCACAAAGACTCGGGGGTTAACTGTACTTTCCAGAAAACCGGCTGGGTCAAAGAAGCCGAGTGGCGGTGGTGGATTGACAGCGTCTTGGCCCCCATTTGCAAAAACAAAAACGTGCTTGTCATTTATGACTCGGCGACAACACACATTGCACCAAAAAATGTTGCGTACTTGCACAGGAAGACGGGGGCGAAGTCAGCGGTCATTCCAGGTGGGTTGACAGGAACAGTGCAGTACCTTGATGTGCATGCATTTGCACCATTCAAGGCTGCCTTCCACACTCACCTGGAAGGGCTCAAGGACAAAGCCCGTCTCGAGATAAAGAAATCAACAGCCGAAGGTTTTCGCCAGGATTGTCGCTTCACAGAGAGGTGGTACCGCGAGGCCATGTGCACCTCTGTTGGAGCTGTTTGGGGAAAGTCGGTGGAAAGTGTGAGGGGGGAGGTGGTAGCCCAGCGCTTGCGGGATATGGGGTACGTGCTGAAGGTGTCGGGTGAGGAGGACGGGTTCGTGAAGAGCTCCCTTTGTCCGGACCTCACCTTCGCACCAAGCACAGAAACATCCCCTGAGGCTGGTGGTGCGGACCTTGAACCTGGGTTGGACGGGAAGGCAAAAGAGAGCACAGAGAAGCAGTCCACCCAAAAGAAAGTTGTGTCTCAGCCAACCCAACAGACAAGCATCTTGGCATGGGCGAAGCCGGTTCGTGTGAACTCTCTCACACAGACACAGCCTTCCCAGTCCTCCCAGTCCTCCGAAAAGAAGCGCGCAGCGTCCCCGACCACCCAGACTCCCAACAAACACCGCAGGCTCTGCAAAGGGTGTAGGAAGCCTGGGCACAACATGCAGACTTGCCCCAGCAAGCCCAAGAACTTGAAGAAGAAGTAAGTTGGGGCGTGCTGGTTGTGGCTTGTCTTTTTCACATCTTTTTTTTAAGCATCAACGCACCAACCAACCACCGACAGTGAAGCTGACAGCTCTGATGAACTGTGTATGCTTTCACTAACTCAACAAGAATGTCAACCAGGGGGGGGGGGGGGGCAATACAAATCAAAACGGTACGAAACCAAATGAGGGGCGAGTGGTAGGACGAGAACAGAGCGGATACTCGACCGGAAGGCAGAAGAAGTGAGAGACGGACGACAGCAGTGACCAGCGCGCCCCTGGTGGACCAAACAGCCCCGCAGAGCCCCTGCAAACAGCGTTTTTAGGAAAAGTTGAATAGACGTACTTAGTACGTCTATTCGCTCGCAAACTATTTATTAATTTTCTGGCGAGGTCGATTTAGGCCCGCGCGTTCGCCGAATAGTAGTACTAAGTACGTTTATTTGACCCCCCCCTGTAAATGTTTTAAATGTTTTAAATTAAAACGCGTTTTAAATTACAGGGGGGGGTCAAATAAACGTACTAAGTACTACTATTCGGCGAACGGGCGGGCCTAAATCGACCTCGCCAAAATAGTATAAAATACTTTGCGAGCGAATAGACGTACGTAGTACGTCTATTCAACTTTTCCTAAAAACGCTGTTGCAGGGGCTCTGCGGGGCTATTTGGTCCACCAGGGGCGCGCTGGTCACTGCTGCGTGCCCTGGCCCGGATCACTTCGTTGAAGGAAGGCCGGGGAGCGCCTGGCTGTGGCCCATCCTCTTGAGGCATTCCGTGAGCAGATGAAAGCATCCGACGTCGTCATTATATCGACACCAGCCGAAGATATTGGCCCTGTTGGTGGATGTCACAGGTCTACGGTGAGCTTTGTCTGGGGCGGTGGTGGTGGGGAAGGGAATGCGCGGCGGGCTTCAGCAGTGGTTCTGATGCCTCTGGACCGCATGAGCTTGCGGGTTTACGGGGCCCGTGCACCCTGGTTCCCCGAAGTGGCACCAATAGACCTTGTCCCCATTCCTTGCCCCAAAGTTTGCGGATTTGTGTGCCCCCTCCACTGGCAGGCGGTCCTCCAAAAAGAAAATCTCAAAAAAACGAGATATTTCCCAAAAAAACGGGTGTACAAAGTAAGTACTTGTATTCAACGGCCCAACGTGCCCCAGAGCCCCAAAAAAATAAGTACTACTATTGGTGCCCCTGATTTACCCCTTTTTCACTACGCACAAACTACGCAATCTGGGGGGGGGGGTCTCGCTTTTTGGTCCCCCCCCAGTTTTTTTTGGTCCCCCTTTCTGTGTGGCTACTGAGACAGGACTGGAGGCACTGCGCTGACCGAGCAAAAAATTATTGCCAGAACTC
This sequence comes from Rhynchopus euleeides, assembly GCA_963210315.1. NCBI lineage: Eukaryota > Euglenozoa > Diplonemea > Diplonemida > Diplonemidae > Rhynchopus > Rhynchopus euleeides. The sequence goes on along the minus strand of OY723298.1, from coordinate 651,389 downwards.
ACTATACACCGTACGAAAGAACGCACGACATGTGGGGCGGGACTCCAGAAACACCTGGGCAAGGTTGCCCCATGCCCAGAAACACCTGAGAAGGAAGTGAGTTCCAGGAGCCGCGTAGAACACCCTCGAGATTGTGAATGATGATACGATCACAGCCTTCAGGGCGATGCGAGGTGCCACCCTGAAGGTGGCCCTTGACATCAAGGAGAGCGTCGGCCGAGGGGTCGACGAAAAGCTGAAGAAGGCGCTACTGGCACTGGATCCCGCGGGGTATACGGAGGTCACCGCCACACAGGCAACCTCCGCTGACAACGTCCAGGAGACGTTATCCGAGGGGATCACAACGGCACTAGAGATCTGTGTCACGGGATCCAGGCGCCCACTCTCCCTCGACGGTCTGGGGATTGTTGTTGGGTATGGTGTCGTTTCCTGCAGCTGCAAAAAAGCGTAGCAACTGTGCTTCCTTCTTCCTTAATGATGCGTTGACGCTTCCACCCGGAGGAGCTGAAGCAGGCACCGCTTAATGATGCGTTGATGCTTCCACCCGACGAGCTGAAGCAGACACCGCGCCAAAGGGCACCCCCAAAGAGACCTGCAAAGACTGCGTCGAAACCCGCACCGAAGGCTGCCAGCGCTGCAGCACCTGAAGAACCTGCAGCACCTGCAGCACCTGAAGCGCCTGCACCCTCACTGACCCCGGAACAGCAAGAACTCCTTGAGTTTGGGGTCCCGGCATAGAGACAGAGAATGGCTGAGTAAATCAAAAAATGAGACCCCCCCCCCCCTTTTCACTACGCACAAACTACGCAATATGGGGTCGTCAGGGGCACCAACTATTCGGCTAAGTACTACTATTCAACTAAGTACGTTTATTCGACCCCCCCCTGTAATTTAAAACGGAGTTTAAAACGGGGGTTAAAACAGGGCGTTTCTGTGGTGTTTTCACACCAAAAAAAAATTTTTTCGGCCAAAAATTTTTTTCCATGCCCCCTGAGGCCCCCCAGCTCATATTCTGGGTGATTATTCCTGCATTCCTGTCACAGCGGACACATTATTGGTGGAAAATAGGTGGCACTGACGTTGTGGTGAGGGTTGCATCAATCGCACCGGCATCAGTTGGCACACCCCCTCCGTTGTTCTCAGGAATAATGCAGTTTGACATCAGCATATTTCTGGAGTGTCGAATCTTCATCTTGCATCACTCGATGTGCACCCTTTTGAGCTGAATCCATGATACAAAGTCGCAGGTTGAAGGCCGGATCACCATGATGGGGATGGCAATGGACCCAGCGAACTCCACCAGCTCCTTCGACAGTCCTGGAAGCACCTTCTGGAAAAGTTGCACAGTTCCAGTTGCCACCTGGAGCCTACCTTTGGCCTGCCCCTCTTTGAGAGGAGCATATCTGTATTCCCTTTACTCTCCTATGGACGCCCGACTTCTCTGATCGAGAGAAGCCTACAAAAGGCGTAACCATCCTCGTCATGTATTCTTTGCCTCCAACTTTCACTTTTGCAGAACGGATCCCGATGAACTCCAAACAGGAAGTGCAGCCAGCTTCATCACGGCTGTGTTCAACAAGACAGCCAGGTGATGTTGTTGCTGTCAGAACGATGGTTGCAGCACTCGGCTGCGCCCCACCTGGGGTTGCTCTGGCTGTTGCCAAGCTAGTGTTTGGGACAATTATTGATCACCTAGCCATTCTCTCGGCACCCTAATGATCGTGGGTAGGCAGCAGGAACCTGCACTCTGGGGGGACGTCATCGATGAGTTTCTTTGAAGAAAGCCGGCGGCTACCGCTGGAGTTAAGGTCCGAAGGGGTCAGTACCACGGGCGCCACACCGCTCGTGTTGGGCATCGGGTTTCGGTGAAGGCGGGGGCGCTGAGAAAGCGACATGTACGTAACAAGCAATGATCAACCATACACCAGCAAGTCAAACAGGCACCACCGTTGGATCGTTCGTGCACCCGAGTCTGTACTGTACCATCCTGAATCTTTTCTGGGTGATTGTCAACGATGAGGGCATGAGCTTGCGTCAGGGTGAGCAGAGGAACGGGTTGAGGCCAGGGTGAATGGAGGGTGAAAAGTAGCCCACTTCACCAGGAGGCGAATTTTCGCAGAAAGCCCTGCCACACAGCTGTGTTTGCCTGATCATGCTCAAAAGGCCTGCAATAGGCTATTTCACACAGGGAATTTGTTCACCCATTTGGGACCCCCAGGGAGCCTCAAAATTGGATTTTTTTGCCGAAGATGGCCTCAGATGGCCCAAAACGATCAATTTTGGGTTCCAGAAAAAAAAATCGAAAAGTCTCCCCCTATATTTTGCAGGGGTTTTTGCCGTTTTAAACCCCGTTTTAAATACCGTATACGTAAATATTTTGGAACGTAAATATTATGGAACGTAAATATTATAGAACGTAAATATTTTGGAACGCTGGTGGGTTGGCGTTCCAGATTTTTTTCGTTCCATAATATTTACAGGGCTTTCTGCGACTCGGGGACTTGGACCAGGTGATCGGACGGCGTACAGAGTCCCTGACGGGACCTACTCGTGCACTTTTCGCGCGATTCCTGACGCAAGCCGTCCTCACCACCGAGTCCCGAACTGGCCCTGTAAATATTTTGGAACGTAAATATTATGGAACGGACCGGCCAAAAATGGGCCCGTTCCATAATATTTACGTTCCATAATATTTACGTATACGGTAATTTAAAACGGCGTTTTAAACTTTAAAACGTTTAAAATGTTTAAAACTCGGTTTCTAACAACACTGGTTCGACCGTACCCACCACTTGGTGCTCCTCTGGTGCTCGTCCCTGGCTGTTGTGGCTCTCTTCACTTCAGCTGGTCTGGTGGTGTCTCTGCGACTCTTGCCGGTATCGTCCACCTCAGCGGGATGACGCTTGTGGGCCTGGCTGTGTTGCCGGTGATCCTGATAAAAGATATGCCCAAGCCCGCTCTCTTCGTCTGCATCTTCTGGCTCTGCCTTGCCATAGCGGGATCAGACTTGAGCTCGCGCATCCGACGTCAAGACAGCTTCTGGGCAGGGTTTGTGCTGGTCACCGACCTGGTGCTGATTCGTCTGGGGAACCGAGCGGCGCTGTGCATTGGGAGGCGGTGTGTTGTGGTTCTCCCTCGCCATGATGGAATCCTGCTTCCGTTTCGGCCTCTTCGACCTTCCCGGCACGTGGTGCGCGGTTGCGGCACCACGAGCTGTACCACGCGACTGTACCACGCCGCCCTGTGCAGAGCCGTTGTATCGATCGCTGTGGATTATTGTCGTCTCTGTGTGGATCCTCCTCAAAGACTTCGCAGTCACGCGCGGGTTCGCACGGCAGGTGGAGGAGGAGCAGGCGTCTATGACGCGCACCATCGACACTGTCGGGATGGTTGCGGAACTCCTGGCAGGCTACGATGTGGACATGGTTGACTGTATCCTGTGGGGCGCACAGGATGACATGCCCCCCACAATGCATGCCGTGCTGCTGCGCCTCGGAGAGAACCTACGGATGTGCCGCCCCTACCTGCCGCGGTCGTGCCTCCCGCACAGCAATAATGCCAACAGTGAGGACGCGACAGTAGCCACTGTTTCTTCACGCGTGCCCTGCTCAGAGGCACGCCCTCTCGACGAGGGGAATCGCCCACTCTGTGTGACACAGCGCGTGCTGGGCCATCTGAAGAACGGGCATGCGTCCATGGTTGTGCTCAACTTCTGCCGCACCCTGCACTGTTTGAACGACACCCCCGCACCTTCGTGATCACCTTCTCGGAAACGCTGGAAGCAGCCCTCTGCATCGTGCACAGGAACCGCGGGCTTGTGGACCAGTTTGTCGGAGACCTCCTGGCAGGCTTCAACACGAGACGATTGTGCCACTCACCCCGTCGCAGCCGCCACCTCTGCCCGCGACCTGCGTTCGACGGCAACGCCGAGGTGATCATCGGTGCGGCCTCGGCAGCCGTATTGCACGGCGACATGGGGTGCACAGAGATGCGGCACTTCACGCTGCTGGGGGTGCTGCCTGTGGTGGCAACTGCGATGGAGCGTGCGGCACGTGCCTTCCAGGTGCCAGTGGTGTGCAACGCCCAGCTGCAGCGCGACGCAGAGCAGATGGTTGCGCTGCGGCTCCTGCCGCGTTATGTGCGCATGTTGAATGTTTCCGCTGTGTGTTGTGATGTTCTGACGGACGTCCCCTGCACTGCGAAGCAGACGATCCTCCACAAGGTATACGAAGCGACAGCTGCCGACCAAGTGAAGAATCCATCCGAGGAGTGGTTGTACGAGCTGGGTCGGTGGCTTGGGGGCGTGCAGCGTTACAATGAGTCCGTTGATGCATATCTGCGAGGCGACGCGATGGAGACAGTGCTGCATCGTGCAGGCAAGGATACGGCGACTGTCGAGGCCCGCATTCACAGGTTGGGTAGCAACACACCACTGGCAGTGCACCTCGAGTGGCAGGGCTGTACCCAGCCCTGCCAGTCCAAGCGATTGGTCGAGTGAGTGTGTGCCGCATATCTCTAGAAAGGCTGTCACCCTTTTGTTCTTTGTTGACCAACACCATTGTGTTGGAGGAAAGACGTGCAAGGGCTGTGGCACGCCAAATACCACCGGTTTCGCTCCTGTGATCCATCATCCTTTCTGGATTTCAGGCAGGCAAGAGTCTTCGGCTGTTGACCGCAGTCAACAACCACTACCTATTGGCGGCCTTCGCTCTCTGTCACTGTGTGCCAAACTGTGTTACTTTTCAATCAGTTCTCGGAAGGTAATCACATTGGTTCTCAGCGACCTGCATTCCAGAGCGAAGGCCCTATCTATGGCTACGAGGGGGTGTCGACCCGATTCTTCCCAATCCCACGACTTGCGGAACTACACGCCACGACGGCCGCGACTATCAATTTCCGAAAAAAGACACTGGTATACCAGCACCAACAAGTACCACCACATGTACGACAGCTGACCGACGACTTGATCTGCCATAGACATGAAGGATCAACCGGAAAACTAGTCGTGTGAACAAATCGCACAGAGGGAGGGGGTTTCGCTGAAGTGGCCAAAAAGGTGTGTTGCGGCCAATTCCTACTTTTGTGTGTAAATCGCAGAACTCTGCCGGAAAGTGGCCGCTAGCGCAAAAAAACCCCTCCCCTGAAGAATTAATCAGTTGTTGGGATATCTCACGGCCAGTAGACTCCCCGTCAACGGGCTTCCCTTGCATCACAGACTGCTTTCAAGGAGGTGGGTGGAGCTTCGGCGTTTCCAACTCTGAAGCCACACCTCTGTGTCCTGGAGAATAGGTCTGACTGATCGCAAGAAATCTCCGAAGACTATTGCTGCACTCTGCAGGAACGTGGTCCAGAGCCTGTGTGGCTTGATGTGTGAGTGGGGACAACGAGCCCTTCCTTCCGGAGGTCACGATCCCACCTCACACGTGAATGGGCCCAGTTGGGAGAACGTGACAGTGCGGAGACACCGTGTGGTACATCATCCCAGGGCGGGTCTTCCGTCAGCTGTCAGGTGACAACAGGGCAGTCTGGGCAACGTGGGTTGTGCGTCGCAGTTGAGTTGCTGAGTGCAGCCCCACTCCAGTCTCTTGATCCTTGGCCTCTTGCGACGATGCAGGTGAATCTTATCACAGCATACCCTGCGATGGATGTGAGGTTAGCCGTCGTACTCGTGTTGTGACGCACACACAGCATTCACCCATGCAGGTTTCGGCAGGACACAGCTACACAGCAGAGAAGATGCCGCGGTCGCAGAAGTCGCAGGGGACGCAGGGGAAAGACGGGAAGAAGCGCAAGGCGCCCGTGAAGCTGAACTACCGGCCGTCTGGGCGTGACGCGGACGGGAAGAAGAAGCCTGTGAAGGGTGCGAAGAAGGGGGCGGAGAAGCGCACGATGCGTTACCACCCTGGCACCGTTGCACTGCGTGAGATCAAGCAGCTGCAGAAGGGGACGCAGCTCCTGATCCAGAAGGCGCCCTTCCAGCGCCTCGTGCGTGAGGTGATGGAGAAGCACAAGCAGGACCTGCGTTTCCGTGCGTCGGCCCTGGAGGCGATGCAGGAGGCGAGCGAGCAGTACCTGATCGGCGTGTTCGAGGGTGCGGTGATCCTGCAGCTGCACCGCAAGAAGAAGACGCTGGTGCAGAAGGACCTGCACTACACCATTCGCATCCGCGGGGACCTGTAGGGTGTGCGTGGTGTCTGTTGTCTGTTGGTTGTTGTTTGTTGTTTGTTGTTTGACGACTTGCCTGTGGTCTGAGGAACCTCACGCCTGTGCCCTGTGTGCAGGCCGATGAGGGGCGGAACTGCCTGCCATTTCAGACGGTGTGTGTTGTGTGCAGTGTGCACTGTTTGCTGTGCAGTGGGATGGTTGCAGCTCTGGTGGCACTGCAAGATGGTCGACCAGCACCCCACCCCACCCCATCCCATCCCATCCCATACCACCCCACACACTTGCAACCCTCTGCCAACTGCCCCAGCCTGGTATTGCCACACGAACAGCATACATGCACCCAACACACCACACCACACTGCCTCAGACACACACAACACACCCTCAAACACACCAACAATGCCTGCCAAGTCTACCGGGAAGTCCGTGGCGGCGAAGGGGAAGACGGAGAAGAAGACGGCGAGCTCGAAGCGCAAGGGTGCCAAGTCTGCTGCCAACCAGCGTGGGATCACGAAGGGCAGCATCCGTCGTCTGGCGCGCCGTGGTGGGTGCAAGCGTCTGGCGAGCAGCGTGTACGACGAGGCGCGCAACATCCTGCGCACCTTCGTGGAGCAGGTGATGAAGGACACGCACGCGCTGATGGAGGTGCGTGAGAAGGCGCCCGCGAAGACGGTGCGTGTGGAGCACATCCTGTACGCCCTGAAGAAGCGTGGCCGCACCCTGTACATCGCCAAGTAAGAGCAAGAGCAGCACCCGCAGCCTGCTGGGCAGGTGTTGGTTGGTTGGTTGTGAGTGAGTCTGTGTTTGTGTTGCTGTTTGACTGATTTGCTGTTGACGGAGACAGTCTCCGCTGAACAAGCTGCCTTTCAAGCTGTGCTGCCTGCACTTTGCAGTGCGGCACAGTGGCGTGACTGCACGCCGGGTGTGGTTTGTTCTCTCGCGTTGTGGTGGTGGTGGCGTGGGAGGAGATGAGACGGAGAACAAGACGATGAAAAGAGATGCCAGAGCGTGCAGAGCATGGCAACTGTCTTGTTGTTGTTGCTGAATAGCGTTGCATGTGTTCCAGTGTCGACTCAACCCACAGCAACTCAACCCCACACAATGCAACCCAATCCAACACACCCCCACACCCCGTGAAGTTCACCAAGCCACACACCACACACAAGATGACTGCATCCTCGCCTGCGAAGTCCGGGGCCAAGCGCGGGAGGAAGCCTGCCGTTGAGGGGGAGAAGAAGCCGAAGAAGGCGTCGTACACCAGCTACTCCCGGTTCATCCACCAGCTGATGAAGGCACAGTTCAAGACGACGAAGGGTAAGAACAGCAAGGGGAAGACGACGGAGCGTGTGAAGGTTGCCATCACGTCGCGCGGGATGGGGATCGTGAACTCGTTCGTGGTGGACCTGTTCGAGCGCCTGGCGGAGGAGGCGGGGCGTGCCAGCCAGTTCGCCGGGTCGAAGACGCTGCGCAGCGGGGCCATCATGGCGGCTGTGAAGATGCACCTGCCGGAGGGTATGGCGAACCACGCCGCTGCGGCGGGTGTGTCTGCCGTGACGCACTACACGAAGGCGCTGGAGCAGAAGCCGAGCTACCAGGCCGCACTGGCCAGGCGTGAGGAGGCTGCCAAGAAGAGGAAGAAGAGCTCCCCCAAGAAGAAGGGGTCCCCCAAGAAGTGAACTTGACTTGATCTGACTTGAGTTGAGCTGAGCTGAGCTACTCTTCCTGTGCGTTGCTGTTCTCTGTGTGATGTGGTTGTGTCATGTACATTTTGATTGTTCGTTTGTTGGCAAAAGGCAGGACAAAACGCATTGCCCATGCATGCGCACTCTTGTGCACTGTGCACTGTACCCTGTGGTGCAGTGTGCAGTGTCCCGTGTGCAGTGTTCGGCCTTGCGGGCAGTACTGGCTGCCGGAAGTGAGCCTTGGAAGCTTGATTGCTGACTGTTGATGTTTGATCCGTCTGCACGGAGCTGCCCCCTGCTCTCCTCTCCCACCCTCTCTCTTGCAGACAGCCTTGTGCTTGTGCCGTCCCGCCTGTGGTCTGCTCTTGGGTCACACGCCAAACACATCGCACCCCATCAACCAACAGACGAGATACTCTCAAACAAACCAACACCAACACAATGGCACCTTCCACGAAGAGCGGAAAGAAGGCGGCGCCTGTGTCGCTGACGACGATGGCGAAGCTGAAGCTGCCTGTGTCGCGCATCGGGAAGTCGCTGAAGAAGGGGCGCTACACGAGGCGGGTCAGCCCGACCGCCGCCGTGTTCCTGACGGCCGTGATTGAGTACTGCACGTCGGAGCTGCTGAAGCTGTCTGGGGAGGCGGCAAAGGTGACGGCGTACAAGAAGCGGATCAACAAGAAGGGGGAGAGCCACGAGGTGAAGGGGAAGACGACGCAGCACCAGATCCGCCCGCGCCACATCACCCTCGCCGTGTCGGAGGACGACGACCTGGGGAAGCTGCTGTCGCACGTGACGATTGCCGGGGGCGGTGTTGCCGGCGGTGTGCACGGGGCGGTGGCGGAGAAGTCGGCCACCAAGTCGAGGAAGAAGTCTGCCGGCAGCAGCGGGGACAAGAAGAAGAGCGACAAGAAGAAGAAGGCGGCCGACAAGAAGAAGAAGGATGCCAAGAAGGCCTCCCCGAAGAAGAGCTCCCCCAAGAAGAGCTCCCCGAAGGGCTCCCCGAGGAAGTAAGCTGTGCTGCATGCCTCTTCCCACGTGCCATCTGTGTCTGATGTGAGCCCCGTGCACCGCACCCTCTGTGCCCAGTGCCCTGTGGGCGGCGTGACTCCGCGCCAAAATCCTGTTTATTTTCCTTTTCCCTGTAACCAGTGGCAGCCAGTGCCACTTGTATAGTGTGGTCGACACAGAGATCCTCTCATGCCTGCCAAACCAGGAAGCCTGCACCCCTGCCCCCACCACGTGCCCCACTCAACCTCTTTAGACTTTCCTGCTCGGTCCCCTTGTTGGTGCATGTTGGGTTATTCCGAAGAGATCATCAGGGAATGCGAGGTTGCTCTTCGTGTGTCGCGCCCGCCCTTCTCTTTCTCTCTCGCAGCTCTCCCAGAACCGTTTGTTCCGCCCCACTATGCCCCCCCCCCTAGGGCAGTGCTTGCAGAATACGCGTATTCTTCGAAAAACCCAAAATCTGCATACGTGCATACGTATGAATACGCATACGGCTCGAATACGCATACGGCTGGCAGGTCACCGGTGTAGGAGAGTGGGCCCGGTGCCTGTGCACGTCCTGTCGTACTGTGGGCTAGGTTCTCAGTGCGCAGTGGACCCACGTACGTTGTTTCGGCCCTTGGGTACCTTGGGTCGGGGAAAGCCCAGAAGTATGGGCCGGGCCCGACGGCCCATTTGGCTCCTGTACCAAGGTACTTGGTACATGTACCTGGGCCCAGATGGACCAAAATCTGATATTCCCCCAACGACCAAATCTGGCTCTCTGGGTGCGCATATGTCCCAAAAATGTGTTTCCGGGCATTTTTGGGCACAGTAGCGACGTTGTTCGTGTCAGAACAGCAGGAGGCACAGTGGACAGGCCCCAAAGAGTGGCATGTGTGGGGGAAGCCCTGCCTGGCAGCGTACAGTGCAAAAGTATTAACAGACGTATGCAGGCGTTTTTTCGAAATCTGCATACGTGCATACGTATGAATACGCATACGTATGCCCGTATTCGGCGAGCACTGCCCTAGGCATACTTGTACCCCCATATGGGGAAGGCCAAAAATATGGGGAAAATATGGGGGGAATATGGGGGGTTTTTCAAGTCCTGTTCCCCCATATTTCCCCCATATGGGGGATATATGGGGGAAAACCCAGGGGTTCCTCAGGTGGAAGCAGTCAGCAAACAGTTCTCTTCGTTCTACTTTTCACAGGGTGTGAAGTCAGCCACTGACAGGGGACGTCTAGCACCTTGCAGTGCCATCTCACCTCGTCGCTTTCTGCAGAGAGGAAACGCCCGGCTGAAGTGCTCGAGTCAGACCACAAAAGGTGCTGTGAGAGTGCCGACCGCCACTTTCTTCAAGTCTGAGTAGCGGTCATCAGAGCATGCTGACCAGTAGTCCTGTCTTTGCTGGCAGAACAGTTGCGTCCTGCAGCCAGTCCTTGTACTGGCCTTCACAGGTCTCATTCCACCCGGCAGATGCAGCTTGAACATGTCAAGCTGCCTGGTGACGAGCGTCGACTCCGACTTTTCGGCGCTCGGAGCGGTCAAAAGCGGCGGAAGCGCCTGACACCCCAGAATGCACTGCTTGTGAATTCCCTTGTCTGATTAAGGATCCCAGGGGGCAGTTCGCAATCGCAAACACACCAGAGGAGGAGGACAGCGAGTGTGAGAGTGACGTGCCGGACAGGACTTCAAAACACAGGAGTGTGTGTTGTGAGGAGCTGTTAACCCTGAACGCGCTATGTGTGTCTGTGCGTATGTGTCCACCACCGCTGCCGCTGTCACTGCGGTGCCCCGCCAAACCGGGAAGCGTTTGCTCTCCGCTGCCGCTGTATCGGCGCAGGAGAGGAACAGGAGGTCGGTGCGACCCACCTGGGGGATCTTCCAGGGGGGGCCAGACCTGGCCACACCTGAACGAGCGCGCACCTCCCCAGGATCGGACTCCTGGAGGATCCCCAACAAGGCATGAGGCCGGTTTCGACGCGCACTTCGTGTGTGTCTGTGCCTGAGTGGTTTGATGTTCTCCCGTTGCAGCACGAATACCCCCATATCCCCCCATATTTCCCCCATATTCCCCCATATTTTACCGGGTTTTCCCCATATTTTCAGCCTTTTTCCCCATATGGGGGCGGGGTTTTGCGACCCCCCATATTTCCCCCAGATTTAGGGGGTTCCCCATATGGGGGGACAAGTATGCCTAGGGGGGGTCAAATGCCACCCTTTTACGTGGACAAACACGATTTTTCAAAAAACCGGCGCAGAGGCCCCAAAGCCCCCGTAAACCCTCCAAACCCCCCCAGATCGGTCCGGAAACCCATCGAACCCCACTTTTCCACCATTCCGGGCACCTCAGGTGCCCGAATTGGGGTACCTAAATTTTGTGCCACCGTTTGGTACCGTACAGTGCCACTGTGTGGGAGGTTGGAAAAGAAAATGCCCCAACACACCACATCTGAGGGTTGCAATGCATGTTGCTTGCCAACCACGTCATCCGGTGGGTGTCAGGCGCTATGTAGGTGGCATTAGCCAGGTCTTCGATGTGTTCTGGCTTGTATATGTACCTCCCTGCCACCATGCACCGGGAGGCTGCCTGTAGGTACGGAACAGTCCAGATGGTCGTGTGATTCCTGTGCAGCAGTGCTCCACAACCGGGATGTGTTGACAACGACTGTTGCAACACGAGCTGTACATTCCGGGAACACATGAAGTGCGCTGTCGTGGTACCCATTGTGCCAGAATTGGTAGTTGCTGCGGTCTACTTTGCCTGGCCCAAGAGCACTGGTACTGAACGGTGCAATATGCGTGGCGAGGTGAATACAACGGAAGCGCGCAAAGTCAATACAGCTCTCGGATGGCGGGTGGTGGTGCCACTAGTGTGTGACGTTCACTCGAGGATACAACGCATCACAATGAATCAGCAACCGTGGACCGAGTACAATACGCTCTCTGTGGCTGGTGTGGGGGACAAAGGCAGTGCCTGTGCCGCAGGCAGGGAGGTACATATACAAGCCAGAACACATCGAAGACCTGGCTCATGCCACCTACATAGCGCCTGACACCCACCGGATGACGTGGTTGGCAAGCAACATGCATTGCAACCCTCAGATGTGGTGTGTTGGGGCATTTTCTTTTCCAACCTCCCACACAGTGGCACTGTCCGGTACCAAACGGTGGCACAAAATTTAGGTACCCCAATTCGGGCACCTGAGGTGCCCGGAATGGTGGAAAAGTGGGGTTCGATGGGTTTCCGGACCGATCTGGGGGGGTCTGGAGGGTTTACGGGGGCTTTGGGGCCTCTGCGCCGGTTTTTTGAAAAATCGTGTTTGTCACCCCCATTTGACCCCCCCTAGGCTACGTGGACAAACACGATTTTTCAAAAAACCGGCGCAGAGGCCCCAAAGCCCCCGTAAACCCTCCAGACCCCCCCAGATCGGTCCGGAAACCCATCGAACCCCACTTTTCCACCATTCCGGGCACCTCAGGTGCCCGAATTGGGGTACCTAAATTTTGTGCCACCGTTTGGTACCGTACAGTGCCACTGTGTGGGAGGTTGGAAAAGAAAATGCCCCAACACACCACATCTGAGGGTTGCAATGCATGTTGCTTGCCAACCACGTCATCCGGTGGGTGTCAGGCGCTATGTAGGTGGCATTAGCCAGGTCTTCGATGTGTTCTGGCTTGTATATGTACCTCCCTGCCACCATGCACCGGGAGGCTGCCTGTAGGTACGGAACAGTCCAGATGGTCGTGTGATTCCTGTGCAGCAGTGCTCCACAACCGGGATGTGTTGACAACGACTGTTGCAACACGAGCTGTACATTCCGGGAACACATGAAGTGCGCTGTCGTGGTACCCATTGTGCCAGAATTGGTAGTTGCTGCGGTCTACTTTGCCTGGCCCAAGAGCACTGGTACTGAACGGTGCAATATGCGTGGCGAGGTGAATACAACGGAAGCGCGCAAAGTCAATACAGCTCTCGGATGGCGGGTGGTGGTGCCACTAGTGTGTGACGTTCACTCGAGGATACAACGCATCACAATGAATCAGCAACCGTGGACCGAGTACAATACGCTCTCTGTGGCTGGTGTGGGGGACAAAGGCAGTGCCTGTGCCGCAGGCAGGGAGGTACATATACAAGCCAGAACACATCGAAGACCTGGCTCATGCCACCTACATAGCGCCTGACACCCACCGGATGACGTGGTTGGCAAGCAACATGCATTGCAACCCTCAGATGTGGTGTGTTGGGGCATTTTCTTTTCCAACCTCCCACACAGTGGCACTGTCCGGTACCAAACGGTGGCACAAAATTTAGGTACCCCAATTCGGGCACCTGAGGTGCCCGGAATGGTGGAAAAGTGGGGTTCGATGGGTTTCCGGACCGATCTGGGGGGGTCTGGAGGGTTTACGGGGGCTTTGGGGCCTCTGCGCCGGTTTTTTGAAAAATCGTGTTTGTCACCCCCATTTGACCCCCCCTAGGCTACGTGGACAAACACGATTTTTCAAAAAACCGGCGCAGAGGCCCCAAAGCCCCCGTAAACCCTCCAGACCCCCCCAGATCGGTCCGGAAACCCATCGAACCCCACTTTTCCACCATTCCGGGCACCTCAGGTGCCCGAATTGGGGTACCTAAATTTTGTGCCACCGTTTGGTACCGGACAGTGCCACTGTGTGGGAGGTTGGAAAAGAAAATGCCCCAACACACCACATCTGAGGGTTGCAATGCATGTTGCTTGCCAACCACGTCATCCGGTGGGTGTCAGGCGCTATGTAGGTGGCATGAGCCAGGTCTTCGATGTGTTCTGGCTTGTATATGTACCTCCCTGCCTGCGGCACAGGCACTGCCTTTGTCCCCCACACCAGCCACAGAGAGCGTATTGTACTCGGTCCACGGTTGCTGATTCATTGTGATGCGTTGTATCCTCGAGTGAACGTCACACACTAGTGGCACCACCACCCGCCATCCGAGAGCTGTATTGACTTTGCGCCCTTCCGTTGCATTCACCTCGCCACGCATATTGCACTGTTCAGTACCAGTGCTCTTGGGCCAGGCAAAGTAGACCGCAGCAACTACCAATTTTGGCACAATGGGTACCACGACAGCGCACTTCGTGTGTTCCCGGAATGTACAGCTCGTGTTGCAACAGTCGTTGTCAACACATCCCGGTTGTGGAGCACTGCTGCACAGGAATCACACGACCATCTGGACTTGTTCCGTACCTACAGGCAGCCTCCCGGTGCATGGTGGCAGGGAGGTACATATACAAGCCAGAACTCATCGAAGACCTGGCTAATGCCACCTACATAGCGCCTGACACCCACCGGATGACGTGGTTGGCAAGCAACATGCATTGCAACCCTCAGATGTGGTGTGTTGGGGCATTTTCTTTTCCAACCTCCCACACAGTGGCACTGTCCGGTACCAAACGGTGGCACAAAATTTAGGTACCCCAATTCGGGCACCTGAGGTGCCCGGAATGGTGGAAAAGTGGGGTTCGATGGGTTTCCGGACCGATCTGGGGGGGTTTGGAGGGTTTACGGGGGCTTTGGGGCCTCTGCGCCGGTTTTTTGAAAAATCGTGTTTGTCCACGTAAAAGGGTGGCATTTGACCCCCCCTACCCCCCCCCCCCCCACCTTTCCGTCCACCTGCCTCCATTGCCCACCTCCAGGACACAGTGGGTATCACCCCAATCTCCCCCGAGAGTTGAGGTGCGCTGTCACAATGGGCTGGCTCCAGCGTTTCGTGTCCATGAACGGCAAGCTCGGAGTGAGAGAGAGTAACGATCGGCGGTTGGTCTTGTTCACGAGCCTAGCTTTCTTCCCGATCCTCGCCGTGGCACTGTCTGCAGGCAGGTGGTGGCCCATGAGGGTCCTTGAACTCCTATGCGTTGTCTGCCTCAGCTTCGGCGTGCCTATTCTGTGCCTCTGTGGTCTGCGCATCACACGCCCCACGATGATTTTGTTTGTGGGCGTTCTGGCTCTGTGCATCCTCCTGGTCGACTTAGAACTGCGTGCTATCAGTAGTCAGCCTGTGTGGCCCTGCTTCGTGCTGCTGGCAGATCTTGCGCTCGTGTTGCGCCTGGGTACGCATTTCGCTACTGCTCTGATTGCATTCACGACGGTGTGGGTCATCATCACCTGCTCTGAGTCGATGCTCCGTCTTGGGCTGTACGATGTGCCCGGTTCTGCACCCGACTGGTATCGGTGGCAGCGCATCCGTGATACTGTTACCTGCACAGACCCGCCCTGCCCTGTCGCCTTCGTCAAAGGGTCATTCGAAATGATGATATCGCTGCTGGTGCTCGTGGTTGACTTCGCAGCCACACGCGGGTTCGCTGAGTCAGCCGCAAATGAGCAGGCTGCGATGGCACGGACCATCGAGACTGTGGAGGCGATTGCCGGGCTGCTGGCGGGGTATGACGTCGACACCGTGGCGGCGATGCTGGAGGAGGCGGAGGGGCGGCTGCCGCCTGCCATGCACGAGGCGCTGCGACGACTGGAGGAGAACCTGCGTTCATACCAGCCGTACCTGCCTGCCGTGCTGCTGAAGCAGCTGAACGCCACGTGTGACGGAGATGCGGCCCCAGTGGTGCCTGCCGGTGCCGCGCCTGGTGCAAAGAGCGAGAGTGCGGCTATTGTGTTCACCGACATCCGTGCGTCCACGACGATCTGGGAGGCGGCACCCGAGGCGATGAAGCGCGGGATACGCACACACAACGCTGTGATGCGATCTGTGCTTGCTGAGTGGGGCGGGTACGAAGTAAAGACCATCGGGGATGCCTTCATGGTCGCCTTCGACAACACACGTGCAGGCGTGTCCTTCGGGCTTGCGGTGCACGAGGCGCTGCTTGCGGCGGAGTGGCCTGCTGCGCTGCTGGAGGTTGGGATATGCCGCCCGACAGCGCTGTGGGGCGGGCTGACAGTTCGTGTCGGTGTGAACGAGGGCCCTGTGACGCTGGAGACGAACGAGGTGACGGGGCGTGTGGACTACTTCGGGCACACGGTCAACGTGGCGTCGCGCCTTGAGGCTGTGTGCATGCCTGGCGCTGTTGCGGTGTCTGCGGAGCTGTGGGAGCGTGTGCGTGGCGGGTGTGGAGGTGCGCATGCAAGTGACGCGGTCCCCCAGAAGCTGAAGGGTGTGAGCGAGCCTGTCATGGTCTGCAACGTATGGCCTGCTGCTCTAAGTGGGCGAGAGAGTACCGCGTTGTCAGCCCCGACATTCCCGAAGTCCTTCACTTCGAATTCAGTATCCTCACACCGTTCGTCACTGCGTGGCAGTCCACTGCTGGCCCCCACCACATACGAACACGCCACTGTGGGTGTGACCACGCTGTGCTGCTCGTCAATCCTGTCAATCAACGATGGGCTGAACACTGTGCTGGCCTCGCTTGAGCAGTGCAGTGGGTCACTGCTGTCCGTCGTGGGCGACAGCTTTCTCTTCGGATGGAATGTCGGGCACCACACGTCGTCACACGTCGAGTGTGCACTCCTGTTCGCAGCGCGTGTGCATCCTGCGTCGAATTCAAACATCAGCGATACGTCAACACTCGTCATCGCAAGCGGGAGAATACGGCGGTGTGGGAACAATGCGGCAGCGCTTCGTCACAACGACAGGTCCTGCTATGGATGCGGCGCTTGGTCTGTGGCACGTGTCTCCGGCAGCAAATGTGCAGTGCCTGTACACATCAGAAACAGTGACGGGTGCGGTGCGTGGGCTGCTGACTGTACGCACGGCTGGGGAGCAGTACCAACATCCCTGGCCTGTGTACGAGCTGTCTGCTTTCGACGCGCCGAAGGAGAAGGAGAAGGATTCAGTTCACCCTCGCTAGGGCACTATGCCAAGCGTTTCCCCGATCTTCGGCAGTCTTGTACCATGTCAGGTTGGTCGTCGTCAACAAAACTACCCTGTTTGGGGAGCAGATCGGATAATCGTGTACAGTCAGCCAACAAACAGCGGTGGGGTAAAACCCACTTTAGCCCTCAAAAATCACGAAATCCGCCTGAGTTTGTACCCCACCGGAGTCTTTATCCCGATGATGCAATTTTGCAAGGGACAGAGCAATTTTTGAGTCAGGTTGCAGCGGTCATCAAAGGGAAGAGGTAGGAGGGTCGGGGGCTTCGCGTGGTCGTGGTTCGTGGGGTGGGACTGAAAATTGCGGTGTCCCATTCACAAATTGAGATGTAAAAACACCGGCGGAGTACACTTGCAGGTGGGGATCAGACATTCCCATTATTTTCCTGCCCCTCGCCCCCTGTTGCTGTTCGTCGCTTGGCACACCAACGCCAGTCTCCTCTGTTTGTGTTGCAGGGAGTGCCGAGTCAGACTGCCACTACCCTCCCGCCACCATCCCCCTCCCTCTCCCCCTTCCATTTCTGACGGACGCCCTCCCATTATGCACGTCATATCTGGTGGAGTAACTACAAAGGACTAACATTGCAAGAAGGCTGGGAGACTTGCTTTTCCGTTCACTCTCGACGATCAAACCCCATCCCTTTTCTACCATAAAATGGCACATGTTCTGTGCCAAACAAGCAACATTACAGCGGGTATCAAGATGCAATCCCAAGCCTCGCCACAGCAGGGCTGCGGGGGAGCTGCTATTGTTTGCCAGGGTTTTTGTCGGACAAACAACACTCCTATTTTGATTTGGCCAGTTGGACGGGAGCCAACTCAAGAAACTTTTCACCGTCCGGCCGATTAGAAGACCAACCCAGGAACCCAGCCGTTGCCGCTCTCCTCTCTCTTTGTTCACCCAGTTGCATTACGGGGGTTTCAATGTCCTGCATCTTTCGAACAAATATATACAATCCACCTCAAAAGTCGGACCGAACATCAGTCAGGCAAACCTGTAGGAACCAGTGGGTTTTCACAATTGCAAAATCATCAGCGAAAAAGGGAGTTGTCAGCCCATGCGATAAAGGCTTTCGAACTTGATAATTGTGCTCACAGACACCCAGGCAAAATATGTGAGGTTTGTTCACCGGGTTGGCGCACAATCAACGCTCTCTATTTCTTTCAGGTACTTGACAGTGTGCCGCAGGCGTCTGTCAGCCAAACCTGAAGTAACATCAGAGCAAGTTGATGAAGGTACACCACGTAGTAGGCTTCTGCTGCTCGTTGTGTTTCGGCATGAACACGCTGTGCCCTCCCTGGTCTGCCTCAAGAGGTGCTAATGTGTCATCCGGCTCACAGGACGGATATTCTCTTCATACCTTCGCTTGGATATCTGTACATTTTCATTCCGATTTTTGCGAGTTGTGAGCGACGAAGCGGTGCGAGGTCGCAAAGGAACGAGGGGATATCAGACAGCATCTGTAACATTAGCACTTCAGACCACTTTACAGAGTCTCAAAACCGGCTTTCACATCGCCAGGCAAGTGTGCTCAGCAAAATATTTTTTTGAACAGCTGGTGTGCAGGGCGTCACGACCAGAACGCGAAGTGAATTCGAGCTTGTAGTATGTCACCGAATACAATTACGGAATACGAGCAGGAAGCGCCTTCGGCGTTTTCCAACTCCGAATCCACTCCTCCGTGCGCCGTACAATAGGTCTGACCTTGGGAGGATGCGCGGAAATCCTGGATTTCTTCAACTTCCTGGTTCTCCCAGGACCCTGAGGAGAATTCAGTGCGGACATGTGCGAAACTCGGAAATACGGGTATCGGGTCCAATTTTTATCACAGACAGAAACGTCATGGGGGGGGGGGGGGGGGGATCTTCGCTGTGTGTCACTGTACAACCGGTGTTGTGAGGTGCCTCATTTTGCTCATCTTTCTATGCTTCTGGGCCTTTCTATCCTTCGGGGCTTGGCGTTTTCCAACTCTGAAGCCACCTCTGTGCCCTGGAGAATAGGTCTGACCTTGACCGCAAGAAATCTCCGAATACTACTGCTGCACTCTGCAGGAACGTGGTCCAGAGCCTGTGTGACTAGATGTGTGAGTGGAGACAACGAGCCCCTCCTTCCGGAGGTGGGTCACGTCCTCACGATCCCACCTCACGTGTGAGTGGTGGTCCTGACACCCAACTTGAAAGAACGTGATATTGCGGTGCCACCGTGTGGCACGGCAGCCCCACGGCGTCACCTGTCACGTGACAACAGGGCAGTCTGGGCAGCAGGCGAGTGGTGTGTCGCAGTTGAGTTGCCCTACCCCCTGCCCCGATCTTTCGGCTGCTGCTATTAATGAGGCGCGATACACGTGAATCTCAACACCTGCTATTGAAATGATGTCCACTGTCGCACTCTTGTGTTGTGACGCGCACACAGCATTCACCCGTGCAGGTTTCGGCAGGACACAGCTACACAGCAGAGAAGATGCCGCGGTCGCAGAAGTCGCAGGGGACGCAGGGGAAAGACGGGAAGAAGCGCAAGGCGCCCGTGAAGCTGAACTACCGGCCGTCTGGGCGTGACGCGGACGGGAAGAAGAAGCCTGTGAAGGGTGCGAAGAAGGGGGCGGAGAAGCGCACGATGCGTTACCACCCTGGCACCGTTGCGCTGCGTGAGATCAAGCAGCTGCAGAAGGGGACGCAGCTCCTGATCCAGAAGGCGCCCTTCCAGCGCCTCGTGCGTGAGGTGATGGAGAAGCACAAGCAGGACCTGCGTTTCCGTGCGTCGGCCCTGGAGGCGATGCAGGAGGCCAGCGAGCAGTACCTGATCGGTGTGTTCGAGGGTGCGGTGATCCTGCAGCTGCACCGCAAGAAGAAGACGCTGGTGCAGAAGGACCTGCACTACACCATTCGCATCCGCGGGGACCTGTAGGGTGTGCGTGGTGTCTGTTGTCTGTTGGTTGTTGTTTGTTGTTTGACGACTTGCCTGTGGTCTGAGGAACCTCACGCCTGTGCCCTGTGTGCAGGCCGATGAGGGGCGGAACTGCCTGCCATTTCAGACGGTGTGTGTTGTGTGCAGTGTGCACTGTTTGCTGTGCAGTGGGATGGTTGCAGCTCTGGTGGCACTGTAAGATGGTCGACCAGCACCCCACCCCACCCCATCCCACCCCATCCCACACACTTGCAACCCTCTGCCAACTGCCCCAGCCTGGTATTGCCACACGAACAGCATACATGCACCCAACACACCACACCACATTCAGTAAACTTGTTTAAGCACCTTCGGTGCGACTAGGGAGTCAAGGGAGGACTAGAGAAGACGACTTCCCTGTGCGTATTTGTTTTTCTACCACTTGCAACAACAGTTTTCTTGCAAGGTTGGAAGGGGGGCGAACGGAACAAACACCACCCTTCATCAGGCCAACGAGTGGTGTTTTGCTCCCTGCCTTCGCCCCTCCGTACGTCAGCTTTTGCACTGAACGGTGCCTAATGCAACGGAAAAGCGGTGGCTGAGTTACCCCCATCTCCCACGAGACGCGTTTTTGATATTGATGTTTTGTGTCTTATGTCCGACCGATTACTCCCACTGCCTCAGACACACACAACACATCCTCAAACACACCAACAATGCCTGCCAAGTCTACCGGGAAGTCCGTGGCGGCGAAGGGGAAGACGGAGAAGAAGACGGCGAGCTCGAAGCGCAAGGGTGCCAAGTCTGCTGCCAACCAGCGTGGGATCACGAAGGGCAGCATCCGTCGTCTGGCGCGCCGTGGTGGGTGCAAGCGTCTGGCGAGCAGCGTGTACGACGAGGCGCGCAACATCCTGCGCACCTTCGTGGAGCAGGTGATGAAGGACACGCACGCGCTGATGGAGGTGCGTGAGAAGGCGCCCGCGAAGACGGTGCGTGTGGAGCACATCCTGTACGCCCTGAAGAAGCGTGGCCGCACCCTGTACATCGCCAAGTAAGAGCAAGAGCAGCACCCGCAGCCTGCTGGGCAGGTGTTGGTTGGTTGTGAGTGAGTTTGTATCTGTGTCTGTGTTTGTGTTGCTGTTTGACTGATTTGCTGTTGACGGAGACAGTCTCCGCTGAACAAGCTGCCTTTCAAGCTGTGCTGCCTGCACTTTGCAGTGCGGCACAGTGGCGTGACTGCACGCCGGGTGTGGTTTGTTCTCTCGCGTTGTGGTGGTGGTGGCGTGGGAGGGGACGAGACGGAGAACAAGACGATGAAAAGAGATGCCAGAGCGTGGCGTGTGTCTTGTTCTTGTTGCTGAATAGCGTTGCATGTGTTCGAGTGTTCGAGTGTCGACTCAACCCACAGCAACTCAACCCCACACAATGCAACCCAATCCAACACACACCCACACCCCGTGCAGTTCACCAAGCCACACACCACACACAAGATGACTGCATCGTCGCCTGCGAAGTCTGGCGCCAAGCGTGGGAGGAAGCCTGCCGTTGAGGGGGAGAAGAAGCCGAAGAAGGCGTCGTACACCAGCTACTCCCGGTTCATCCACCAGCTGATGAAGGCACAGTTCAAGACGACGAAGGGTAAGAACAGCAAGGGGAAGACGACGGAGCGTGTGAAGGTTGCCATCACGTCGCGCGGGATGGGGATCGTGAACTCGTTCGTGGTGGACCTGTTTGAGCGCCTGGCGGAGGAGGCGGGGCGTGCCAGCCAGTTCGCCGGGTCGAAGACGCTGCGCAGCGGGGCCATCATGGCGGCTGTGAAGATGCACCTGCCGGAGGGTATGGCGAACCACGCCGCTGCGGCGGGTGTGTCTGCCGTGACGAGCTACACGAAGGCGCTGGAGCAGAAGCCGAGCTACCAGGCCGCACTGGCTAGGCGTGAGGAGGCTGCCAAGAAGAGGAAGAAGAGGTCCCCCAAGAAGAAGGGGTCCCCCAAGAAGTGAACTTGACTTGATCTGACTTGAGTTGAGTTGAGCTGAGCTACCCTTCCTGTGCGTTGCTGTTCTCTGTGTGATGTGGTTGTGTCATGTACATTTTGATTGTTCGTTTGTTGGCAAAAGGCAGGACAAAACGCATTGCCCATGCACTCTTGTGCACTGTGCACTGTACCCTGTGGTGCAGTGTGCAGTGTCCCGTGTGCAGTGTTCGGCCTTGCGGGCAGTACTGGCTGCCGGAAGTGAGCCTTGGAAGCTTGATTGCTGACTGTTGATGTTTGATCCATTGCACGGAGCTGCCCCCTGCTCTCCCCTCCCATCCTCTCCCTTGCAGACAGCCTTGTGCTTGTGCCGTCCCGCCTGTGTCTGGTGTGATTTCGGCCAGCACATGTGTGCCCTCCGACAGCAGATATCACATCCCAAATACGCACACTCTCACAATCAACCAGCAGACGATACACTCTCAATCCTACAACGCTAACGCAGCACCACCACCCACCATGAGGCGGAGGCCCGTGTCTCGTTGGCCTTCCTGTTTTTTTCGTAGGCCGCGTGAACCATATCATGTTTGAGCCAACCCTCTACCACACGTGCACCACATGCAGGACACGCGTCTAGCGCGCTGTACACAAGGTCTTTCGGAGGAGCCGTATCTCCACCACCCAGCGGGCAGCGCTCGCACCACACAGAAGGCGTACACCGTCTTCACCCAGTTCCCCCGCTCGGGCGAGCTTTCGCTTCTTCGCTTCTCTTTCAGGGGGTTTTCTTCCCTGGTGTACAGTCCTTCGGGCAAACAGGTCTGTGCGTGCTGCAGGCGTCTTTGAGGCTCCTTTTATTTCCACCTCCCACCGCCCCCCTTCCCCCCTCCCTACTTCTTCTTGAATAATGCCGCCGAAAAAGGGGAAGCCCGGTGGTGCCGGCGATGCCGTCAACGTCTGCATCCGTGTCCGTCCTCATACAATGACTGACGGAGGGGATGCTCGTACTGCCGTGACCATCGACGACGAATTCGGCGAGGTCTGCTGCCGCGACCCTGATGGCAAGAAGACCGACAAGAAGTACGCATTCGACACTGTCTTCTCCACCTCCGCGGAACAGCTGGATGTGTTCCTCAAGGTCGGCCAGCCGATGGTTGACATCACACTTGACGGTTACAACGCCACCCTGTTCACCTACGGCCAGACCGGGTCGGGCAAGACATACACTATCCAGGGTCTCCCCGGTGCGGGTGTCCGCAAAGACCAGGCCTATGATATCGACAAGCACAAGGGTCTCACACCCCGTGTGGCGGAGTACCTCTACGACCGTATGGGTGAGCTTGTTGACGAGGATTCTTCTTGCAACACGGCGATTGAGATGGGGTATCTCGAAATTTACAACGAGAAGGTGCGTGACTTGCTTGTCGCGAACAGCAAGGACTTGGATGTCCGCGAGGATGTGAACCACAAGCCCTTTGTGGACGGCCTCTCCTGGAAGAAGTGCCTCACCTCCGAGCAGGTCATGAAGAACCTGCTTGTCGGCAACACCCGCCGTCAGGTCGCTTCCACCAAGATGAACGAAGTCTCCTCCCGGTCTCACTCCATCGTGATGATAAAGGTGAAAGTCAACTACGACCCCCCGAAGCCGTCGAAGCCCGACACCCAGTCGCTGCTGTACATTGTCGACCTCGCTGGTTCCGAGCGTCAGGACAAGACAGGCGCAGAGGGCGAGACGCTGACCGAAGCGAAGAACATCAACAAATCGCTTCTCATGCTTGGGCGTGCCATCCACGCCTTCGGGGAGAAGGGTGCTACGGCCCACGTCCCCCTCCGTGACTCGAAGCTGACCCGTCTTCTGAAGGAGTCGTTCGGTGGGAACAGCAGGACGTGGATGATTGCCACGTGCTCTGCATCGCCCTACAACATCACCGAGACGAAGTCGACTCTCGACTACGCTGCGAATGCAAAGCTTGTTGTGAACAACGCTGAGCAGAACAGGCTTGCCAGGCAGCTCGAGCTGGGAGAGCAGCGTGAGATGACGAAGAAGCTTGAGGCAGAGGTGGCACGCCTGCAGGAGCAGCTGAAGACCGCGGATGACAAGGCGGAGGCACGCGCCAAGGAGATGGCTGTGGCAATGTCGAAGGGCCAGAGCGCTTCCATTGTCGCCGAGCTTGAGGAGCTGAAGGTGGAGAACGCGCGCCTGACGAAGAAGGTGGCGGAGCAGGAGGGCATCGAGACGGAGTTGCGGCACACCATCGCGAAGGGCGTCAAGAGCGAGGTGGCGGAGGAGCTGCGCAAGGAGCTCGACGAGGCCCGCGCCGAGATTGCAAACCTCAAGAAGGAGCTGGAGAGCGGGGGGGGCTCGTCCACCCCTGCCGGCGGTGGGGGCGGCGGACATCTCGCAGCACCCACAGGGGGAAGCAAGCCGCGCTCCCTGGGCGAGACTGCGGGCAGCCGTGGCAACAGCAGCCTGAAGTCGATGAAGGATCTGCTGGACGACCCCAGCGCTGCTCCGGAGGAGCGTCTGAAGAGTATGCCCAAACGCTGTGCCAGGCAGGCTTGGTTTTGTTGTGTGTGTGTTGTGTTGTGTGCCATCTGTGTCCACCGAAGCCTGTCACGAGAAGTCACCCCAAGAACCCAATCCAGTCACAACCGCACCCTATCACCACAGGGATGGAGGGGCGTGCGCTAGTGGAGTCCGCCGGGTCGTTCGTCCGGAAGAAGAGTTTCAACATGATGTACAAGCAGGCCACGGTATGTCAAGGGAAGGAGTGTGTGGGAGGCAGCGAGGGGGTTGTCCTGCGTTTTGGAGGGTATCCTCTTATCAACTTGTGGGGGTGGGGTTTTTTGACTTGTCTTTTTACCTCATGCCCTTCACCCCATTTTCTTCAACGCAGGGGCATGTGCCGAAGGGGTCGTGGCTGGGTGGCTCGAAGGACATCTCCGTGTCTGGTGGGTACTCCATGGAGGACCTTAAGGAGGCGAAGGCGCAGGCGATTGCAAAGCAGGACTTTGCGGAAGCGCAGCGCCTGTCGGAGGAGATCAAGACGATGCAGTCCATGCCGAAGGCGGCATCCATGAAGGACCTGCAGACGCAGCTGCAGGGGGCTGTTTCGAAAGACAACTTCGTTGAGGCGCAGAAGATCCAGTCGCAGATCAACTTCCTCAAGATGCAGCAGGCGCGGGAGAACGCGAAGGCAATGACCAGCACGACTGGGGGGAACCCTGCTGACAGCTATGCGCCCACAGCAACACCGCGCCCTGGTGTCGACGCTGCGATGCGCCAAGCCATGTCCCAGGGGGGCTCCAAGGCGGTATGTGCCACAGCAGGGGCAGCTGGTGCTTTAGATTTGCAACGTCGGGCACACAACCCCTTTGCGGGATGCTCTGATCGGTGATAAGGTACTCGATGCTCACACACACACACACTCAAGCCCTCAAGACTCTTGGAGCGGCCTGACTATTTAGTGTCTTTGTCGCAGCAAGGGGGCGATATATACCGCTTTTTTATTGATTTCACGTGTCAGTGTTTGACTTTTTCGCAACTTCATTTCTTCCTTTTCTCCCTCTCCAACCCCACCCGTGACACCACCAGGGTTTAGCTAGCCCTGGTCCGATTATCCCCGGTTCTTCGCTGAAGAGACGCGGCCGGGGGGAGGGGTACGAAGAGTACGCGTCGAAACCGGTGTCACGTCGTGTTGGGGAATCCTTCGGGAGTGCGATACTGAAGGGGAGGTGCTACTGCCCGTGCAGGGCGACACCGCCTTAAAACTTTATAACCACACACAAACCCTCAAAATCCCCCAGGCCTGATGAGCAAACCCCCCTGCCCCATGTTGTGATTTCCTTTCTACCTTGCACAAAACATCCCATTTGCCCCTTTTCTTCCTTCGAAAGTGTTGTGACTACCCCCCCTTCCCCACCCCTCGGGAGTGCCACTCCTCTGGTGGTTAAAAGTGACCCGCCGTTGTGCCTTCGGCATCTGTTGCGTGTGCCGTCGTATGCTTCCTATGCACTAGTTATAGCTATCCGGGGGCGGTCTGCTGTCGCACCAGTGGGCTGCCCCACCTCTGCACCCTCGGTTTTTAAGATGTTCACCACAGCGGAGAATGATCCCCTTCTCTGTGGCGATCGAGCCAAGCTGGACGAGGTTCGCCTTCGGGCGAAGGTCATGTGGGCGGACAAAAGGTGCCTGCTCCTGAGGCTCATCAGCAACCTGTTTCTACCTTCAAGCCCTCAAGACTCTTGAAGCGGCCTGACTATTTAGTGTCTTCGTCGCAGCAAGGGGGCGATATATACCACCCTTTTTATTGATTTCACGTGTCAGTGTTTGACTTTTTCGCAACTTCATTTCTTCCTTTTTCTCCCTCTCCAACCCCACCCGTGACACCACCAGGGTTTAGCTAGCCCTGGTCCGATTATCCCCGGTTCTTCGCTGAAGAGACGCGGCCGGGGGGAGGGGTACGAAGAGTACGCGTCGAAACCGGTGTCACGTCGTGTTGGGGAATCCTTCGGGAGTGCGATACTGAAGGGGAGGTGCTACTGCCCGTGCAGGGCGACACCGCCTTAAAACTTTATAACCACACACACACACTCATCCTGCAGATGTTTGTCGGCCGTGCGTCTATCTCTCTGAAGTTCCTGGTGGCGAGCACCGACCCGCCGCGCTCGCGTTACCACACCTTGCCGCTTGAGGTATGATGCCGTCTGGGATGGGCAGGGGAGCAGCTGCAGAACAGAGACTTCGGAGGAAAGGATTCGGCACTGGAAAAAAAAAGCGGCACCCGAGCCCAAGTATGAAGCTAAATGTGGAGTCCAAGTCCCGATTCAGGATTGCACTTTTTTTCTCTTTGGGTTTTTATAGGGAGGGAATTTTTTTTTTCTCCTTGGGTTTTTTAGGTGGGATTTTTTACCCACAGGTTTTCTGGGTGAAGTTTTTCGGGGGCAGGTGGTATTCTAGTGGGGGATGAGGATGAATCCTCCGGACACCCGCCCCTTTTTCGGTTGTTCCAGCCAAAACCCGGCGTTGTTCCACAGTCAAGAGCCAGGCGTTCACTACCGTGGCCTCCGGCGGCTGGGGGGCTCCGCCCCCCAGACCCCCCTGTACCACTAGGCTGGAGCGTGTGCCTGTCTTGTAGCCAAGTCCTTTGGGTTCACATCAGCGAATGGGACCCAGACCACTCTCAGTAGCCTCAGGAGGACGCAGCCAACAATCTGTACCCACTACGGCGCAAGGAACAGATACTCACTACCGTGGCCTCCGGCGGCTGGGGGGCTCCGCCCCCCATCCCCCCCCGTATGTCGAGCAACCAAATCCTTGAGCTTGTGCCACTGGGCATAGGAAGGGGTCGTTACAATAACGCCCCGAAAACCCATTTTTGGCACCCCTTGCCTGGCATGTTGCTGTTGTGTTGCCACTATCTCTCATCACACAGGGCGTCCAATACCCACACACCACACTCACACTGGTTGTGTGGTGGGGATGGGGGGATTTTCTTGCCCGCGAGGGGGATTGCGCGCCATTTCCCCCCCGAAAAACCCTTGGAGAAAAATTGGAATCCCGACCCCTTTTTGGGCCCAAAAAGGCCAAAGTCCCAGGCATACTTGCCCGAGCCGTGCCTGATTCCGATCCCTTGAGTGCGGCCCCTTTGTTTTGAATCAATGTTGATGTTGTGTACCACATCCCCCACATACGCAGTGCGATGCCTCCATCAAGATCGACCCGTCCTGCCCGCCCCAGCTGTTGGTCAACATCTATGAGATGGAGAAGAAGGCAGGGAAGACGGACGATGGGCGCATGGACTTCGTGGTTCACGTCATCGGGGCAAAGGGTATCCCGAAGGCCTACTCGAACAGCGTGCATTGCAAGTACGTCTTCAAGTGGGGGGAGAAGGACAACTACAAGTCTGACGAGGTGAAGATGAGCACCGATCCTGACTTCGACTACAAGAAGCGGTTTGCATTCCCCTCCATCACCGACCAGCTTCGGGGGTGGTTTAACTCGGAGAATGTCATGACGTTTGAGGTGATCGGTCTTGGGTCCCCGTCAAACTTCAACGACCCTACACGCGGCGCGTTCTAGGGCAGCAGTTGGTAGGGGTGAGGGGTGGGGTGGGGTTCGTTGCGCACACCACGCAGACCATAGGAGGGGATGAACGGGGGTGTGGGCATTGCGTGAGGACGATTTTTTTGAGTGTTTTTGGCTGATCTCTTTCTGACTTCGATTCAAAAAAAAAGGAACACATCTTCCCTTCCCCCTCCGCCCGTCTTCCCCCCCCCCCACCTCTCTCTCTCTCTCTCTCTCTCTCTCTCTCTCTCTCTCTCTCTCTCTCTCTCTCTCTCTCTCTCTCTCTCTCTCTCTCTCTCTCTCTCTCTCTCTCTCTCTCTCTCTCTCTCTCTCTCTCTCTCTCTCTCTCTCTCTCTCTCTCTCTCTCTCTCTCTCTCTCTCTCTCTCTCTCGACGAACACAATCTGTAATGCATGATTGAAGGCCATTCGCACAGTTCCACACCGGACCAGCCAGTACCCCCCCCCCCCCAACCGTTCTCGTTGTCTCCTACGTGGATGCGCGGTCGCCATGACTAAAGAATAAAATAGGGTTGATCAGACAGACTGCCCGCCACCACCACCACCACCACACAAATGCCTTTGCGTCTTGCTCACATCAACCCCCCCCCCCCTCCCCACCTGTTTTCCACTGGTAACCTGGCGCATTTTGAAGAGTGTATTGGATGACATGTGTGCGGCATACTATGTTTTTTTTCGACGTGCCCCCCCACACCCCCCCCGCCCCCCGCCCCGCCCCCTGCCCCCTGCCCCCCCGAACTGAATATAGAGTGGTGGGCTGTCGATTATGTACCTTACTTTTTCTCTGCTCTTCTCTACTTTACGACCACCCCCCCCCCCATTTCTGAGATCTGCTCCTTTTTTTCTCCAAGTGAAATACTGCCGGCACGTTTTCAAAAAGCTTCATGCCGTGTGTGCGGCGTGTCGTAGTTTAGACATGCCCATTGGCTGTTGTCTGCTTACGCACGTCGCCGCCACCTGCTTCAGAAATTGTCGCAGCGCCTTGTAGCCCTGAATATGTGCAGGAGTACAGTTTTCGCTTCGTATTGCCGATACAATCTCGGGGGCCCTCGCTACCAGATATGACGAAGCGAGAAACGCATGAGCAGCAGCCCCACTTCCCCTCACTGACTGACGAACTGTGACTGGTAGCGAGACCCTCCTCGGGGTCTGATTGAACTCTCTTTGAGTGTAATAGGCTCGAGATTGCAGCACGTTGCTGCGTGGCAATGGTGGGATCAGAGAAGGGAGATGCTCTTTGAAAGCCTCAGTAGGTGGGGAGACACGTGTGGCCTCTTCTGACTCTTCTGTCGGGCACGACCAGCCGAACAGGAGATCAGGCAAAACCCCACCAGAGGGACTGTTCAGTCTGCCCTCGCCCCTCTTCTGCCCTGATAAGATTTGCAACGAAAAAAACACAGCAACATAACGCGCCAAGCTGAGGCAGGGTGCAACACCAGGCAACAGCTGTGTATAACAGCTGGCTGTCCTCTCGCATCCCCCCTCCACCACCACCACTACCACCTTGGCCGCCCGAAACTAAAGAATAAAATAAATCACTCCCTCACACAAACCTTGACAGCCCCTTTTTTTCATTCTGCGGAGGCCAGTTTTTTCTCATATAAGCCAACCTTCCGCCGTGGAAATTAGAGTCCCGCATTCATCACATTCCCGGCCGCAGTGCGACACCTGTTTGGACAAACGGTGAATATGCTAAGGGCTGCCCGCCCTTTATCTCGCATGGTTTCCGTTTTAGTTTCTCACTCACTCAGGAAGTCGCCAAGAGGCCAGCAGCTAGGATGTGGCCGGCTTGTGTGGTCGAGAGATTCCTCTCCTCGCAAATTGGGGCAAAGAAGGGTGGGGTGGGGGTGGGACGGTCGCTCTCCTCCCCCTTCTGTGAGCATGGCGAATCCTTCGGAAATCGAGGCTGAAGGGATATGCTTCCTGATTCTTCGGTCACCACACGCCGTCTACACCAAGTGCCCTGGGCAGCTGCCACTGAAATCAGAAACAAGTCGTCTTCTCTCCTTGGAAATTTGGCACAAAAAATAGTAGGTTCGAATGAGATCACATAAAAAGTGGTCGACGTGCTGTTAGTATTGGTCATGCTGCAACACGTTGTCAAAACAATTGAAAAAAAACAAAAGTACACACTCTTGGTGGCCTCTTGGGGGGGGGGGTGGGTGGGTCGGTTTCCGAAGTTCCTCCAGGATTTTCAGAGACACCGCTTCTTTTTTTTTCCCCTTGTCTGGCTCTCTCTCTCTCTCTCCCCGCGTTTCCGTTGGCTCGGATAAGCGGCTTCAAAAGTTGTGGGTATTTTTTTTTAATTTTCGCCCGTTGTCCACCATTCACACAGACCCCACCTTCCACCCCACGTTTCTTCTCCCGCACCCTTTTTTTTAGTAGTAACGAGCGAGGAAATCGTACAACTGGAGCTTAAGATGGAGTACATTACTGACAGAAGGTGTGTGTGCTCAGAGAGAAGGCATGATCCAGATCTGTTCATGACAGTTACTGGGCAGGTTGTGCATTCTCACGTATTGTAAGCAACACCACCGGAGTGCGATTTTTTGCAACGCAACCTCGGAAGGATCCCGATGCCATTCACACACTCACACTCACACCTGTCTCTTTCACCTCCCCCCCCCACCCCCCCCCCCCTCTTTTTTTGCATCGCTGTTTTATTTATTTGGGGCTGGACCCAGCCCTTCCCCCCCCCCCCCCCTGACGCAGGCGTGCCCATAGAAGGTGGTGGTCAGTTTGAGTCTCGGTTTGTCCGCCTTCTTGCGGCGGGAGAGTACACTAAAATAATTACAAGTTTTTTTGTTTTCCGCAAGCTTTTTTCCCCCCTCCCTCGGAACGGATGGGGTTTGGGGGGGGGGGGGAGCAGTGAGGGTGGCGGGGTGGTGTGAGGTGAGGTGTGAGCTGTACCACATCAAGAGCGGGATCGGGGTTGGGGGGGGGGGAGGGGGAGTCCGCCTCCATGACCCTCCTTGGCTGCCAGCTGTTCAGCGTATCCCGGTCTCAAACCCCCAGAGACACACGCACGACGCGCTGGTCAGTTGTCGATCCAACCGGTCGACCGCCCTCACCTCCCTCCCTGACGCAGGGTGGAGGGGGGGCGTTCAGCATAGACGGTGTATCGCCCACATGAATGTATTGCTCTCCTCCACAGCTCATTCGTCCCCGCCTCGGAGTTGTGACAAGAGGAGAAAACGAAAAGGGACCACATTTTTTGCTATAGGGTGGAGGGAGACTTGCCTTACCCTCCACTTTCGACAGCCGTAACCCCCCCCCCCCCCCCCCGCCGCCCCTCTCCCCCCCCCTCACCCCCCCCCCCCCTCCGTCCATCCGGGGAGCTTTCTTTTAATTTCCGACAACAACAAAAAAAGCAAAGTGCGCGATGCTGGGCTGGTTTGCCGCACCCTGTTCTTCGGGGGATCGGAGGGCGGGGAGGAGAACAGTGCGTGTGTGAATGTGTGGAGGACCGAAGTCTTTTTTTAGGTTGATTTTTTGGCCAATCCCCCCCCCTCCCCCCTCCCCCCCCTCACAAAGGGGTTTCCACCGTTTTCTTGTCTTTACAAGCGGCCCCCTTGATGCGGGGCGTCCCTTATGGGTAGCCACAGTAAGGAAACGTTGGCCAGGCAGGGCGAGGACCAGGATGAACCTTGGGCGATGTGGGGCACGTTGCCGCTGTTCGATATGCCCTGGTGCTGCGTGTGGTTTTCCGGAGGGTGGGGGGTGGGGGGGGGGGGGGGAGGTGGGGCTGGGAGCTGGGGCTGAGCAAAAGAAAGGGAAGAAGGTGTAGCCAGATGATGTCGTCCACACAGCAGCAGTGTGCTTGTGTGTGTGGTGTGGTGAGGACAATCCCGTCACAAAAAAAGGCCTGCGAGGGCTGCAATGCAATAATACGGCGGGGGGTGGGGTGGGGGTGGTTATGCATGGTTCTTCCCGGACTCGCACACAGACACACGCGCAAAAAAAACCATTAAAGAAGTCAGGAAAGCCCCCCGTGTCACGCCCCGCTGGTTGACGGTGCTGTTCATGGTGTTGGTCCGGTGTTGGCTCTGTTTCTTGCTTCTCACATACCACCCCATGGCAGAGTGATCATACCCGTCCACAGACTTCATCATGTCTGACACGGAGTTCCACACCACGGAGGCGGGTTCGTCGCAGACGTACCCGATCCAGGCCGGTGCGCTGAAGAAGGGGATGTTCTGCGTGATCAAGGACCGTCCGTGCAAGATCATCGAGTACACGACCTCGAAGACGGGTAAGCACGGTCACGCCAAGGCGCACATTGTCGCCACGGACATCTTCACCAACAAGAAGCTGGAGGAGATCTGCCCCACGTCGCACAACATGTTCGCACCCAACGTTGGTCGCCAGGAGTACTCCCTGCTGGACATCGGTGAGGACGACACCCTGTCCCTGCTGGACGACAGCAACGAGACGAAGGACGACCTGAACCTGCCCAACGACGACGACCTGTGCAAGAGGATGAAGGCCGACTTCGAGGCCGGCAAGGACCTGATCGTGACCGTCGTTGCCGCCATGGGTGAGGAGATGGTGATGTCCATGAAGGAGGCCTCCAAGTAAGCAGTCTTCAGTTTCGACACTGCGCCACTCCGCTATTAGTGTATTCTCCTTTCTCTTTTTGTCAAGTGATTTTGTGATTTCATTGTTGTGTCCGTTATTACGTTCGGTGTGCAGGTGTCCGTGTTGCACCTGTTGAAGTTGCTTTTACCTGTTTGGGGGTCTCTTGCGAGGGCCCTATCGGGTGTGGGACGTGTTCTACCCTGTGCCGCGTCCCCAGCCATAGTAGCTCAGGCCACTTGGCTCCTCGCTGTCGTGTGGCAGTGGGTGTCATCATGTGCGTGCCGTGTGAGCTCGAGCACTCTGTGTGCTAGCCGGTTGCTTGGTGAGTGCCTGAAGCCAGATGAGACCCCTTCCCAGACCCTCTCCGTCGCTGCCAACAGGCATGCGAAAGAGTCGCCGACTCCGTAACTTGTTTCCCACAACAGG
The DNA here is from genome assembly GCA_963210315.1 of Rhynchopus euleeides. Taxonomy (NCBI): domain Eukaryota; phylum Euglenozoa; class Diplonemea; order Diplonemida; family Diplonemidae; genus Rhynchopus; species Rhynchopus euleeides. The sequence continues at coordinate 618,753 of OY723298.1, read as the reverse complement.
ACTCCTCAGCGTCGAAGTGATAGCGGCTGGCGCCTGAGGAACAAAGCCAACCTTTGCAGTAGGGCTGCAAGGAGTTGCTTTCATTCTTACTTCCCAGCCTTGCCACAGAAATAGCCATCTTTTTTTTTACTCATGGCAGCGTTCGGTATCCTGCACACAAGCCCCGTTTGTGCAAACAAAGAACGCAACTCCAAGTCTTTTTGTATGCGCTGCATTTCTATTTAACACACACACATCCAATGCACATCCAACAGTGACCCCCTTCCCGACACCTTCATCATGTCTGACACGGAGTTCCACACCACGGAGGCGGGTTCGTCGCAGACGTACCCGATCCAGGCCGGTGCGCTGAAGAAGGGGATGTTCTGCGTGATCAAGGACCGTCCGTGCAAGATCATTGAGTACACGACCTCGAAGACGGGTAAGCACGGTCACGCCAAGGCGCACATTGTCGCCACGGACATCTTCACCAACAAGAAGCTGGAGGAGATCTGCCCCACGTCGCACAACATGTTCGCACCCAACGTTGGCCGTCAGGAGTACTCCCTGCTGGACATCGGTGAGGACGACACCCTGTCCCTGCTGGACGACAGCAACGAGACGAAGGATGACCTGAACCTGCCCAACGACGACGACCTGTGCAAGAGGATGAAGGCCGACTTCGAGGCCGGCAAGGACCTGATCGTGACCGTCGTTGCCGCCATGGGTGAGGAGATGGTGATGTCCATGAAGGAGGCCTCCAAGTAAGCAGCTTCCCTGCCTGCACGACACTGCGCCACTCCGCTATTAGTGTATTCTCCCTCCTCTGCTTTTTGTCAAGTACTTTTTTGATATTCATTTGCACCTGCAGGCGATCAGATCTTGTAGAACGCAGTTGTCATGGGGTGCATTCTACGATGGAATCCTTGCAGATATGCGCCTTCCGACACGCGGGAGTGTGTGCGTCACCGCATTCCCGTGTTTCATCATTGGATTAGTTGGAATCAAGTTTGTGTGATGTTGTGTCCATGTGCCCTCGTTGGGCCTGTGTTTTGCCGTGTCAGGCGGGACGTTATCTACCCTGTGCCACGTCCCCAGCCATAGTAGCTCAGGCCACGCAGTAGGTAGGGTGTCATTCTGTGCGTGCGGTGAGAGCTCCGGCACTCTGCGTGCTAGCCGGTTGCTTGGTGAGTGCCTGAAGCCAGTTGAGACGCCTTCCCACAGCCCCTCCCATCGGCGCCTTGTCGCCGATTTGCATTACCGTATACGTAAATATTATGGAACGTAAATATTATGGAACGGGCCCATTTTTGCCCGGTCCGTTCCATAATATTTACGTTCCAAAATATTTACAGGGCCAGTTGGGGACTCGGTGGTGAGGATGGCTTGCCTCAGGAATCGCGCGAAAAGTGCACGAGTGGGTCCCGTCAGCTGTATGCCGTCCGATCACCTGGTCCAAGTCCCCGAGTCGCAGAAAGCCCTGTAAATATTATGGAACGAAAAAAATCTGGAACGCCAACCCACCAGCGTTCCAAAATATTTACGTTCCATAATATTTACTACGGCTTACGGTCTACGTAGAGTTTTGGGTATTTATTAGAGTCTCGGGATTCAGCCAGATTTATTAGAGTTCTAATTAGGCGATTATTAGAGTCAAAATGAATTTATTAGAGTCTGATTAGGCGATTATTAGGGTATTATTAGACTCTAATAATACCCTAATAATCGCCTAATTAGAGTGATGTGCCTGTGTTGTGGGGAGAGGAAGTGGTCACGAAAAGGGGCAGGAAGGGTCTTGGGTTCTGGGAGAGTGTGCCTGCGTGCGTCCTGTCGATCTGTGTATGCTTGGGAGCGCAGCAGCCTCAACAGTTGCTTCTGTGGGGAACGTATCTGTGAGAAACCTTTGGCTGGGCACCCTCCCAAGTGCAAGAGCGTTCCCGTTCGCGCTCCAAGAGCGGAGGCACCTTCCTTTCGAGTATGTGTGGGACCACACCGAGCACGATGTGCCACCTCATTGTCAACACAGTTTTGGCCTTCTGAGAGTCTTGACTTGGAGGCGTCATTGCTCATATCAACGTCGATCATTGCCACATTCGCGTTTGCTGTCGATCCGCAGGGTTGACATCGGGAAAGAACAGCCTGGCACCTCCCACCAAGGTCCCGGGCACGACCTTAAACTGCCCAGGCTTCTCATACCATGACGGGCACTTGTGCCAGGGAATGAAACAGCAGGGGGTGGCTCCCCTGGACCATCAAGGGTGCTTGCATCAGGAGTCCTGAACAGATGGCGAGGCGTCTCCGTGCTCCCTTGTGGGCACGGCAAGCCACTCTGGTAGCACTAGGGCAGAAACGGCGCCAAAGGTAAAACCAAGTCTGGAGACTCATACGAACCTAGATCATGATCACTACGAGCAGCCTTCGGGTCGCGTCTAGAAGTAGTTGATACTCTCCCACCCGACACGCATGTGCAGGGCCCCCGAAGTAAACAAAAAAAACAGCTGCAGGCCGGTGGGAGGTAGCTCTTCTGCCACAGCCACTTCTCCTGCGTGGCCTGGAGTAGGTGGCCTTCTTCCCCTTCGGCTTTGCCGCCGGCTTCGGTGCATGGTTAGGTTTGTAACCTCATGCAATGAAGGGACTCGAACACAAAGGAGCAGCAGTCCCCGCAGCAGGCAGTGTTTACGTACGGTGCCTGCTGCGAGAAGAGCCACATCTCACCTCCGCACAGGTCGTGTGCGTGTCTGTCACCACAACCTCTCCACAATGTTTCATTCGAACGTGCGCTGCAATGTGACTATGGAGCGTCTGATTTTCACAGATACCTTCTGTGCAGGCTTTGGGTTCCTCACTTGCCGGACCTTGGCAGGGTGCTGCTGCTGACGGAGCTCTCAGACACTGCCCGCTTCGGCATATCGCCCCTCTCCCCCGGCTCACGCCTGTAACGCGTGGTCTGGGCGTTCTCTTGGGTGTAATCTCACCTCGAAATGCTCTCAACAACACCCTAATTAGACTCTAATTAGAGCATACTTAGAGTATTAGAGTGTAGTTAGAGTTTCTGAAACTCTAATTATACGCTAATAAATCTTGGGTTAGAGTCTAAGTAGACTCTACGTAGACCGTAAGCCATAATTTACGTTCCAAAATATTTACGTATACGGTATTTACAACGGTCCATGTTCTGGTGATTCGACCTCACAGTTTTTCGCGACTCACGCCCCGATCCCAAGCGATGCCCGTACAGGATGCAGGTCGGGCGTCGGACGGATAGAGAACGATTTACATGACAGAAATCTGTCACATGCCAGTCAGTATTGCGAGGTGGCTCGCTTTTTTCTCACCTTTCTCCACTTCTAAGCGAAGACCCCTCGATTTGTTCTTCACACATCCAATGCACATCCAACAGTGACCCCCTTCCCGACACCTTCATCATGTCTGACACGGAGTTCCACACCACGGAGGCGGGTTCGTCGCAGACGTACCCGATCCAGGCCGGTGCGCTGAAGAAGGGGATGTTCTGCGTGATCAAGGACCGTCCGTGCAAGATCATCGAGTACACGACCTCGAAGACGGGTAAGCACGGTCACGCCAAGGCGCACATTGTCGCCACGGACATCTTCACCAACAAGAAGCTGGAGGAGATCTGCCCCACGTCGCACAACATGTTCGCGCCCAACGTTGGTCGCCAGGAGTACTCCCTGCTGGACATCGGTGAGGACGACACCCTGTCCCTGCTGGACGACAGCAACGAGACGAAGGACGACCTGAACCTGCCCAACGACGACGACCTGTGCAAGAGGATGAAGGCCGACTTCGAGGCTGGCAAGGACCTGATCGTGACCGTCGTTGCCGCCATGGGTGAGGAGATGGTGATGTCCATGAAGGAGGCCTCCAAGTAAGCAGCAGGCAGATGTGATACGTCGAACTGAGCAGAGGGCGGGCACGCTACCCCCAGTCTGCCGTTCTGTTCGTGTTCTTTCGTCTGTTTGAGCTAGTCAATGTCATCGTCAGAAAGGAAACGCAGGTGATGCAGATGTGGTGCTTGTTATATTTTGCTAATGTGCCTTTGTCAATTGGATGGGATTTCCTGCCAATGTCGTCTTGCAACCTCACTTCCGTCACGGGTACACAAACAGATGTACATGGGCGTTGTTCATCCCATTGCCTGTCGTCTCGCATGCCCGGCCTACCAGATACTCTTGATCAACACACTCAATCGGAAGGCTCTTGGACACATCATCATCACACAGGTATCACAAAAGACCGCCAACACACATCATGTCTGACACGGAGTTCCACACCACGGAGGCGGGTTCGTCGCAGACGTACCCGATCCAGGCCGGTGCGCTGAAGAAGGGGATGTTCTGCGTGATCAAGGACCGTCCGTGCAAGATCATCGAGTACACGACCTCGAAGACGGGTAAGCACGGTCACGCCAAGGCGCACATTGTCGCCCTGGACATCTTCACCAACAAGAAGCTGGAGGAGATCTGCCCCACGTCGCACAACATGTTCGCACCCAACGTTGGTCGCCAGGAGTACTCCCTGCTGGACATCGGTGAGGACGACACCCTGTCCCTGCTGGACGACAGCAACGAGACGAAGGACGACCTGAACCTGCCCAACGACGACGACCTGTGCAAGAGGATGAAGGCCGACTTCGAGGCCGGCAAGGACCTGATCGTGACCGTCGTTGCCGCCATGGGTGAGGAGATGGTGATGTCCATGAAGGAGGCCTCCAAGTAAGCAGCTTCCCTGCCTGCACGACACCGCGGCTATGTCAGAGTCACCGCATAATCTAGCCACTTGTGGGTTGGCCTTGCATACCGCGCCGCATTACCTCAACTGGTGATGCCGTCAGCAACCGGCGTGCATAACGCTTTGTTGCCTGCTGCCCAACAGCCACACACCATACAGATACCATGCGCAAGATGCAAAGCCGCTGCGGTTCCCGAACATGTCCATTTGGGCCGTTTTACTCTCGACTGTCCACCGGCACTGCTCTTGTTTGAAGCTATCGCCCGCCACCGCGTCCTTTTTTTTGCTTACCCCTCCCCCCCGTTTTCCCTCTTCTGGGACCCACAATATACGCTTCTGTGTGCGTGCAGAGACAGCAAAGTCAAAGAGAAACCGTCTGCCGAAATGCGACAGACCACAGCCACGCAACCCCTGCTTCCAGCCTGCATGCCCAGCAGCTCCTCTTCGTGAGAGGAGCCCCCGAGTTTGCTTGCTTCTTTCTCGCAACGCAGGAGCAGCTGCAATATCCTTGCAGAATGGCCACCTCCCCGTGGCCTACCCGTGAGGTTTGCCGTTGCTCTTTTATTTTTGCTGCGTTGCGCGAGAGAAACAGGGCGCGTGTGTCTGTGTGGGTGTGGGCGTGTGGGAGGTTGTCTGCCAGAAATCCCTTCGTGGGTTTCCAACCGCCCCCACCCCCGCCCTGTCCGACCCCCTTTTTATCAAACCGCCCATCCCCTATATTACGCGCGTGCTTGCGGGAGGGTTGTGGGCCGTGGGGAGCGGTGATCCCTTCATTTCCCATACACCCATCGGGCGAGCCCCTGTGAGAGGGTAAGTAGCCCGCGGACTCTGTGAAAGGCGCCTTCTTACACTGTGCATGCCACTGCGTCGAGGGTTGCCAATATCAAAAATATTATATAGTCCGCGAGGGCCCCCTGAACAGAAAGGGCTGATGCAGTAAGCTCGATTAACTCGCAACTCGTGTAGTGTCGAAGACAGATAAACTCTCGCTAGAGAGATGCCTGTGTGTGCTGCAACACAAACAACAAACGACCAGGAGGGGAGTTGAGGGGGGAAGTGGGGGGGGGTAAAAATGAATCACCCCCCCCCCCCCAAGGCAACGATCAAATCACTCAATGCCCTTGCATGATCCCGGCCCCATCTCCTGCAAAAAAAACAAGCGATTGTCTTGCCCTCCCCCGCCCAGCTCTCCTGAAACGAACGAGGCATGTCCGAGCGGTGTGGTTCTTGCTGCTCGACTCGGCTTGGAAGGCATGCCTCTGGGGGGGGGGGGGTGTATGGGGATGGGGGTTTTTTTGTCCCTCAGCACACCGTCTGCTCCCGTTGGAATCCCATCAGTGCATCATCACGTCGTGGGGTGGTGGTGGGGAGTAGGGATGCGGTGTGGCGCTGGCAGAAGAGGAAAAAAATGATGCAAATGAACAAACGGTGCACGTGGCGGTCTGGGCAAGCAAACTGAAACAACAAGAGCTGTGCGGTGGTGGTGGTGGTGGGGTGGGGGGAGCCAAACGCAGCTCCACACACCCCCCGGCCACCACCCCCCCCCCCCCTAGGGGGGGTCAAATGCCACCCTTTTACGTGGACAAACACGATTTTTCAAAAAACCGGCGCAGAGGCCCCAAAGCCCCCGTAAACCCTCCAAACCCCCCCAGATCGGTCCGGAAACCCATCGAACCCCACTTTTCCACCATTCCGGGCACCTCAGGTGCCCGAATTGGGGTACCTAAATTTTGTGCCACCGTTTGGTACCGTACAGTGCCACTGTGTGGGAGGTTGGAAAAGAAAATGCCCCAACACACCACATCTGAGGGTTGCAATGCATGTTGCTTGCCAACCACGTCATCCGGTGGGTGTCAGGCGCTATGTAGGTGGCATTAGCCAGGTCTTCGATGAGTTCTGGCTTGTATATGTACCTCCCTGCCACCATGCACCGGGAGGCTGCCTGTAGGTACGGAACAAGTCCAGATGGTCGTGTGATTCCTGTGTAGCAGTGCTCCACAACCGGGATGTGTTGACAACGACTGTTGCAACACGAGCTGTACATTCCGGGAACACACGAAGTGCGCTGTCGTGGTACCCATTGTGCCAGAATTGGTACTTGCTGCGGTCTACTTTGCCTGGCCCAAGAGCACTGGTACTGAACAGTGCAATATGCGTGGCGAGGTGAATGCAACGGAAGCGCGCAAAGTCAATACAGCTCTCGGATGGCGGGTGGTGGTGTCACTAGTGTGTGACGTTCACTCGAGGATACAACGCATCACAATGAATCAGCAACCGTGGACCGAGTACAATACGCTCTCTGTGGCTGGTGTGGGTGACAAAGGCAGTGCCTGTGCCGCAGGCAGGGAGGTACATATACAAGCCAGAACACATCGAAGACCTGGCTGATGCCACCTACATAGCGCCTGACACCCACCGGATGACGTGGTTGGCAAGCAACATGCATTGCAACCCTCAGATGTGGTGTGTTGGGGCATTTTCTTTTCCAACCTCCCACACAGTGGCACTGTACGGTACCAAACGGTGGCACAAAATTTAGGTACCCCAATTCGGGCACCTGAGGTGCCCGGAATGGTGGAAAAGTGGGGTTCGATGGGTTTCCGGACCGATCTGGGGGGGTTTGGAGGGTTTACGGGGGCTTTGGGGCCTCTGCGCCGGTTTTTTGAAAAATCGTGTTTGTCACCCCCATTTGACCCCCCCTACCCCCCCCCCCCCCCCCCTCCCTCCCAAACCTCGTTATGTGTATCCCGCTGTTCGCCAGGGCTGCTTTCGAATCGTGTAGTCGTGTTGACTCTCAGCAGCCCTGAATCGCCTCATCAACTGCACGGTGGACTCCAGCGGCCCTAGCGGGAGTCTGGGAGCGGGAGTCTGAGCGGGTGTCAAAGACTCCCGCTAGCGGGAGTCCAGACTCCCGCTAGCGGGAGTCTATACTCCCGCTAGGGGGAGTCTGACTCCCCCTAGCGGGAGTCTTTTCACCTATTTTCATCCATTTTTCCCATGATATAGTTACAGTCTACTGGCGTGGGGGGTAAAATCATGGTGGAAGAGGGATGGGGAGGGGCTTGTTTTGCTTCTGTCAGTTTCCCCGGACTCTGGACTACCTACCTATCCTCCTGGTAGCGGCTGCACCTGCGGAGGTGAGCGGTTAGAATTTGAGGTGTCAAAGTGCGGCCATCGCCTGTCGTAGTTGTGTTACACCTTGGGCAAGACAAGCCATCCTGCAGGCCTCATCTTCTTCGTCAGAACTGTCATCCCCCTCCTGCTGTGCGCGTTGGTCAAGCGTGCTCAAAGTCGCCTCGGATGACACGAATGGTGTGAAAGTCGCCCCCAGCGGGATTGGCATTTTGCACAAGCAGAGCGATAATTTGCGGTGTCCTTCGGGGAACCGGAACAGGAAGTAGGGCGCGCTGATGGGTTCAACGAAGTCCTGTGTGTTGCAGTGCACAAACCCCTTCTGCAGCTGTGTCAACTGTGTGCAAAGAACATACACAGCCAATCTATGAGCGTGTCGGGTGTGCAGACACGGACACAGGATGACTTCTCTATACCCGAGGATCCCGTCCTGCGACAGGTGCGCAACCTTCCAAGGCATGCCCGATGCGCGCCGCTTCTCTTCTGCCATCGCAAGATCTCTCTCGTAAGTTGCGGAGCTGGCGATTGTAACGGCATCTTTCTTGCGATGTCCGTTCTCTGCTTCTTCAAATTCGTCGTTGTTCTGCAGAGGCACTGCATCTTCTGGAGCCCACCAATGATGGAGACTGTGTACGTAGGCATTGCGCGTTGATCCCTTTTCGGCATGCTCCATCAACCAGTGAAATATATGCCCTGAGATCCGAGCACGCAAGAAGGGAATCCGGGCTGACTCATCCTTGCATCCCCAGAAGCGCCAGGGGATGTCTGCATACCGGAAATGCATGAGGTCTGCAAGGGAGACAAAGAGGTAGCGGAACAAGCCCTTGTAGGTGTGTCCTGTGACAGGCAAGCACGACCTTCCGGAACTGAGCACCTGTCCCATGCTGCGACACATTCAGTGCAAGGTTTGTACAGGTCTTGTCGAATATTTTTTTGTTGTCTCATCCAGTACCCTGATCAGCCGCATGGCGAGCCCCTTGCAGTCATGGAGTGCTGGGGTGACGTAGCGGGCATTGGGAAGCACACCTGCCAAGAGGGAGGGGTAGCCAGCCTCTTTCATCTCAGAGAGAGTCAGGTGCGGGTATCGATGCACCTGTTGATACCAGCGTTCTTCTGGGATGTCGCACAGTGAGCATCGGTGCCCTCGCCCCCCGCATCGCCTCATTGTTGCCCACTGCTGATCTATACTCCCGCTAGCGGGAGTTGGACTCCCCCTAGTTGAGACTCCCGAAAAGGGTTAAACCCGGTAGTGGTACCCTACCCCCGCTGGAGTCCACCGTGCAAGGCCGGATCAGCCCACGGGTGGGTTTGAGGAAGAAATCTGGGGGGGCAAATTTTGCTGCGACTTCCGGTTTCACCCGGCCGAACTCCAGCATCTATCCAGACCCACGGTGCCAAGCCGTTCGCCCGTGTCGCGATCATTCGCGGCTTCAGGCTGCCCCCGACGACACGTTTGTATCCTGCACCTTGCCATACTTCGCCTCCACCTTGTATATGACGGAGAGCGCCCTCCTTCCGCATCGTTGCGACTTCCCTGACAGCGAACTTATCCATGTCAGGGAAGACATGGCGATGATTGCGTTGGCCACCTGGGTGCTGTGCTTGTGGAGCTCCTTGCTCAACACCGTTGCTAGGAGCCTTCTAATGGATCCCAGTGTCAGCACACTGCCCCCTTTTTTAACAGGGAAGGCCGTGCAAAAATCATGCACAATGTTCGTCGCCTCCGCAGCCTCGGGACTCTCTGCGCTCTTCTTCTTCTTAATCGACTTTGCCGCCGGCTTCGCTGCCGGCTTCGTTGTCGTCTTCCCCATTTTTGTGAATCAGGTCTGCGAGCTGGGATGGGTGGAAACGTCCGTTTCGTTTGGTGTGGCTGTACTTCAGTGACGAGTGCCACATTGCATAGGTATCATGGGAAAAATGAGTGAAAATAGGTGAAAAGACTCCCGCTAGGGGGAGTCAGACTCCCCCTAGCGGGAGTATAGACTCCCGCTAGCGGGAGTCTATACTCCCGCTAGCGGGAGTTGGACTCCCCCTAGTTGAGACTCCCGAAAAGGGTTACCCTACCCCCGCTGGAGTCCACCGTGTGCACCAACCTCCTCGCAGGGCGAAGTGGGTCGCAATGCCTCGCCACAGGAATGTCCGCAGCGGTGCGTTGGACGAAGATCTCGATGCGGCTAAAGGCGAGTTTGACGATGACTACCTGGATGAATACGATGATGACGAGCGCCGCATCGACCCTGAGGACGGACGCCCTTACTGCAAGCGTGATTTCGTGCTACAGTACGGTGGTACCAAGGAGTGGGATGCTGCTCCTGTGGAGGGGGCAGTGAAGGAAGAGCAGGTCTCCCGGAAATTCGGCATTCCGCGTGCCGATCAGGACCTGTTGCGGCAGCACAAAGGTATGGTTTGTGTTTCGCGTGAATGTGTTGTGATGCATCCTTGCCAGAAGCAGGAAGGCCAATAAATCTGTACACACCCTGCTCTGTCACAGGTAGCGTGATTGAGGATATCATGGACCAGTTTGGCGTGACGATTGTGTTCACCCCGAAGACATCCGGGGGGAACCTCGTAACTGTGTCCGGCGGGGAGTCCGCCGTGCCGAAGATCGAGCAGGAGCTGAAGAAGCTGGTGGTTGCTGCCAAGAAGGAGGCGGACCGGCTCGACGGCCTGAAGAAGGAGATGCAGAATATGAACAGCAAGGCGGTGTTGGAAAAATGGCCCACGCTCGATACGCAGAAGCCGACAACTGTGAACTACGACATCGACAAGAGCGTGCACCACGTCATCGAAGGGAAGATTGCAGAGATCAACAAGCGGTTTAACTACGGCAAAAATGAGGTCGCGTCTTACGACCCTGCCACTAAGCAGCTCATCGGAGATACGTTTCTCACGATTCCTGCTAAGTTCGACCCGTCGACCATCCTTACCATCTCTGGGCCCTCGCACAAGGTGAAGGCGGCTGTCACTACGCTTGACGGGTTCCTGACCCACTTCAAGCTCATGGGCAACGTCAACAAGGTCACCCATGTGGAAGACACCCCCGCAGCGAAGCCTGCAGCCAAAAAGGCAGGTGCCAAGGTATGCACTGATCATCGGAGGGGGGGGTCCTTGATTTGCCAGCTCTCTCTCTCTCTCTCTCTCTCTCTCTCTCTCTATATCCCCTTTCTCCCACCTTTGCAGCTGCACACAGCCACACCCCAATGCAATTCCGCCCCTGCCAAACACCACACCACCCCCCTCTACCCCACAGGCCGCCGCGAAGAAACCCAAGAAGGACGCGGAGAGCACTGCGAAGCACGAGCCCAAGGGTGTGGCCACAGCACCCCCTGCTGCACAGCCTTCGGAACCCTCCGGGAGAGGTGCAGGCGTGGAGGCCGCCGGGCGCGGCCAGCCTGCTGACGCTGCGGGGCGGGGGACAGGCGTCGGAGAGGGGGCCGCGGGGCGGGGTGCGGGCATCGAGGCTGCTGCCGGGCGCGGCACCGCTCCGCCCAGCAGCGCCGCTGCGGCGGCGGGGCGGGGTGCGGGTGTGGCGGAGGCTGCGGGGCGCGGTGCAGGCATCGCGCCGGCGGACGCCGCGGGGAGGGGGCAGGGCGTGCAGCCCGGCAGGGGGCAGCAGGTGGAGCCACCGACACCGCCTGCTGGCAGAGGCACAGCAGCTGTGGAGGCACAGCCCACACCCACACCCACACCGGAGGCTGCGCCTGCGCCTGTGCCCCCCACGCCTGCTGCGACTGCCTCGAAGCCCGAGGAGGTTCCTGCCCCCGCAGCAGAGCCAACCCCTGCCCCGCCTGCCGCCGGCGGGCGGGGCGCTGCTGTGGGAGCCGCCCCTGCCGCAGCGGCCGGGCGTGGGCGCGGCGGTGGTGTGGACCTCAGCAAGCCCAACGCAGGGCGGGGCGTCGGCCGCGGTGCGCCCACCCCTGCCCCGGAGCCTGGGCAGCACGTGGTGCACGAGCAACGCGAGAGGTCCCGGCGGCACTAGATGAGCCGGTTGGGGAGGAGGAGGGTGGATGTTACCTTGTCTGGGTGTGCTGTTGTGTGGAGCGGCTGTGCGGTGGAGGTGGAGGTGGAGGTGGGACTGCATGTGTGGAACCTCACCCCCACCCCCCACTGAGCCTCACTCGGTCTCTCTGGGGGATTGGGTTTGGGGGGGTGGTGGTGGTGAGATAGAGGAGGAGGAGGAGGAGGAGGTGGTGGTGGTGGTGGTGGTGGTGGTATGCATCCAGAATAAAAATCGACCCCGCTGACAAAAAAAATAATGAAGCGAGATGAAAACCCGATGGCGACGCTCTCGGGATGATACAACAAAGAACTGCAGTGCAACAAACACACAGCATGGGGGGGGGGGGCAGAGATGGCCACGCCATTCCTCCCCCCCCCCCCCCCCACCCCCCGTGCCTTCCTACTAGCCTAAGCGGTGCGGTCGGGATGGATACCCCACACACAGCAGATGCCATCCAATCCCCCACACCTCCTCTCACGCCTCTTCTCGATGCTGAACTGCCTTGCAACCCCTCCCCCCGCCCCCCATCGCACATTACTAGAGACTGTTTTTCTCAACGCATATATTCCTTCACCACCCCCACCCCCACGCCTGTCACGCCACAGCCACACAGCACCACCCACACCACACGACGAGCCGAACCCGGTGTGCCACGCCGTGTTGGGGTATCCTTCTCCTTCAGGAGTGCGATACTGGAGGTGTCCTGTATAGCCTGTTCACACAGCGCTACACACAGCTGTGGGGTTTGATAAGGTTTGATATCCACGCGCTCACACCCTACACACCTACGCCCCACATCCCACGCCCCATGCAGCATGGGGGTCGTGGGGTCCCGTGTGTCGGGATGCCAGTGTCATGTGGAGGACTTCAGCGAAGATGACATGCCACTGCTGCCGACGTCTGTGATGGTGCGCAACCTGTTCCCCCTGCTGGAGCCGGCCGACATACTCTGCTCAGTGCGCCGGGTGTGCCGGGGGTGGTGCACGCTGGTGCAGAAGAGCCACCGGATGTGGCTCAGCGGGCCCTTCATCAGCCGCCTCAGCTGCCACGCCGACCGTGACTTCGTGCTGCGGTGGTCAGCCGAGGCAGCCCCGGCGCTGCTGCGGGATGGGGACCAGGCTGTGGGCTGCTCCGAAGACCTCACCTGCAAGCCCCTCACACGCAAGGGTGTCGGCACGCATATGACCTGCGATAGAATCCGGTCCTGGCTTGCCGCCCGGGCGACGATACAAACGGACCCCCTGCTGAGGGCCTGGATTGATTTAGTCGACTCCGAGGCACCTGCCAATATCGACCTGTGGGCGGCGACGTCGCATTGGTCAGATGGCTACGCAGTGGCGACGGATCGCCTTGTTGAGCTCCGCATGGACACCAACGTGCTGTGCTCATTCAGGCTTTTCTGCTGCACAACCTGGAGGGAGCGGCGCAACCCGGGGGCGTGTGTGCCGTGATTCGGAGGGGCGTTGTAAGGTGGGGGGGTGGGGAGAGGTGTTTCCGGCTGCATTCGGCTGCCCCACATGCGAATACAATCGTGTTTTCATCCTCACGCAGCCCTCCTCACACGCCCTCGTCCCTCCCTGCCTGCCCGCCTGCCCGCCTGCCTGCTCTCGGGAGAGGCAGTGCGATATCCACCCCCTGCAAAAATGCAGGCGCCGAGATTGGTCGTCTTTTTCGATGCGGTATTCTTTGGTCGACAGCAAAGTGGCATGGTCGGGTGTTGAGGGCGGGCAAGGGGGGGGGGGGATGGGGTGGCTGTCGCAGTCGGAGAGAGAGAGGAAGAAGCTGAAAGAAACTATAATCCACCCAGTCCGCCGCTTTGCGATTCTTTTTCTTTCTGTTGTGCGTTTTTCAATACGTTCCATACATGTATGCCAGAGGGAGGTATGCGCTTTCGGGATGCATTTCCTCTCGTTTTGTTTAGAAAACCCGCTGGGGAGATTGAGCTAAAGTTTCCCGGAAGACCCTTTCATATCCGTAAGCAAAGGTGGATGGGTGGGGTGAGGGGAATGACCAGCCGGGGATTTAAAGAAAACCGCACAGAAACTGCTTCCAGAAGCAAGCCCATTGTAACGCTATGTTTTGACTGGCCGAGCCTATGAAAAAGCCTCGCTCTCGTAGATCGTGGAATCGTCGTCCCACCCCCACCCTCGCCTGCCCTCCCGTGGGACAACATATCTGACGCAAACAACAAAGTATCGCGAACGAAAATAACACGTCCGTCACCGAACTGGTCGTCCCGCACGCCAGGGCTGTGGTCGTCGATGCCAAAGAAAACACAGCAGCTCTTGCAGCAGCATTTGTATTATTTTTACGGAGTGATCGGTTCTGCTGCCACTCCAGAGGGGGGAGGGGGGTGCGGAGAGTTTCCGAGACAAATGCCCCTCCCCACAGAAAGAGGCTGCCACAAGGTGGCCCCCCTGTCTGGGGGTGACCGCCATGTCATTTGTGGCGGCGGTGATAGGCTCCCACGTGTGCCAGTTTGTGTGCTGCCTCCAAGCCCATATTCATGGGGTTCCTCGTTACCATTGAGGAAGAGAGTTGGAGTCGCGAAGTTGAGGTCTTCACAGCCTTGAGACACGCGTGTGTACCTTCTAAGTATGAAAGCAGTATTCCCAGTTGACTGATGAGCTCATTGCACATCCCGTGCGTACAAATCAAGAACGCCCCTCCTCGGGAGTGTCTTGTTTGTTTTGGATTGTTTGAAACCGTTCGGTGCAGAGCGTGAGGATCAGACACCCCTCCGCTCCCCACTTCAGAAGCCCTTTTTTTGATGCACCAAGTCCAAAAAAAGCGGCGGGGCGGGACCGGTGTCTCTGGCGTGACCACGTCTCGCGGGTTGCCCCATTGCCCACCTTCGGCGGGCGTCTCGTGGTGGCTTGCAGCGGGATGATGTGGTCTGCGTCAACCTGACACGGAGGAGGCGCTCCCTCCGCTCCTGATGTGATATGCTCTCGCCCCCGCTCGCCCCCGACTCCCACCCACCCATCGAGCGATCTTTGTCATCCGAGACTCGGTATTTTCTGGATTGGTCTCCGTGTGTTGGCCATCAGGATATACAGGGGGTCCTGTTCTGCTGTCGTGCTTCATGCAGGATCTTCCTTTCGGCAACTTACCACCACACCACCCCGGCAGGTGCGCATCCGTGGCAGCACCATGCGGGCTCCCTGTGGACCGTGAGCCCCCACACATCATACACACGAGTAGCGAATCCCAGCTCGCCCGCACACCCATACCGACGGTGCACCCTTCGCCTCCCCTCAACGACACACCCACACCTTCACACTTCTGTGTGGTTGTCTTTCTGAGAAGCGGACAGACTCACGCGATAACCTGACACAGCCCACCTCTGCCTGCCGTTTGAATCATGTCGTCCTCCATCAAAGTGTGTGCGCGTGTGCGCCCTCTGCTGGCACACGAGCAAGGCAAGTCACCAGCTTTGGATGCGCAGACAGGGTCTGAGTCGTCCATCCGGATCACGCGTGACGGCGAGACGAAGTATTACTTCAGCAGGGTGTGGAATGCCGACAGCACGCAGGAGGAGGTGTTTCAGGCGGTGGGGAAGCCGTCTGTCGATGACGTGCTGGAGGGTTTCCACGCGACCATCTTTGTTTACGGGCAGACTGGCACCGGGAAGACCCACACCCTGGGATGCACTGTGCCGGGGCAGGAAGGGATTCAGCCGCGCGCTATCAACTATCTGTTCGAGAGGGCGCAGGGACAGCGTGATAGGGACCTTGCTGTGACTGCAGAGTATGTCCAGCTGTACCGCGACTCGATGATCGACCTTCTGGACCCCTCGAAGGACAGGCTGGACCTGCGGAGCGACGAGGTGCACGGTGCGACCGTGGAGGGGAACACCCGGGTGGTGGTGCGGTCCACCGAGCAGTTCCACGCGCTGGTCCAGCTGGGGGATCGGAACCGGAATACCGCAAACACGCGGCTCAACTCTTCGTCATCCCGGTCGCACGCCTGCCTGATCATCACAGTGCGCCTGACCCCAAAAGACACACCCAGCCTGGACGCCACCACGACAGGGCGGCCCTCGCAGCCGCGGGCCATCGAGGGCAAGCTGTACCTCATCGACCTGGCGGGGTCGGAGAGGATAGCGAAGTCTGGCGCAACGGGGGATTCCTATAAGGAGGCGGTGGCAATCAACAAGTCGCTCACGGTGCTGGGGACATGCGTGCACGGGATTGCCAACGGGTTCAAGCACATCCCCTTCCGCGACTCGAAGCTGACGCGGCTGCTGCAGCACTGCCTCACCGGCAACGGGAAGACCTCTGTCATCGTGACGGTGCATCCCAGCTGGGACCACGTCAGCGAGACGAGCTCCACACTGAAGTTCGGAGAACGTGCCATGAAGGTGCAGGCACAGATGACAATCGGTGACTACCGCGAGCAGGTTGCGGCACAGATGCTGCGGTGCTCGCAGCTGCAGGAGGGATACGCATCGTCTTCCGCACAGTACACCGCAGACGAAGACCTCCTCGTCGAGGCACAGGCAGCCTGTGAGGAGAAGGTGTCCGCGATCCGCACAGCAGAAGACAACATCTTCCAGGAGGTGGTGAAGCTGCGCCAGGAGATGGACGAGGGGCTTGCCGGGAAGCTGCGGCACTACCAGGCGCAGGTGGATGCGCAGAAGGCCAAGATACACAGGGACATGGAGAAGCTGCGGGCCTCCAACAAAGAGAGGGTGGATGCTGCTGTGAAGCACCGTCAGGACAAGAATGAAGCCATGCAAGCAGAGACGGATGCCTTCCGCGCTCGATATGAAGAGGCCCTCGCTGCCGTAGTGAAGCGTGGGGAGGACATCCGTGCGGAGGCAAAGCCAACAATCCCTGACGAGGAGGCCATCAAGAAGAGGCTGGAGACGGCACGCCAGGAGCTTGCTGCCATGAAGCACGACATCCGTGACAAGACCCCCTCACCACATGAAGGGAAGAGCCTGAGGGAGCTCAAGCAGATTGTGGCGCACCTGCGGCATCACAATGCATCTCTGGCGTCGAAGGCGCGCGATATGAAGCACCTTATCGAAGACAATGTATGCCTGGCGCGAACAGGGCTGTGCCAAATGGGTAGAAGTGTTGGGGGTGGGGGCAGGTGGGGGGGTGGCCTTTTCTCGTCATCTCTCTCAAGGGCAGGCAGAGAGAGAAAAAATCAAGCCCAAATAACGCCATCACATCACACCGCCCAACATTTCCAAAAACCTCAGGAGCGCACCCAGGCGTATATCAACTCGACGCCAGCCGCGCAGGATGAAGAGTCGAACCTTAGCCTGGTATGCATATTTCATGTTGTTGAGGCTGCATGCCTTTCCCTATCTCCCTATTCCCGATATCCCCCCCGTCCTGCTCCTATGTCTCTTTACCTTTGCAGACTGCAAGCTTCGGCATCGGCACGGCTGTGACTGACTTCACCCCGACGCCTCCGTCGTCGCCCTCCTCTGGGGGGAACGAGATGGAGCGGGAGCGCAAGACGTATCTGTCGAACGACGAGGTGCAGTTCAGCAGGAAGAAGGACAACATCCAGATCTCACGCGAGGAAGAGGATGATCTGTTCAAACACGTCGAGACGCGGCAGATGAAGGACGCCCTGCGGAAGGAGCAGCACTTCAGAGAGCTGCTGGAGCGGATATTGCAGTACCTTGAGGCTGGCACACCCGTGTGGCGTGTCACAAATGACCATGATATTGTGCGACAGTTTATGTATACCGAGCGTGCGCATGGGCAGCTATATATTGTCCGCAACTCAGCTGATGGGGAGCCGAACAGGCAGGACTATGCTGATATCGTGGAGCTCCGTAAGATCGAGAAGGTTTCGCTGGGGCAGATGTCTGAGAACTTCCGCCACTTCCACCCCCCGGACTTCAAGCCGGACCATGACAAGCGCGACGACCGTGTCGACACAGAGGTGGTTGTGACAGAGAGCAGCGTGCCGGATCACTTCTACAAGTCATTCTCCCTCGTGGATGTGAATGGGGTCACCTTCGACATCATCGCGAGCGTTCACAACGATTTCGAGGCGTGGGTGACGGGGCTGAACAGGCTGGGGCACAAGCCTGGGTTCTATGAGACCTTCAGGCCTGGGCCCCAGAGGGGAGACGGGTCGCCTCTGGCTATCGCGGATCTGCCGATGTATGACGAGCTGGATGAGGATGAGCGGGCGTGCTGCAGCGAGCTGCACCTGCCCCCTGCCTTGTACCTCTCAGCCCGCGAGCACGTCGTGTCGGACAGCCGGATCTTCATCACGCTGTATGATGTCCGCACCCTCACAGGGCTTGACCTGTGGACGTCACAACAGCTTGTCATGTTCTTCACCCAGGAGCAATATATCGAGCGGCACACTCTTTGGCTCGTCGCCAGCAAGAAGAGCGGCATGCAAGGGCCAGGCCGTAGACACCTCGATTAGCCCAGCTTGTGTTAAAAGCCATTTTGCCCATCACCCCGAGGCTCACCACCACCACCCGGAGGTTTGTGATATTCTTGAGTAGTCTTGGAGAAGGGCGCCCCAATCAAAGGGGGTTTTTGCCCTCCTCCTTTAGTATCCCCACACCCCCCACATCCCCAGCCGCCTCCAGAGGCTCTGCTGTGAGTTCCAGAGCACGTTGCGAGTTTCTCCTGAAAAACTCCCTTCTGACGCAGCGTGGGCGTTCTTCTTCAGAGAGGTGATGCCCTCCACAAAGTTCTTCCAAAGTTCCCCCCCCACCCCCACCCCCATCCTCTCCTTCGAGATGGGATTCAGGTGACATGGCCCTGCCATCGGGGAGGGGGTCTTCGCCGTGATGCAATCATAGGGGTGTGCTGTGTTGTTTGTGCCTTCCCTACTAGTCACAGAAGGGAACCACCGAAATTCAGGGGATAAGATAGGTCTGGTTTTCCGGTTTTCAAAACCAGGGTTTCCCGGTTCCCGGTTTTCTGGAAAAAAAAAAGGTCGATCTCATTTTTGGCGGTTTTTTTTGTGACTTTGGGACAGTAAAACAGTCAGAAAAAACGCCATAAAAAAATAGAAAGTGACCCCATCGTGATCCGCACAGAGCTCAAATAGTCCAAAGAAGGCAGAGAAGCGGAGAAGAAAAAATGGACCTAGCGGGTGGCCCGGTGGGGCCCGGTGGGTGGTGATGCCCTCGTCATGCAGGCCTCTTCTGTTTTGAAGGTGCACACATGGTGGACTCCAGCCACCCTAGCGAGTGTCTAAGAGGGAGTCTAAGACTGCAGTCTGTACTGGAGACGGGAGTCTATTTTCCAGCTAATTTACGACTCCCGCTAGTTGAGACTCATGGGAGACACACGGTGTACTCCAGCGGAGGTAGGGTAACCTCCGCTGGAGTTCACCGTGTCGTCTGCCTCTGTGCAGCGTCACTCGGTGCCATCGAATACATGGCGACAGCCCACCAACTCGAGACAGATCTGCTTGTCTGGAGGGCTGAGACGAGAACACGAACGACTTTCAAGCAATCTTGAAGGTCGCCAAGCCTATTGGGGGCAACTAACAGATGAGATTTGTTTGTTGCCTGTCGTCACAGCTAGGTGCCCATTTCCTCGATAACGGAATGTGTGCAGAGATCTCGTGGACCCTTTGGCCATTCTGTCGTGCACCCACTCCACCCACAACGCACACCTGTCACGAGTGGTCGCTCCCCCGTCCTCCTCCACCCTGAAGGTTGAACCCTCAAGGACCAGTGATCTCCTGCTGGCCGGGCTGCGATACAGCGAAGCCTTCCTACTTACAAGCGAATCCAGACTGTAGGGAACAGATGATCACTACCGTGGCCTCCGGCGGCTGGGGGGCTCCGCCCCCCAGACCCCCCTGCGTAAAAAAATTGCACCAGACCGGTTTTTTGGCCGAGAGTCCAAACTTTCAAAGCAGCTGCTGCGCCTGCCCCACCAAGCAGCCTCAGTACGACAGGACGCGCGCAGGCACCGGGCCCTCTCAGATTCTGGGAGGGTTTGCGCGGGTCGCGCGCGCCGAAGGCGCGCGCGAAAAATTTTCAAAACCAGAAAAACCGGAAAACGGCGCCAGAAAAAAAGTCTATCTTATACCCTGACCGAAATAGCTTTTGACAAAAAAAAAGACTTGGAGTTGTCGTTCTCCACGGTGCCTGCAGTGTGTGCAGGATTCTTTTTAGTGCGAAAAGCTACACGGTGGACTCCAGCGGGGGTAGGGTAACCCTTTTCGGGAGTCTCAACTAGCGGGAGTCTCGGACTCCCGCTAGCGGGAGTCTTTAGCCTAAATTAGCTGGAAAATAGACTCCCGCTAGCGGGAGTCTTTAGCCTAAATTAGCTGGAAAATAGACTCCCGCTAGCGGGAGTCTCCAGTACATACTGCAGAAAAAGACACCCTCTCAGACTCCCGCTCCCAGACTCCCGCTAGGGTGGCTGGAGTCCACCGTGTAGCTGTTCTTGCGATATTGTCGTCAGCAAAGATAGCCTCTACCATAGACTGTCAGACATGCCACATGCGGTGTGGCACTGCTAAGTATCACTGGTGGCCCCCCTCCGCGGTTCTGTTGGTTTGCCTCGTCTCTGTCCTGCCTATCCCTTGCCTGTATTCTCAGAAGGTTCTTCTTCTTCTCTCCAGGGTTTGGGTATCTCCGTCGCATCTTGATTGATTGCCACACCCGCTTGGGTGCCCTGCAGTGAGTGTACCCTGTGGCGCGGCATGGCTGCAGCGCATGCCCTCTGCGCATTGGTTGTAGAAAGGTGTCATAATCGGTCCTGCGATCCCAACTAGAAGCGGTAGTGCTGGGGAGGGGGGAGGGTGGGTAGCAGGGGGGATGTCCACAAAAGATGCCGTAGTTCTGTGAGTGATGTGTGCGGTTTTCTTCGGGATATCCCGGGAGCCCAGAAGGAGAGGAAGGTCGTGCTGCACGGCAAAGCGAGCAGATGAAAGAAACCCGCAACGGCCCACCGCCTGCCTCCCACCCCCACCCCTGACAAAATGATCTGGCAGCAAACGGCGCATACCCGCCTCACCGGTCCCTACCAACCTGCACAACCTGCCACACGACACATCAAACACGAGCTTGTTGATCTCCCCCCAACACAAAATACCCCAGCACCCTTGGCAACACATACGCCAGGGTGTGGCCGATACCCAAAAAAACCACCCTTCCTCTCTCCCTTCCCACCCATCAATACCCCCACCTCCCATCCCCCCTTTGCAGGCAATGCCCTATGCACGGCAGCGACAGCACATTCCAGCCGGCGAAGCGGGGGAGCCGCCCACGGCCGAAGAGTGAATCCGCCTACCGCGCGCAGCTGATCAAACCCCTGCAGCACTATGCCGCCACCCCGCCACCGCCCCCCCCGGGCCGCCACCCCCCGGCACACCTGGAGCCCCTCGGCGCCACCCCGCCACCCCCGACCCTCCCTCCCGGCGGCGTCGACGCCCTCCTGCAGTCACTCCGCTCCGACAACACTACCACCACCACCACCACGCTGTCCCCCTCCGACGTCCTCCTCTGCCCTGACTTCGCGCAGCCACGCCCGGGCCCTCTGGACCTCACGACAACACTGCCGCACCTCTTCGCCCCGCAGAAATGGCTTGTCTCGCAGGGCTCCGTGCTGCACTCCGTGGGCTCCCTCCCCCCTACCGAGATGACCCTTGAGGAGTGGCAGCGGGAGCGTGACGTGTGGAGCCGTGTTGCCGGATGCAGGTTCTTCCGGCAGCTCCCTCTCCGCCGCGCCCTTGCCAGGTGGCGTAGCGGGATCCGGCGGAGCGCATTTCACTACGCGAGGCGGCAGCTGCACGGCAGGGTGATGTTACTCCACTCCACAGCTGGCCCCTGCATCCGCAGCGTCCACCGCATCCTCCACGACGCGGCGCACACGCCCCTCCTCAACCTGGCGCTCTGCATGACAGACCGCGGCACCCACCGGGAGTGCTCCTTTGAGGAGTTCGCCGAGGCACAGCGCATCTCCCAGAGCCAGGCCGTCGGCTCCCTCACAAAGTTTACCTCCGATGCCCTGCAGGTGGTGCAGCAGGCGGTGGCCCAGCTGACAGACGACAGTCCCCCACCAGGGGCTGACGCAGAGCAGATGCAGGGTGAGGAAGAGGGGGGGCGTGCGGGGGAAGATGGGGGCGTCAACGCGGCGCATCTGCAGCGGATTCTGCGGAATGCGGTTGTGGCGCGGAAGCTGGACCGGGTGTGCAGGATGGTCGTGTCGGAGAAGTCGGTGCAGCACTGCATGGAGTGGTCCGGCAGGCTCGTCAGCCTCTGCGAGGATCTGAAGCACGCAGCAGGTGGGGCGCAGCCCCACCTGCTCCTCCGGAGCAGGGTGGAGATTGCGGCTGATGGATACCTCGTCATCCCCACTCGAGATGCCTTCAGCAGCACAATCCTCAACGCATTTCACGGCGCGACAGCCGCGGTGTCTGAGGCTGTTGCGGAGGCCGCCCCACAGGTGTCTTCCCTTGTGGCGGAGGCGCAGCCCTTCCGCCACCTGGAGAGCCGCATCCACGCTGCGGTGGATCGCACGTTCGGCATCACAGTGGATTACGCAGAGAGCCTCGGGGAGGTGAAGCGGTGGGTCGACTGGGGTGCCCGCGACTGGCCCCTCCAGAAGGAAACCTGGGTTTCCAACATGGATCTGGTGACGGTGGGTGACTTCAAAGAGGTGTTTGGCTGCATCGGGGAGGCGAACCGTGCTCTGAAGGTGAAGCTGAGCAACGTGCATATCGGGGTGATTCGGGTGAACCACGCGGCGCTGCGTTCCTCTCTCCTCCCTGGGTTGACTGTCATCAACGCGTGGGTTCAACAGGCTCTTGTCGAGGTGACCCGGGTGAGGGCGACGCGGATAAAGGCGGAAATCCTCGAATGCCTTACGACTCTCCACCAGAGGCACACCCAGCTGGATGACTGGGCGGCATGGCTTGACAGCCTCCATGCAGTGCAGGGCAAGACAGAGGCAATCCTCACCAAGACCGACGAGGTGCAGCACCTCCACGAGGTTATCGAGTCGAGCTTCAGCCCCTGCCCCGACGACGTCACCCAGCTCCACACCGCGCTCCACATCGATGGGAACGAGCCGCCGCCGCCACCTCCCACACCGCCGCCACCCGCAGAGCAGGGGGGCTCTGCGGAGAAGGCTGCAAAGGCAAAGCCTGCCCCGCCACCCCCGAAGCCTCCTCTGCGGGAGCAGTACCTTGCCTCCCTGGGGGACGCGGAGGACTTTGCGGAGAAGGCTCTGGCGGACCGCAAGGAGGCTCTCACATCCAGGGTGCAGGGGCTGAAGGATCAGCTCAGGGAGAAGTCGTCAAAGCTGTCGCAGGGTGCGTTTGTCTCGCCTGCGGAAGACCCCTCTGAGGTGTTGGAGCTTCTCTCGGTGGAGAGCGATGCGATAGACAAGCTGCGCGCGGCGGGCGACACATGCACCTCCTATCAGAAGCTCTGTGGCTTCGACGTGGCGTCCTGGGAGGAGCTCGACCACGCCAGCTGGGTTCTGGGCAAACGGGTTGAGATCTGGAAGACCCTGCGTGAATACGAACAGCTCTCGGACACCTCCCTCAGCCTCGCGCAGAGCGAGATTGACATCGAGGCGCTCGGCGAATCCATCGATAATTTCCACACCCTCTGCCACACCATCGCTTCCTCGATGCCTGAACCGGATGACCTGGTTTGCCAGCGCCTCCTCAAGCGTATCGAAGGCGATATGGAGATCCTGCCGCTCTACAGGCAGCTCTCTTCCCCGGCGATGAACTCGAGGCATTGGAATTCGATTCTGACAGGGTGTGGGCTGGATGCGTGGGAAGATGCGACGCAGCTCACCATGAAGGATCTGCTGGCCCTGAAAATCCACGAAAACACCTCGACATGCGAGCAGATTGCAGTGATCGCCGCAGGGGAGTACGGCATACAGTGCAACATCAGCGATATAGAGGCGGCATGGGGGAGCACAAAGTTTGAGCTGACACAGCACTCCTCAGGTTCCTATGTCCTGGGGAGGGTCGATGAGGTTATCCAGCAGCTTGATGACCACCAGGTGCAGGTGCAGGCGCTCCTGGCTTCGAGGTTCATCTCAGGTGTTTCCTCCGCAGTGGAGGAGTGGGCTGTGAAGCTTCAAGTCGTTTCGGACTGCCTGGAGGAGTGGCTGCAGGTGCAAAAGAGTTGGATTTATCTGGAGTTCATATTCAGCTCCCCCGATATCCACGAGCAGCTTCCCGAGGAGGCTGCGATGTTTGCGTCGATCGATGCGGAGTTTAAAGGCCTCTGTGAGGAGACGCATTCAAAGGAGTTGGTCATTCTCGTTGCATCGAAGGCGGAATGCCTCAAGATGCTGCAGAGAGCCAACAAGGAGCTGGATGTAATCCAGAAGCGGCTCGAGTCATATCTGGAGAAGAAGCGTGCCGTCTTCCCCCGTTTCTACTTCCTCTCCAACGACGAGCTGCTGTCAATCCTGTCGGACGTCCGGAACGCAGCTGCAATCCAGCCACACCTCGCCAAGATTTTCGACAACATAAAGCAGGTAGGCTTCGGGGCTCCACAGCACAACACCTCTCCTGCCACCTCCCCTCCCGAGGGTGATGAGGCTGACTCCGATGGCGAACCCCCACCAGCGGTCATCACCACGATGATCGCAACGGAGGGTGAACGTGTCCCCTTTGAAACACCCATCCTGCCTGTGGGAGGTGTGGAGAATTGGCTGCTGCGCATCGAGAGCACCATGAAGGTCACCGTGAGGGAGTGTCTCTTCCGCGCCCTGCGGGGGTATACAGGGAGGGAGGGGCGGGCCGCGTGGTTCTTCGGGCACCCTGCGCAGAGCGTCACATGCATCGACATGCTGATGTGGACTGCAGAGGTGGAGGAGGCCATCGCCTCACACAGCCTCCCCGAGTATCTCGTGGGTTACAAAGAGCAGCTGGCGGAGACGGTGAACCTCGTTGAGCAGGACCTGTCTGGTATACAGAGGGGTGTTGTCTGCACCGTGATTCTCATCGACGTCCATGCCAGGGATTGCACCGCGGGGCTGATTGAGAAAAACATCACCACCGTGGAGGACTTCGAGTGGGCACGCCAGCTCCGCTATTATGAGGATGGGAGTGACTGCATCATCAGGCACTGCTCTGCAGACTTCATCTACGGGTATGAATACCTCGGGGCGCAGGGCAGGCTGGTTATCACACCTCTGACGGACCGTGCCTTCCTAACCTGCACGGGTGCTCTCTCGATGAACCTTGGCGCGGCGCCCCAGGGCCCCGCAGGCACCGGGAAGACGGAGAGTGTGAAGGATTTGGGCAAGGCGCTTGCAAGGCAGGTTGTCGTGTTCAACTGCTCCGATGGGCTGAACCACAGGATGATGTCCCAGATGTTCAGCGGGCTGGCGCAGGCCGGGGCGTGGGCCTGCTTCGATGAGTTCAACAGAATCCCCCTGGAGGTGCTTTCCGTCGTGGCGCAGCAGATGCTGGAGATCACCGCTGCGCTCGGTGCAGGGAAGGCGTCTATTATGTTCACCGGGCGGCATATCAACCTGAATAAAAACTTCGGCGTGTTCATCACGATGAACCCCGGCTATGCCGGGCGGACGGAGCTGCCTGACAATTTGAAGGCTTTGTTCCGCCCTGTGTGTATGATGATCCCCGACTACTCCCTTATCGCGGAGGTGATGTTCTTTTCAGAGGGTTTCCTCGGGGCGAGCACTCTCGCGAGGAAGATGGTTCAACTCTACAAGCTGTCCTCCGAGCAGCTCTCCAAGCAGGACCATTATGACTTTGGCATGCGCGCTGTGAAGTCGATCCTTGTCTGCGCAGGGTCGTTGAAGCGTGCCTCTCCTACAGAGAGCGAGGCGATGCTGCTGATCAAGGCGATGCGTGACTCCAACATCCCGAAGTTCCTCTGCGAAGACACAGCCCTGTTTGCCGCGCTCATTACCGACCTCTTCCCTGAGACAATCGCTCGGGACAGCCCGAATGAGCAGCTCGTCCGCCTTATCATCGACTCGCTGAAGCGGGGGGGATATCAACCGGTTCCAACCTTTATCGACAAGGTGGTTCAGCTCTACGACACCATCACGGTGCGTCACGGCGTGATGACCGTGGGGCAGACCATGACAGGGAAGTCGGTTCTTCTCGAAACCCTGAAGGCATCTCTTATCCGAGGCAACCGGAGGGCACGCGGGGCGAACAAAGGGTTTTACGATGTAGTCTCCTGCACGCTGAACCCTAAGAGCATCACGATGGGCGAGCTTTATGGGGAGGTCAATCCCATGACCCAGGAGTGGCACGACGGGATATTCAGCAAAATCGCGAGGGGTGTTGTCGACGAGGCGAGCAACGGCAAGCTCTCCGGGAGGAGGTGGATGGTTTTCGACGGGCCGGTCGACACCCTCTGGAGCGAAAACCTCAACACGGTGCTGGATGACAACCGGATGCTCTGCCTCGTCAACGGGGAGCGGATCAAGATGCCGCAGGAGGCCTCCTTCATCTTCGAGGTGCAGGACCTGAAGGTCGCCTCCCCAGCCACCGTCTCGCGATGCGGGATGGTCTTCATCGAACCTTTCTACCTCAACGGGGGTTGGCTCCCTGTAGCCGAGTCGGACATCCAACGCCACGCCAACCTCTGGGACACACAGCTCCTCACATCCCTCCTGGAGGCCTGCATCCCGGGCACGCTGGATTTCCTCCGGAAGAATTGCAGCGAATCCATCAAATCCTGCGATGTGCAGCTCGTCATCTCTCTCCTCAACCTCCTCCGGGCCCTCGTCATGCGATACAACAAAATCCGGGGAGTGGGCTGCCCCGAGGGGGATGACCCGTCGGGAGCCCTCGGTGCCCCCTCGCGTGCCGCAAGCATGGCGACCCTCCCCAGCAGGCGGCAGAGCCTTGCCCGGTTGACCCGGCATCAGTGTGTTGCGGATGCTGCTGCTGGCGACGCCACGCCACATCCCGCAGAGGCTGGGGGTGGCATGCTTGCTCTGCCCCAAAGCATCGCCGCGACAGCCACCACCGGCAGCGATGAAGAGGGCCCCCCACACCCCTCTGGAGAAGCGTCTGGGCAGTCCTCCGTAGCGGGGTCTGCAAGGGGTGGAGGAGGAGGAGGAGGAGGCGGTGGTGGTGTTGACCCCCAGCACATCCCGCTGACACCGCACAGCAGCAGCGATACGGCGTCGCAGGACAGCCCTGGGAGGGCATCCCACCGGGCACCCCATCACCTCATAGAGAAGGAGGTTTTCTGCAAGCTGTACGCCATGGCGTATATCTACTCCCTTGGTGCGAATGTGACGGACAGTGGGAGGGGGAGGTTCCAGGAGTTTGCAGCGCGGAACCTCGCGGATGTGTGCGACATGCCCCTGTTTGAGGCAGGCGGGGCGGGGGGGGAGGAAGGCGGAGGAGGGGGAGGTGGGGTGTCCGGCCTCTTCGGCCTGTCGGTGGATCTCAGCTCAGGGGGTTGGACCACCTGGGCTGCGCAGATCCCCCATTGGGAGTACCGCGTGGGGTGCAGCTTCTACGACCTGGTTGTGCCGACGCAGGAGACTGTCATGTGCACCTCGCTGCTGTCCCTCCTCACGGAGGTTAACTCCCACGTCCTCCTGAATGGACCCACCGGTGTCGGGAAGAGCGTGATGGTTCAATCCTTTGTCTTCGACACCCTCCATGCGGGGGCCCCGGACTCCTCCTGGGCATTCCTCGACATCGTCTTCAGCGCGCAGACCTCTTCGAGGAATCTGCAGGACAAACTCGAGTCAAAACTCCACAAAAAGCGAAACGCACTCTACGGCGCTCCCCCTGGAAAACGCATGCTCCTCTCCCTCGATGATATGAACATGCCTGCCCTGGAGCTTTTCGGCGCTTCGCCACCTATCGAGCTCGTCAGGCAGGTCATCGGACAAAACGGCTTCTACGACATGAAGAAGCTGGTTTTCAAAGCCGTGGAGGACATCGTGGTGGTAGGCGCCTGTGGGCTCCCGGGGGGTGGGAGGAGTGACATGTCAAAGCGGCTCACTTCGAGATTCCACCTCATCGCAACCCCGGAGCTGACGGAGCGGAGCGTGAGGAATATATTCACCTCGATCCTCTCAGGGTTCCTCGGGCAGTGGGGTGATAGCATGTCGGGTCTGGCCCAGACCCTCGTAGCCTACACCTGCCAGGTTTTCAAAGAGGTGTCTGCGAATATGCTTCCAATCCCCGCGAAGAGCCACTACACATTCAACCTCCGTGACACCGGGAAGGTTATCCAGGGGATACTCGAGGTCTCCCCGGAAACAACCTCGACAGCCCACCAGCTCACCCGCCTCTGGTGCCACGAAGCCACCCGGGTTTTCCACGACAGGCTCACGGATGACGCCGACCGGGCCTGGTGGTGGGACCTCCTCCGGCGCCTCCTGGGGGACAGCTGGGACGAATCCCTCACACAGGTCCTCTTCTGCGACTTCATCGAGCAGGATCCGGCCCCACAGGGGGGTGGGAGGGAGACTGATGGGGAGGAAGGCGGGTCGCCTCAAGACGGATCAGGCGAGGCTCTTCCACAGAGGGTGTACCAAGAGGTGTTGAGTCAGGACAGTATTGTGTCTGTCGCGGTGAAGAGCCAGGAGGAGCACCGAGTGAAGCATAAATCGACAATAGATCTTGTCTATTTCAAAAGCGCTGTGGAGCATCTGGCGCGAATCGCGAGAGTGATCCGCTTGCCGAGGGGGCACGCCCTGCTGGTGGGGGTGGGTGGGTCGGGGAGGCAGAGCCTGACGACCATCGCTGCGCATATCTGCAAGGTGCGTCTCGCAAAGATTGCAATCTCGAAGAACTACACCCTGACGGAGTTCCGGAATGACTTGAAGGAGCTGGTTCTGGAGGCGGGGCAGGGGGGAACCCCCGTTGCGTTCCTCCTGACTGACACGCAGATCATCGACGAGGCGATGCTGGAGGACATCAACAACCTCCTCAACACAGGGGAGGTCCCAAACCTCCTCCAATCCGACGACACGGAGAGGATTGTAATGAAGCTCAGCGCGCTCACCCAGGGCTCTGGGGAGGAGCCCCTCACTCGGTCTGGCCTCCTGACGCTGTTCACCCAGAGGTGCAGGTCATACCTCAAGATTGTCCTCGCTGTCTCACCTGTCGGGGATAAATTCCGCGAGAGGTTGCGCATGTTCCCCTCGCTTGTGAACTGCATGACGATTGACTGGTTCACGCAGTGGCCTGAAGATGCCTTGATGAGTGTTGCGGGGAAGGCCCTGTCAGCCATCCCCGCCGCGGCGGATCTATCCGACAAGCTGTCGAAGCTGTGCGTTGCGATCCACACGGATGTGAAGGACAGCAGCGACAGGTTTCTGCAGGAGCACCAAAGGTACAACCACACCACGCCTACGTCATATCTTGCCCTCCTCTCGTCCTACCGGGAGATGCTTGATGAGCACTCTGAGAAGACAGACATCAACCTCTCGAAGTACGCTATGGGTTTAGAGAAGCTGTTCTCCACCCAAGAGATAGTCGATAAGCTGAAGGATAGCCTCCGCCAGATGCAGCCTGAGCTGGAGAAGGCGAAGGTGGAAACCACAGAGCTGATGGAGACTGTGAAGGAGGAGCAGGTCGAGGCGGACGTGCTCCGCGCGACATGCAAGCAGAGCGAGGAGGAGACGCAGAAGATAATGCACAACGCAGCCCGCATCAAGGATGAGTGCCAGGAGGGGTTGGACAAGGCGATGCCGGCGTTTTACTCTGCTCTGGATGCGCTGAAGAGCCTCAACAAGAGTGATATCATCGAGATTAAAAGCATGTCGTCACCCCCTTCTCGGGTCAAGCTTGTCATCGAGGCGGTGCAGCTGCTCCTCGGGGAGAAGCCGGGTTGGGACAACGCCAAGAAGATGATGGGGCAGAGCGGGTTTATCGAGAGGCTCCGTGAATACGACAAAGACAACGTCTCGCAGGCCACCCTCACCGCGCTGCAAACCTTCATCGAAAATGCGGAGTTCCAACCGGATATCGTGAAGAAGTCGAGCGTTGCGGCAATGAGCCTCTGCCTGTGGGTCAGGGCGATGGATAACTACTCCGCTGTGGCGAAGCACATCGAGCCGAAGAAGGAACAGCTCCGTGTTGCCGAGGCGGAGCTGGAAGCAGCACGCGCCAAACTCCACGCTGCACAGGCCAGCCTCCAGGAGGTGGAGCTGAAGGTGAAAGCCCTGCAGGACAAGATGGAAGCTGCTGTCGAGCGGAAAGAGTCTCTCGAGGAGCAGCAGCGCGTGACAGTCGTCAAATTAGGCCGCGCCGAAACTCTGATGAATGGCCTCTCCTCCGAGCAGCAGCGCTGGGTGGAGGCGAAGGAGAGCTTGCAGGATGAGAAGCACCGCCTCCTCGGCACCATCCTGCTGGCAGCAGGGTGTGTTGCTTACATCGGGCCGTTCACATCCGCATTCCGCAGCGAGATGGTGTCGCATTGGATAGACGTCTGCAAGGAGCTGGCAATCCCCTGCGCTGCGAATTTCTCCCTCGACAGAATCACAGACCCCGTGAAGGTGCGGCAGTGGGGCATCGACGGGCTCCCCCTCGACTCCTTCAGCATCGAGAATGCCGCGATCATCTCCGCCGCAAAGAGGTGGCCCCTATGCATCGACCCGCAGGCACAGGCCTCTGTGTGGATCCGCAACACCGAGAAGGCGAATGGGCTGCGCATAGTAAAGCCATCCGACCCCAACTTCATGCGTGTCCTCGAGACAGGCATCCGCATCGGAGCACCTGTGCTGCTGGAGGATGTGAAGGAGTCGTTCGACCCCTCCTTGGAGCCTGTCCTGCAGAGGTCCACCTATAAGTCGCCCGACGGGCGTCTCCTGCTGAAGCTCGGCGACCAGGAGGTGGATTACGACCCAAACTTCAGGCTGATCATCACGACGAAGCTGCCCAACCCGCACTACCTCCCTGAGGTGCAGATCAAGGTGACGGTGGTGAATTTCACAGTCACGCCCAAGGGTCTGGAGGACCAGCTCCTGGCTGATGTGGTGCGGTGCGAGAGGGAGGATCTGCAGAGGCAGCAGGACGGGATGGTCGTGCAGATCGCCCAGGCGAAGGATCAGCTCGCCTCTATCGAGAATAATATCCTGCAGCTGCTGGCGGCAGCGACGGGGAATATCTTGGATGACGAGGTGCTGATCAACACACTCAGCGACTCCAAAGTGACGGCGGCATCCATCTCGGACAACCTCCAGCAGGTGGAGCGGACCTCAGCGGAGATCTCCGAGGCACGCGAGAAATACCGCCCTGTCGCAGCGAGGGGAAGCGCTCTGTACACCAGCATATCCACCGCAGCCAGCATGTCACACATGTACCAATACTCCCTGGACTTCTTCAAGGCACTCTTCAACATGACACTCCGCCGGACAGAGCAGGTTCCGGATGTGTTTGAAAGGGTGAGCCTTCTCATCCCTGCTATCACGCTTGATACATACAAGGCCGTCTGCAGGGGTCTCTTCGAACGGGATAAACCCATATTCGCCTTCCTCGTTGCCATCGAGGTCATCCGCTCACAGGGCGGGCTCTCCCCTGACGAGTGGCGCTGCTTCCTTTCTGGAGGCACAGGCGGCAGCCTCCGCGATGTTCTGCAGGAGATCGAGTCAGTCGCCTCCCTCCCGGGTCTCTGTGAGTCGATCCTGACAGACGCCTCCGGAGCCTGGGCAGGGTGGAAGGCGGGCGACACGCCACACTGCACCCCGCTGCCCGACCCCTTCGGCAGCCTCACGGCGTGGCAGCGCCTGCTCGTCCTCCGCGCCCTCCGGCAGGACAAGGTTGTCTTCGGGGTGACGGAGGTGGCCCGCGAGGTCCTCGGGGAGGAGTTTGCGGATTCGCCACCCTTCGACCTGCAGGGCGCCTTTGGGGACAGCGCGCCAGCCACTCCGCTGATCCTGGTGCTGACGGCGGGGACCGACCCCACCAGCATCTTCCTCGAATTCGCGGAGGAGAAGGGGTTCCAGGAGAAGAAGCTCATGCTCTCCCTCGGGCAGGACCAGGGGACCAAGGCGGAGCAGCTCATCAAACAGGGGGCTTCCGAAGGGCAGTGGGTGTACCTCCAGAACTGCCATGTGTATGGGTCGTGGATGCCTTCTCTGGAGAGGGCTTTGGAGACGCTCTGCCTAAAGCCCGGGGAGATCCACCCCGATTTCCGGCTGTGGCTGACGACAATGCCATCCGACTCCTTCCCGGTGTCTATTCTGCAGAACGGCGTGAAGATCACCCGCGAGCCTCCGCGAGGCCTCCGCGCTAACATACGAGGATCCTTCAACGCGATCGTAAAAAACACAAGCTGGGGCTCCGCCACACCAGAGTGGAGAACCCTGATCTACTGCCTCACCTTCTTCCATGGGATTATCCAAGAGAGGCG
Organism: Rhynchopus euleeides; assembly: GCA_963210315.1. Taxonomy (NCBI): domain Eukaryota; phylum Euglenozoa; class Diplonemea; order Diplonemida; family Diplonemidae; genus Rhynchopus; species Rhynchopus euleeides. Next base: position 586,594 of record OY723298.1, on the reverse strand, counting down.
ACGCTACGGAGCCCTGGGTTGGAATGTCCGATACGAATGGAGCGATTCCGACCTCCACGCCTCTGTCCTGACCCTGCAGACCTACCTCGCCGATACGGCCTCGTGCAGTGAAATCCCCTGGGCTGGCCTAGAGTACCTCACAGGCGTTATTCACTACGGAGGCAGGGTGACGGATTTCATCGATCTGAAGTGTCTCCAAGCCCTGCTGAAGCGCTATGTATCCCCAGAGGTTTTGAGCGGAGACAACGGGCATAATTTCAGCGACGATGGGGTCTACCGCGTCCCCCCTTCGGGGGAGCTGTCGGATGAGGCCCAGGTGAGGTCTCTGCTTACGGCCCTCCCGGGCATCGAGATGCCTGAGGTGTTTGGGCTGCACTCCAACGCCGACATTGTGTTGGATCGGAATTCATCGAAGAGGGTCCTGTCAGTTCTCGCTGGTTCCGCCTCCTCCCAGTCGGGGTCATCCTCCGATGGGGCGAAGCTGAACGAGGTTGTGACGCAGATCCAGGGGGCTCTGCCGCAACCCGTTGACACATCCAGCTCCCACCCCGACACATACGCTGTGCAGGGGGATACCATCGTGCCCCTAGGGACTTTCTGCCGGCAGGAGATTAGCGTGATGAACTCCCTGGTGTCACGCGTGAGCAGCTCTCTGCGTGAGCTCCGCTCCGTCCTCCGGGGCGAGGCCATAATGTCGTCAGATATGGAGCGGATGGTGACGGCTGTCCTCCTCAACAGAGTCCCCGATGCCTGGCACAAAGGGGGCTACCTGTCGCTGAAGGGGCTTGCCTCCTGGGTGCGTGACACCTGCCAGCGCGTCGAGGCGCTGCGTCGGTGGAACGACTCCGGCCCCCCGGAGAGGTATTGGGTTCCCGGGTATTTCTTCCCGCAGGGTTTTATGACGGCCCTGCTGCAGACCTACAGCAGGAAGCACCGGGTTCCGATCGACGAGGTTGTGTTTGGGTTCACAGTGCTGTCCCCCGAAGCGGATGTGGCAGGGCTTCAAGGGGCTGTCACCTTTGGTTACTTCCTGGAGGGCGCGGCGTGGGATGCAGCCGCAGGCTCGCTGAGGGAGAGCACGCGTGGGCAGCTCTTTACAGAGATGCCTGACATTCTGCTGCAGCCTGTGCGCAAGGCGAAGGGTGGTGCTGTAGGTGGTGCCCAACGAGGGGGCAGCTCCACAGCCATGCATGCTTGCCCACTTTATAAGACCTCGTCCCGGGCAGGCAGTCTGAGCACTACAGGGTTGAGCACAAACTTTGTACTCTCGGTGGACCTCCCCACCGGCGCCTACCCTATGAGCCACTGGGTGCTGAGAGGCGCCGCGTTGCTGTGCATGTTGGATGATTGACATTTTTTCTTGGCATTGGTGGGGTGGGGAGGCAACTGCCCAAAATATCTGCTGCCTGTTGCCAAGCAAATCACCCCCCCCCCCCACCCCCTCCCTGTTTGCTGTGTGGGGGTGGGGTGGTGGTCTTGCAAAGGTCTTCTCTCGGTCTCTATGTTCTGCTCTCGTTGGGGGTTCACCGTTTCTCAATAGAAACGCAAGGCAAAACCCCCAAAGTGGAATACACCGTTCCGTGTGTGGTAGATGGTTGGGTATTGAGGTGCAGGTCACATCAAGATCATGAGGCACTGTGTGGCCGCACCAGAGTTCGCTCGGTGCGTCCTACACTAAACTAAACCTATTGCCGTGTGTGTGTGACAGTGAGGATGCACACCACGAGCGGGTGTTCCGTGGGACTCTACTACTCGCTGACGACGAAGAGAGGATTCGCGTGTGTGTGATGTGCTCGGTTAGTTCTCCACTGCAAAACGAAGGATTTCAACGTGTTGACATACAGTGGACGTGAGGTGTGCACTGCACTCCAAGAAGATTCACGCGTGGTTGTGCTGTGTTGGGTTCGCATCGTTCGAGTGTCTCTGTGAGGTTCCCTTCGCAGACACGGCAACTGGCACTGCCGTGAGCTTGACGTGCTACGCCTCTGCCACTACCTGCCGTATTTTGAGATTTCCATCCAAATATCGAGCAGCAGTGTGTACTGTTATGCCAACAGAAGCGGCCTCTCCCTCTCGTAGAGCCCTGTGATACTGTGCTTCATATGACGCAGGTCCAAAGAGGGCCATGCCCATCTGTGTGTGGGCGTGAAGTTCAGAACCACCTGCCTGCCCCTCCCATTCCCTTCGCATGGTTGCCATGGCGACAGGCTGAGGAGCGGTCCCACCCACCACCACGCATCGCCACGGCAGGGATACACAATATGAAGGCTCTTATCTTCGTCTGCTGTGCAGCCCTGGTGGCTGGGCGCACCCACGAGAGGTCCGGCCACCATGCGGCCGACGGTGTGCACTCGCCTGAGGTGCGCACCCGGCGGGAGATGTGGATGAAGGCTGAGGCTGAGCTCCGCATGCAGATGAAGGAGGAGGAGCATGGCCACCACGAAGGCCACCACAACCGCCACCACAGGCATGGTCGCTTTATGAACCGCCATGGGCGCCACCACCACCAGGGGCACGGCGAGCAGGCAGTCCCCCAGCAGCTTGAGGACCAGCAGCAGCAGGAGCAGCACCACCAGCACGGAGGCCACCACCAGCATGGGCACCACTGGGGTCACCGCGTGTACTACTTCTACTACAGGCTGATGCACGGGAACTCGTCTGACTCGTACAGCATGCACGGGCCGAGGGCTGTCGGTTCCTCGTCCGCTTTTGAGGAGGGCAGCGACCCGCACTTCGACCACGCCCACCACCGGGCATTCAGGCGTGCGATCCACGTTGCCGTGTTCGTCATCATCGCCTTGTGTGTGGTGGGTGTTGTTGCCTGCATCAAGCGCAAGATGAAGATGCGCAGGCTGATGCGCGCCACCATGATGGGCACCGGGGGCTACGTCTTGGTGAGGAAGGAGCTCGTTCTCGCTGACGATCTGCCTGTCATCAAGGTCGCTGACGATCTGCCCAACAAGGATGTCCTGTGAGTGCAGTGTGCGCACGTTGCTCACCTGTGGCGGCCTTGTTGACTGGCGTGCTGCAGTACGCGGGTCGGCGGGCCGTGGCCCAGCGGTGGCGGGAGGCCTGCGGAGGGGAGGGGCGCCAAGCGCCCCGACGCTGAGCAGGCCGACCCTCCCCCCACCCACCCCTCCACGAAACGACGGACACATGCGCTCGCCGGAACGGAGACGCTTGAACTCTAATCTCTCTAGCCTCATCGTATTGTCCCTACGGTGCTCCTCCACCCCCATACCCCTGTTATTGCATTCCTGTTGGTGGGGCGTGTAGGACGAGACACCTGCACGTTTCCACGCGATGCGTTGGTTGTGACATAGCGTGTGTGCGTGTGGCAGTGGAGGCAGCACCAGAGCTCGCTCGGTGTGACCTGCGCTAAGCAAAGGCTGAACGTGACAACAAGAGCAAGCTCTGTGTGCTCGGCAGTACCCAGGTGCCGCCACCATTGGGAGGGGTGGGGCAACCGACACCAGCAGACTGCCACATGTCACCCCCCCTCCGCCCCCCCCCCCCCCCGACCTGCATAGTGTGGGTGAAGGGGAGGGTGTGGTTCGCTATGTGCCTTACTACTTTCTCTGTTTTCTATCCCCGCCTCTAGCTGCACTGTTCCCTCTTCCCCCCTACCCCGTATACGAGAATTATTTGGTGGGTGCCCCCAGGTCAAGCTTGCTCTTTTGGGGCCGGGGCTGTACCCCCCACCAAGAAACTCGGCAAACGGGGTTCCCGGGGTTATCTTGCCCTTTTTTCGAGCAGGCGTCGCTCAAAACCAAACGGCACACGGATCCGTTTGAGACACGACAAGGATTGCCTCGCATTCAGCCCAGAAGGTCACTCCGATGAAACGGACTGAGAAAGTACTGCCGCCATCTTTGGTGTTGCGGGAGCAATACAATGCAACGTGCGCATGCAGTCCGCATGATTTGGTCCCAAGAGGAGTACTGCATTCCCCTGTGTGATGAGGGCATGCCCATCTGCGTGTGGGCGTGAAGTCCAGAACCACCTGCCTGCCCCTCCCATTCCCTTCGCATAGTTGCCATGGCGACAGGCTGAGGAGCCTTCCCCCACTCAACCCTGCATCCGGCCCCACCCACCACCACGCATCGCCACGGCAGGGATACACAATATGAAGGCTCTTATCTTCGTCTGCTGTGCAGCCCTGGTGGCTGGGCGCACCCACGAGAGGTCCGGCCACCATGCGGCCGACGGTGTGCACTCGTCTGAGAAGCGCACCCGGCGGGAGATGCGGCTGAGGATGGCAGAGCTCCGCATGCAGCACCACCCGATGGAGGAGGAGGAGCATGGCCACCACAACCGCCACCACAGGCATGGTCGCTTTATGAACCGCCATGGGCGCCACCACCACCAGGGGCACGGCGAGCAGGCAGTCCCCCAGCAGCTTGAGGACCAGCAGCAGGAGCAGCACCACCAGCACGGAGGCCACCACCAGCATGGGCACCACTGGGGTCACCGCGTGTACTACTTCTACTACAGGCTGATGCACGGGAACTCGTCTGACTCGTACAGCATGCACGGGCCGAGGGCTGTCGGTTCCTCGTCCGCTTTTGAGGAGGGCAGCGACCCGCACTTCGACCACGCCCACCACCGGGCATTCAGGCGTGCGATCCACGTTGCCGTGTTCGTCATCATCGCCTTGTGTGTGGTGGGTGTTGTTGCCTGCATCAAGCGCAAGATGAAGATGCGCAGGCTGATGCGCGCCACCATGATGGGCACCGGGGGCTACGTCTTGGTGAGGAAGGAGCTCGTTCTCGCTGACGACCTGCCTGTCATCAAGGTCGCTGGCGATCTGCCCAACAAGGATGTCCTGTGAGAGCAGTGGTGCCGTGCGTCTGCCAAGGGGGGGACGGGACACTGCGGGGCCTCACCGCTGTGCTGGATGCATGGCCCATCCGTGTCGTCCTTTTCATGCGGGGCTGCGTCGACATCCCGACCCCTCCCCCCCACCCACCCCTCCACGAAACGACGGACACATGCGCTCGCCGGAACTGAGACGCTTGAACTCTAATCTCTCTAGCCTCATCGTATTGTCCCTACGGTGCTCCTCCACCCCCATACCCCTGTTATTGCATTCCTGTTGGTGGGGCGTGTAGGACGAGACACCTGCACGTTCCCACGCGATGCGTTGGTTGTGACATAGCGTGTGTGCGTGTGGCAGTGGAGGCAGCACCAGAGCTCGCTCGGTGTGACCTGCGCTAAGCAAAGGCTGAACGTGACGATCGTGACAACGTCGTGTGTGTGGTCATAGAGATCGCATGAAGAGCAGGCGCTCAGTGTGCTCTACCGGACTACAAAGATATTCACGTGTGACACTGTGTGTGAGTATGTTCACGTGGGGGTGATGGCGAAGGATATAGCACCCGCCTTCGCTCTGTGACACGCCGTGTGTGGCAAAGCCGTGTCACAGTCGATTCAGCAGTAGCAGTGGTTCTTTGTATGAAACAGGCCAACTGAGCGATGGCACACAGTCCTGGTCTGGTGCAAATCCCGTAAGTTCCTACTCACGAAGCCACCCTGCACGAGCGATGCTTGGAGGTGCCGCCACCATTGGGAGGGGTGGGGCAACCGACACCAGCAGACTGCCACATGTCACCCCCCCTCCGCCCCCCCCCCCGACCTGCATAGTGTGGGTGAAGGGGAGGGTGTGGTTCGCTATGTGCCTTACTACTTTCTCTGTTTTCTATCCCCGCCTCTAACTGCACTGTTCCCTCTTCCCCCCTTCCCCGTATACGAGAATTATTTGGTGGATGCCCCCAGGTCAAGCTTGCTCTTTTGGGGCCGGGGCTGTACCCCCCACCAAGAAACTCGGCAAACGGGGTTCACCGGAAAGTTATTCTTGCCGTTATTTGAGCAGGCGTCGCTCAAAACCAAACGGATCAGCACAAGGATTCGCTTGAGACACGACAAGGATAGCCTCGCATTCAGCCCAGGATCAAGGTCACTCCGGTGGAACGGGCTGAGAAAGTACTGCCGCCATCTTTGGTGTTGCGGGAGCAAGACAAGGCAACGTGCGCATGCAGTCCGCATGAGTTACCCCCAAGAGGAGGATCACATCCCCCTGCCAGCCACCGCACCCCTCCCCGCTTTGACTGTTCATCCAGCTCTATGTGGCTTTCCCCACCCCTCCCCCACCCCCCCCCCCCCACCCTCCCCTGCCGCCCTGATGACACCTCACACCTAACACTTTAGGATACACAACACAGAGGCATATCTTTCTCTGCTCGGAGACGAGAAGACATTCAGCTCACTTGGTATTTTGCACATCACCCCGCAGAGCTGCTTTGACCCGATCACCTTGAGAAGCGTGGCGCCACTTCTGCTGAGTGAGGCGGTGTAGCGATGCCTGAGGCGAAGCCCGTTGTGCTGCAGGAGGTGCTGCCCAAGGCAGGCCTGGTCTACTCCGAGAAGAGCACGCTCAGCGAGATCCTCTCAAAGCCCAAGATCATGCCTATCAAATCGCTGACGCTTGAGAAGCTTGAGGAGATGGAAAAGGAGCGCAGACGCGTCTGCACATCCTCACACGGCAGGCAGCAGACGGCTTGATTGGGTGCTTCCTCGGGAGAGGTGGCCCTCTCCTGCATCTCCTTCACCTTCTCCGCCCTTTCGTTGGTTGCAGTGGTGCATTGCACTGCATCCCGAGACCCTTATGCCTCCCTTCCGTGGTGTGTCGGGAGGGTGGGGGGGAGGAAGCGCTGTGTCGCCCCTCCCCACAGCTGCCTGTGGCTAGCCTCAACACACAGAAGCAGGGAGTGGGGCGGGGGTGTTTGGGGTTGGGGGGGGGGGTTCATGTGTGTTAACTAACCTAAAGCAGCAGAGCAGTCCCGTATTGCTGGGTGCCAGCGATGCATACACAGAGTGTGGGTGGGGGGGGATGGGTGGTGGCGGTTGGGCATGGCGGTCCCTCTCCCCCAATCCAACCCACACGGGTGCCCTGCCAGCACCCAGGGGCAGGCCTTGCGCACTGCCTCCTGGCGGTTGCTGGCCTGCAGTATGATTGCAGAAATATACAGACTGGTGCCTCCTCCTCCTCCCCTCCCCTACCCTACCCTACTCAAAAGAGCGAAGAAATGCCGGCTTTTCGTCTACTCTACTCTTCCACTTCACGACCCTGCTGCTCCGCTGCTGCACCACACTGTGCCCCCTGCAGGCCCCCAAAGATGCCCGGAGGGGCAGAGGGTGGCGGATGCCTGCACCGTGCTGCAGTCTCTGAGGCTGTGGACCGCTACGGCGAGGCGTGGGCCAGGCAGGACGAGGATGCGATTGCGTCTCTGTTCACTGAGGAGGGTCGCTATGTGGAGCGTATAGGGAATGACGTCGGCACTTTCGTGGGGCGCGACGCCATCCGGAAGTATTGGCGGAAGCAGATCCGCGGGAAGCAGAGCGACATCCAGTTCCGCCATGTCGTGGAGGACATGGTGTTGGATTCTGCGCGCAGCACCGCCACTGTGAAGTGGGTCGCCTCATTCACCAACAGGCACACAGTGACGCGGGAGACAGCCACCGTGGAGTTCACCCAGATTGCCATCCTCACGTTTGTCTATGTGCCGCACCGCGAAGAGAGCGCGCAGGGCTTCCTCGTGTCGCAGCTGGAAGAGTATTGGCACTCCCCGAACACCGACAAGCGTGCGAAGGGCGCAGTCTACCCCAAGCGGGAGAAGCAGCGGAACAGGTCGCGCAACCTGCAGGCAAACCTCGCGAGGGTGCGCGCCCTGGGGTTGCGGCCCCCCTCGCTGGCAGACTACGCCATGTCCTGAGCGTGCCGCATGGGGAGGCGGCAATGTTTCTCAGCCGGGTTTCTGCGGGGGGGGTTTTGGCCCTGGAGGCTTAGGGCTGTGGGGGTGCCGGGTAGGGGGCAGACGTGCCGCAATGGTGACGCCGAGGCCCCAGTCTCTGCCCCCCTCTGGCGCTGGTGTGTTGGCAGTCTGTCACATCACGGAGACCCCCCTGGTCCTGGGTATGGGGGGCGCTGGCGATATCACCCACACTGGTGCCGTGTCGGATGGGTGGTGGTGCTGTGCGGTTCAGGCAACGCCAGACCCAGCAGAAGCAAGCGCGAGCTCGCGGGTCAGCCAGGCTTCTTTCCAGGCCTGCTTCTCCTGCCACCGAGCAGGGTGCGTAGTTGCCCTGTGGGGGTGCCGCAGCCGCCAGGAAGGCCACACGGAAATGCTAACGCGTGGTGGTGATGGTGGGTTGGGGTTAGGCGGAGCCCGGTGTACTCCATGCCACGCATCCCCCCTTCCATGCCGTTCAGCCTTCGTGGCTTCATGATTATTCCTTTGTAGCCTCATGCAATGAAGGAGGAAATGGAACACGGAGAAAGCAGGTCATTCGAGTTTACGGCACGCGTAGTGCCGTAATTGCAGAGCCACATCTCACCTCATCACAGGTCGAGGTGTGTGCGTTTCACCACCAATCTTCCCAGGGCTCAGCGCGCCCTCCCTCTGTTGCGCTCCGTGGCATCAGCCTCTGTATGGTGCATATCACGGGGAGGGCTTGTTTTGTGTTGACAGGCCTGACCTTCGGGTGTCGACATCCCGACGTCTTGCTGCCGACACCCCCCTTCTGCAAGGCTCTGCCAAGGGATTTGCACCGCGCAGCCCCCTTCTTTGTGTCGTGGTGTGGCGCTGCGCCGCCACACCCAGCCCCCCCTATGGTGTCAGCAGCAGAATCACAGTGAGCGTGGCGGTGCCTTCTCCCACCTCAGCGCCCCCCCCCCCCCCCCCCACCTCACCTGCGTTGCGTTGTCTTCCTTCTTCGACTCCAGCGTATCACCCTCTGGTTGTGTAGCTCACATCCTCCTCCAACACCCATACACCCGCAGATCTCATCTTGATAATGATTGTTGCCGCAGTCGTAGCCTTGGCGCTCGCCTCTGCCGACGAGTGTTCCCCCTGGGAGCCCTGTGTTGGGGAGCTGACTTGCGATCTCAGCATCCGGCGGTGTGTGCACACACCCCGCCAGCTCGGGGAGCCGTGCGATGCATTGGCCGCGTGTGCCGACACCGAGCCTGGCACAACGCATGAGCTGGAGTGCTCCTCGTCCTGCGGGGCGTGTGTGCCGAAGGGGAGTTCCACGGGGCTGCCGCCTAAGCCGGATGTCGACCATTCCACGTCGCGCTACGGTGTGACGGGGAGGCGCACCTTTGCCAACTTTGAGGCGAGTGTTGTCACGTCGATGCCTGTCATGTATCCGAAGCATGACTCGGAACTGGCGGCACTGCTGACCACAATCCAAGCCCACGGCTGCAAGGCACGCCCCGTCGGCGCAACCCACACCAGCGCACCCTTCGTCACCACTGCGGATGAGTCAGCCACGGTGGGCATATCCCTCGCAGAGTACACCCCCAGCGACAACGCGTGGGACAGGGTCACCCTCGACACCGCCACAAGCCGTGCGCGGGGCCCAGGCGGGGCGACCCTCTTCGACCTCTATGCGGTGGTCCGCCCGGAGAGATACTTCCTCCCCACGCAGACCGCAGGCGCGCTGTTCACCCTGGCAGGCCTTGTGGCGAACCACGTCCACGGGGGTGTGTACGGGCGTGGGTATATCTATGAGCATGTCACGGCGCTGCGCGTTGCCACCTTTGAGGCAAATCACACCGTGAGGTTCAACGTGCTGAGGGGCGCTGCGCTGCGGGCGTGGCGGGGCAGCTACGGCCTGCTCGGTGTGATCACGGGGGTCGAGCTGCAGCTTGAGAAGCGCCCCCGGTTTGCCACATTCACGCGGTGGCACGTCCTGCCCAGCTTCACGCGTGAGTCTGTGGAGGACTACTTCCAGCAGCTGGAGCAGGACAGCATGTACAGCGAGAACTTCCTCAACCTGCACCAGGGGGAGGGCGAGATCTTCTCCGTCGCGTGGCACAGGCCAGAGCACATCCCCTCGGAGTGCGATGATGTGACGGATGCGGACTGCACGTGGGACTACTGGGGCTTCGACTGCCGGAACCCTCTGTGCTGTTCCTACCAGTTCCAGCTGGGCGACATGATGCCGCAGTGCAGGGTGAGGTACCCCAACCCCACGCGCAGCGAGATGAAGGGGTACTATAGTGCTGCGGCGCCCCTCTTCGAGAATGTGAAGTATAACGGCGCCATCTCGGGTTGGCGTGAGAGCTTCTGCACGTTGGACCGTATTAACACGTACGCCGTGGATGTTGTGGGCCTGCTGGTCGCCATGGGTTTTCGCGCGATGACGAACGCCGCGCAGCTCAACGCAGAGGAGATGAACGACGGGTTTGTTCTGCGCGAGTCCTCTTCCGGGCAGCGGGTGACGTCGTACGCTGTCCCTGTTGAAAATGCGTTTGAGTTCATCAGATCTGTGCGCGGTGTGTATGCTGACCTGAAGCGCCAAACAGGCGAGTCGGTGCTGGGGCAGTTCGAGTGCCGCTTCCTGCAGATCTCAGATGTGTCCACGCTGAACCCCACAGAGGCCCAGACAGGGGCTGCCCCTTCGGGGTCAAAGTATCTGGCGTGTGAACCCATCCTGATTGCCCACACAGCCCAGCAGAATGCCTGGAGAGAACCCCTCATCCGGGTGGAACAACACGCCCGCGCTCTGAACGGAGTGGTGCACACAGGCAAGATGTTCTGCTTCGGGTATGATGACAAAGGGGTGGCCCATCCGTACCTCGACAAGAGATGCATGAAGTCCATCTTCAACCAACAGCAGAAGCAGGAGTTCCTGCGTCACCGGCAGCAGTACGACCCCCTGAACCTCTTTGCTGGAGGTGTTGCACTGGAGTTCTTCCAATGATCGGAGGGGCGCGCAGGGTGTGTTTATACTGTCGATGAATTGCCCATTTCTTCTCTTCTCTTCTTCTTCAATTTTGCACACACACAGGGGGCCTCCGCTCTGTGTCAAACTGTGTCAGTTTGCCTCCATCTTTTGAGGCGACTCACGCTTCCCCACTTCTGAGCGAAGGCCCCACACAGTTATTTTCTTGCTTGTCCTGCCCAATTTTTTGTTCTCGTTTTATTCGTATTTTTAACCCGTTACGGGCGACGGAGCGTGCTGTGGGGGAGCGTCGCGAAGTGACGAAGGGAAATCGTAGCCACTGGAGCTTTAGGATTACCACCTTCATGCCACTTCGCAGGGCCTCAACACAGCCTTGGGACAGCAGGTGTGCCAAACGAACAACATCAACATGCCGGTTGCTGGGCACGGGTGATTCTCCCACAATGCGAAAGGAGTACGATGATTACCGACTATATAAAGATACTGACTCGCTGAGCCGCACTGCCTCTTCCCCCCCCTTCCCGCATTTCCCCCCGGGGGCGGGTGTTGGCATCAGTGAAATTCTCACTGCTTCTGGGGCTGGGATTTGCCATCAACATGTTTGTCAGCCAACGGACACTGCCTGCCCCCAAGGGTGGGCCGTCCTTGCGTGACAGACTGTCGCATTTTGGTCGTCGCGCAAACCCACACCTCACCCATCTCGCCCACCCCCAAGTTGCGAACCATGTGTCGAACCGTGATGTGGATAAGAAACCATTTCGGGCGTGTACCACATGCGAGTACATTGACTGTCCTGACTAACCATGAGTTCGCTGTGATTTAGTCCTCTCCAGTCCATTTCCCCGCATGGGCTGCAAACCAATTGTCACCAACCGCTGTTTATGTCTGGGGCAATGCCATACCACACGGTGGCCTCCTGCACGTCAGACTACACCTTTTTTGCGAGGTAGTTAATCGGGGGTGGGTAACCCCGCTATGCGGGGTATTACTGCCCCTCAGCGGGAGTCTAAGCGGCGGCTGATTGCCTTTTCGGGGGTAAAACTGCCGATTTGCGGGCCCGCTCCAGGGTGCGGGAGTCCACCGTGCCCCCCCCCCCCCCACCCCCCCAGGCTTTGCTGCCACCCCCCGCACCTACAGGTGATGGTGCTACTGATACTACGGATACATCTTCGCAGGCAGTTTACTCCTGCCCTAAATGTCACAGCACGGTCACGAAACAGGGAACGCCATTCACTCAGGCGGGCGTCGCCATTCACCTTAGTAAGTGTCGGCGCCGTACACCACGTCTCGGCCTTTCTGTTCAACACCCTGCACTTGCACAGACGTTGGACCACGACCTCCCTTTGACATGTATCTCTCAAGAACCCGTGACGATCCTCTCGACGAGTTCATCCCAACATCGGTTCGTGTGCCACATTTGTGGCTCGACCACAAATAGTTCTTGTGTCCCCTTTAAAAGTGAATGGGCCCTGAAGATGCATGTACTCAGCCACACACGTGACGACGTCGTCTCGGTTGATGAAGCTTCATCTGACTCAGAACAGCCTCCGCGCAAAGCTCCGCGCCATTCGGTCAGAAATGCTTAAACTTTCTCTCGCCTCTTACGGTATGCGGGGTCCATACGACCCTCAGGGACTCAGCGCCCTTGCCATGCATAGCTGAAGTTGGGGACCCCCCCCCCCCCCGATGAGTTCCCCCCCCCCCCCGCCGTTATACGGCAGGATGCCTCTGCTCTTGCCGTGACCCGTGGAGCCGGGCTACGATCCACACTTTTTTATCCTTTTCTTTTCTTTTCTTTTTCTTTTCTCCTTTTATCTTTTTACGTCAATACTTTTTCTCCCCCCTACCCCCCCTACTCTCCCACCCCCCCCCCACCCTGCGTCCTCCACTGGGTCTTCTACCCACCTGACGAAAGGTACTCGATACCGGGCTGCCGGAGTCCAGTGGTTCACGCACTACTGCACAGTCGTGGGTTGGCAGCCGAAACTGCGTAGTAGATATACCCCGCTACGAAACACACCTGCTTTCCCTTCCCCTCCTTCCCTTCCGCCATTTATTCGTACAAAAAAAACAACGATACAGGGGCACAAAGTATATGGTGTCAAGGAGAGACTACGTATTACGGACAGACACCTGGTTGTGTTTTAGTGATACTGTATTGCGGTCCAACCACCAAGCCACTGACAGACAACTGCTACACACCCTCCCGTTGTGCATTGATCTGCCTTGTACAACATATCTGGTGTAGTGACTACAAAAAGGACTAACATTGCGAGAAGGTGCTGGGAGATTTACTTTTCCATTCCCTCTCGACGATCAAACCCCCCCACCCCCCCCCCCCACCCATCCCATACACGGTGGGATCTTGTAAATTTTACATGTATAACTACAAGTACCGTATACGTAAATATTTTGGAACGTAAATATTATGGAACGTAAATATTTTGGAACGTAAATATTTTGGAACGCTGGTGGGTTGGCGTTCCAGATTTTTTTCGTTCCACAATATTTACAGGGCTTTCTGCGACTCGGGGACTTGGACCAGGTGATCGGACGGCATACAGAGTCCCTGACGGGACCTACTCGTGCACTTTTCGCGCGATTCCTGACGCAAGCCGTCCTCACCACCGAGTCCCCAACTGGCCCTGTAAATATTATGGAACGGACCGGCCAAAAATGGGCCCGTTCCATAATATTTACGTTCCATAATATTTACGTATACGGTGGTGCCCCTGACGACCCCATATTGCGTAGTTTGTGCGTAGTGAAAAGGGGGGGGGGGGTCTCATTTTTTGATTTACTCAGCCATTCTCTGTCTCTATGCCGGGACCCCAAACTCAAGGAGTTCTTGCTGTTCCGGGGTCAGTGAGGGTGCAGGCGCTTCAGGTGCTGCAGGTTCTTCAGGTGCTGCAGCGCTGGCAGCCTTCGGTGCGGGTTTCGACGCAGTCTTTGCAGGTCTCTTTGGGGGTGCCCTTTGGCGCGGTGCCTGCTTCAGCTCGTCGGGTGGAAGCATCAACGCATCATTAAGCGGTGCCTGCTTCAGCTCCTCCGGGTGGAAGCGTCAACGCATCATTAAGGAAGAAGGAAGCACAGTTGCTACGCTTTTTTGCAGCTGCAGGAAACGACACCATACCCAACAACAATCCCCAGACCGTCGAGGGAGAGTGGGCGCCTGGATCCCGTGACACAGATCTCTAGTGCCGTTGTGATCCCCTCGGATAACGTCTCCTGGACGTTGTCAGCGGAGGTTGCCTGTGTGGCGGTGACCTCCGTATACCCCGCGGGATCCAGTGCCAGTAGCGCCTTCTTCAGCTTTTCGTCGACCCCTCGGCCGACGCTCTCCTTGATGTCAAGGGCCACCTTCAGGGTGGCACCTCGCATCGCCCTGAAGGCTGTGATCGTATCATCATTCACAATCTCGAGGGTGTTCTACGCGGCTCCTGGAACTCACTTCCTTCTCAGGTGTTTCTGGGCATGGGGCAACCTTGCCCAGGTGTTTCTGGAGTCCCGCCCCACATGTCGTGCGTTCTTTCGTACGGTGTATAGTGAGTTCTGGCAATAATTTTTTGCTCGGTCAGCGCAGTGCCTCCAGTCCTGTCTCAGTAGCCACACAGAAAGGGGGACCAAAAAAACTGGGGGGGGACCAAAAAGCGAGACCCCCCCCCCCCAGATTGCGTAGTTTGTGCGTAGTGAAAAAGGGGTAAATCAGGGGCACCAATACGGTATATACATGTATTATACATGTATAATACTTGCATGTCAACTATTATACATGTATAATACATGTATATGCATGGTTTTCAACAGATCTTTACGAAGATGTTGGCTGGAAAACGGCTTTTTTAAAGATCTTTGTAAAATTTTCAATTTTCCTAAGATCTTGGTATTTTTTACTAAGATCTTAGCTAAGATCTTAGTTTTTCCCCCATATTCCTTGTTGACTGACTGGAGATACACTCCCTGACGAGGCCCAGGACGATTTTTCCTGCCGGCAGCGTACGACACAATGCACGGCGTCAGCAAACATATACTGACTGAGAGCGGTTGCGGCTGAACGGTGTTGTGACTGCATTTCATAGCTTACCTTCTCCCCCACAAATCCCTCCTGATCGCAATCTGTGCCTGTTCCTGAGTGTGTCTTGCTGTCGCCGATGAGCTGCTTGCCGCAAACCCCACCCCAACATGCCTCGCCACAATCATCATCCACAAAGCCAGGGCCATCATGAGTGGGGCAGGTGATCATGACGTGGAAATGGACAGCCTGCCCCCGGCGGACCCCGCGCAGCCGGAGCCTGAACCCCAGCCTGCCCCCGCGGACGAGGAGCAGGAGGAGGAGCCAGCAGGGCCGCCCGCTCAGGCGGAGCCGCCTGCTCAGGTGGACACGCCTCTAACGCAAGCGGTGGACACGCTGTCCAAGCAGCTGGGGAAGAAGCGCAAGCCGGCGCTTGTCGACGAGGCTGTGGAGCTGGGCATCTACACGAGGCTTGCGAATGGGGAAGTGCAAGAAGAGGGCAGAAAGCTGAAGCGGTCAAAGGGGGAGGTGGCGGAGGCTGTGGCGAAGTTCCGGATCCGCAATCGACAGCAGGGGCCTGGGAGTGACACAGTGCCACAGACGCAGGGACGGCAGCCCCTTCCCTCCACAGTTGAGAGGCGTGCGGCATCGGCACGGATCGCTGAGAAGGGGGCTGCCGCCAACATTCCGGAGCAGGCGAAGGTGAAGGCCTACGACCTTGCTGCACCTCTGATAGATGTGATCGACGAGTTCGACACCTGCTCACAGGTGGAGCTCGGCAAGGCACCCGCAGGTTTCATCAACAGAGCGTCCCTTCTGAGGATGTTTGAAGAGGGGCAGATGGTTCCCGCCTGTCAGACGTGCTCCCGCCTGTGGAACCCCGGGTCCCAGGCCCTTGATGTGCGGGGCCACTTCACGGGGGGGAAGCACCTAGACAAGGTGGCGAAGGCGGCTGCCCAGGATGAGGCAGCGCAGAAGACCATCCCTGGGTTGGCTTCACGTCACACGTCTTGCTTCGAACTCAAGGCGACAAAGGCTGCGCTCTACGCAGGCATCACCCCCGCTGCGCTGCACACCGCCCTTGAGGTTCTCAATGGCATCACCATCCCGCGGTACGTTCCACGCCTTGGGCCCGTCGTGACGAGGAATAGTCCCAAGGTGATGGAGGAAAGTCGTGCGGCCATCACAGACCGACTCAAGGGGCGGAGGTGGTCAGTGCTGCACGACTGTGGATCGCTGCTGGGAACGCAGCTGATCTCGATGGTATGTTCAGCACGGAGCTTCAGTGCTGTGCTGGTGGTGCCCCTCACTGATGCGCCTGTAGCAACGGTCCTGAAGGAGGAGTGGGAGAAACTGGGCCTGAGCGCCCCAATGATGGTGCGTTCTGATCGCGGCGGGAGAAACGGGGCAGCAAGCAGGGAGGTCGACGCGGAACTCGGCATCCCGTGGGTGTCGTGCATCCCCCACATCGCCAACAACGCTGCGGATTCCGCTGATAAGTGGCTCAAGAAGCAGAAACTCGAGTTCTTGGCAAGAGTCGAACTTGGGGATTTCACAGACCCCGCCAGTGGCGTGCTGTCATACGTGCTCGTATCCCTGCTGGATGCCCTGTTTTCAGGGGAGGACTGCAAGAACAGGGCGCGTCGCTACGTTGAAGCGCAGCAGAAGGTGTTGGAGCCTGCCGGAGCTGACGTGCTGGCAGAACTGGTGGAGCGGATGAGCGGGATGGCTGCCGTCGCGAAGCCGCGGGAGAAGGAGGCGCTGTTTGCTGTCTACCGCAGCGAGGTCCCCCCGGGGCTGGCGGCCCTCACAGAGGCAGCGGACTTCGACGGGTTGCTCGCCGCCGCACGGGGTAAGCTCGCTGAGCTACAGGAGAAGATCCCCGAGAGCGCACCCCCCTGTGTCAGATGCCCCCTGCTCAGCGACACGCGGTACGAAGCGAGCCTGAAGTGCTACCTGCACTGCCGTGACAGGCTGGCGGCCCTCCACAGCTTCGCGGCTTTGGAGCTCAAGAACACGCAGAAGCCATGCAGCAGCTTAAATGTTCTGCGAAGCCTGCTGGACCGCTACAGCACTGCCACCCTCCACGCCGACCTCAAGATGATGTGTGACAACACGGCACCCCTGCTGCGCGTCTTTCGAAAGTACTCCGACCCCTCTGCCGAGCCGCATGCGCACCAGGTTTGGGGGGACATAGAGGACTGCATCCACGACCTCGACGAGGCCGGCGGGATAGCCAGGGGTGAGGCCGAAGAGGCCTACCTCCAGAGAGTCAACACCCACCCCGACCTCTCCGAGAGTGCTTCACCGGTGGCTGTCCTGCTGAGCGAGTCACTCAAGCGCCTCTGGTGGGGAAATAAAGGAGAGAGCGGGTACTGGTTCTGGCGTGGCGTGCGGCATTTGTGCCCACAGCAGGCCCTGCTGATGCAGACATGCAAAACCCTCCTTCCTTTTGAGCAGCTGCAACTTGCCCTCCCTCAGTTCTCAGCTGTTGTCACCGTGGAGGCATGGAGCACATACCTGGCTGGACTCGGAAAATTCGCGAAAGGCAAACCCACCGGCAAGGACAAGGCCTCAGCTGTCGGCTTCTGGGAGAAGTACACGTCTGCTGGCGAGGGGCTCCGGTGCCTTTCCCTGGACCTGCTGGCGGTGCCTGCAGCTACCACCGGCTGCGACTCGGTGTTCAGCGTAGGGAAAGATGCTCTTCCTGCCAACCGCAGCGCCGCAAAGCCTGACGTGATGGCAAGTATCGTGTTTCATCACTGCAACCAGGACCTGGCGGTCAGATACCCACAGAGCCATCTCAGGCATTCCTTCCCCAAGGTGAGGAACAACGGTGGTTGCCAGGAAGTTGACCTGTCGTGATGATCTCAGAAACGTCCTCAGTCCTGGGGTTTTCAACTCCGGGGATGGGTGTGTGTGTGTGTGTGTGGGGGGGGGGGGTAAAGAGTAGAAGAGTGTGGGGGGGGGGGCGGTCAGTTGCATGTATCAGAAATGTTCCAAGTCATGGGACGGGGTTTTCAACCCCGGGGTTGGGTGAGGCTGCTTAGCGAATGAAGGGGGGAAATGAGGTTTCTAACCCTGTTGGTGAAACAGGAATGGGGTTTTCAACTCCTCCTGTACTGTTTGACGTGATCTATTTGTGCACCCCAAACGCTCTCCGTTCACGGGACAGCGAAGCCTGCACTCCTGACTGGGATGTGCCGTGTGTCTGTAGTATTCCAGCAAGAATACGAAAGGATATTTGCAAAAAAACTAAGATCTTACCTAAGATCTTCGAAAAAAATACTAAGATCTTAATTTTTGTGCTTTTTTTCACTAAGATCTTAACAGAAAAAAAATTACGACGACGAAGACATGCTCGACGGGTTTCGGGAAAAAAAGGGGGTAAGATCTGTTGATAACCATGTATATGCCTGAAATATACATGTAAAATACATGTATATCAAGTAAAAATACAAGTATAATACTTGCATGTCAACTATTATACTTGTATTTTTACTTGATATACATGTATTTTACATGTATATTTCAGGCATTTACATGTATTTTACATGTATAATACTTGTCATGCAAGTATTATACATGTAAAATACTTGCATGACAAGTAAAATACATGTATAATACTTGCATGACAAGTAAAATACTTGCATGCAAGTATTTTACTTGTCATGCAAGTATTATACATGTATAATACTTGCATGACAAGTATTATACATGTAAAATACATGTAAATGCCTGAAATATACATGTAAAATACATGTATATCAAGTAAAAATACATGTATAATAGTTGACATGCAAGTATTATACATGTATTTTTACTTGATATACATGTATTTTACATGTATATTTCAGGCATATACATGTATTATACTTGTAGTTATACATGTAAAATTTACAAGATCCCACCGTGTAATTTGGACTTGCCTTGGTTCTTTTCACTCGTTCCTAGCGACGAGGCGTGGTGAAAGTCGCGAAGGAGCGGAGGGAAAACGTACTGACCGAATCTTTAGGATTACTACCTTCATGCCACTTCACAGGGCCTTCACACAGCCTTGGGACAGCGGTCGGACAGGTGTACGCTCAACAAAAAGTCATCCGAATCTGTTTTCTTTGCGAGAACAGCTATGTTTTCGCACTAAAAAGACTCGTGGTAGCGTTCGGTATCTGCACACATGCACTAGCAGGCACCGTTCGTATAAACGAAGAGCGGCGGTCTTTTTACAGTTGCTGGAAGGGGATGCGATTTCACACATTTTTTTGGCACACATTTCTGCCGTATGCCGTCGACGCCGTACTTCGTTTTTTTTTGTCCAGATCTCGGAGTATTCTTGCTGAACACAACCTTGCACTTGGCTCTATCAGTCGTGGTGGGGCCATTATTTTTTTTGTTAGTTCGGCGTAGCCAACTGGGGAAACTTTCTGTGCCTTTAGCTGGATCGTGCGTCCCCACTCACACCACTTCATCAGACCGGGGAGTGGTGTACACAAAGAGTGGGGTCTGCGTTCCAACAAAACAACTTTCGGCAGTAATTGGTTTGTTGTCTCGTTTTGCTGTCACTTTACGATCCAGCGGGGGCACAGATAGTTTTCGCCTTTGCCGCCAAACCCGACTCTCGCATGAATGCGGGGCGGGGCGGGTCAGGCGAGGCCGATCAGCATCGTTCACAATTGATGACGCATACAACTCTCAACCCCTCTCTACTTCCAACCCTTCCTGCCCAGGCCTTTGTTTCGAAGGGGCCTCGCAAAGTATTCCCCTCCCGCGAAAGAAGAAGGTTGCTTCGTGCTGAAAACAAAAGGTCGCCGGATACTACTCCCCTCGACACTGGGTGTGAGGGCTGTGCAGGTTGCCGTTGAGGTACTATCAGAACTCGCTGTGCGACCTGCACTACACTAAACAAGAATTGGCGTGTGTGGTGGAGGGGGGTGGGGCTGGAAGTGACAAGGCAAAGTCGCATGCCCCTGCCCCTGCCCCCCCTCGCCACACCCGTTGCGTCTGGGTATATACTTCTTTGAGGGGTAAAACAAAGGGGGCATATTTTCCCCCCGGCCCCCCGCGTCTCTTCGTTTTGCCCCCCACCCCTCCCGTTTTTCCTACATACCGACCCACCTACCCCAGGTTTGCACTGTGTTCTCTTATTTTCAAAAAAGTGAAAAAAGGTACAGGCATGCCCCCCCTCTCCCCCGTCATTGGCAACCATTAGCCTCATCATCTACAACCTCGTATCACAACAGCCTTTCCTTCGGTGGTGTGGCTGGTTCTGCAGACCCCTCGTGCCATGCCTGGTGGCATACACCCCTGCACGCCCACCAGGCATGTGCGTTCTCAATCAGCCCCATACAAATAGCGAAGTCGCACATTCAAAAAAATGCGGGGGGCCAGCCACCCCGCGCCCCCCCGCCCTGACCCAGGAGGACTGATCAGGAGGGTGACGGGTCATGGAGGTTTGCAGACCTCCCGCCCCAAAAAAAAATCACCACCTCACGTTGCAAGTTTTCCGAGAAAGGATTCTCACACTGATCACGGGTTGAGAAGGCCTTACCGAGCAAAACCTGGTTTCTTCTTACTAGGTACGAGCGACAAAGCGTAGCGGAAGTCGCGAAGTAACGAAGGAAATCATACGACTGAATCTGTTGGATTACCTTCAAGCCACTTCACAGGGCCTCAACACAGCCTTGACAGCAAGTGCGCTCAAAAAGTCGTCCGGAACTGTTCTCCCACAGTTGCTGGACAGGGTGTCTATAATAGAGCGAAAGGAGTACGATTTGCCTGGTTACAAAGTTCTAAACAGCAACAAGCCGCACAACCAACGCCTTATCTTTTATGTGCCCGCGGTGTATCGCCATTTTCTTTTTACCAGTTACGAGCGACGAAGCGTAGCGAAGTCGCAAAGTAACGGAAAAAAATGTACGACTGATGCTTTATAAGGACCACCTTCATGCCACTTCACAGGGGCCTACACAGCCTTTGTCACAGGAGTGTGCGCTCAACGAAAAGTAGCCTGGATCTGCCTTTTTTTTTGCAGTTGCTGGGCAGGGTGTTTCTCTTATTATAGCGAAGGGAGTACGATTTTTCAGATACTAGAGTCTGTGTTCAGCTCATTTCGTTTTACCTCTGCTCTGCTGCGGGTGTGAAACTCTTCTAACGTTCTGCTGGCAAAGGGGGGGGTGTGAGGAAGGGGCCCGGGTTGTGGGTGGGGTGGTCTAGGCGCCGCCCCCCCCCCCCTTTTTTTGCAACGCCCCTTTCTTTTCTTCGCAAAATAGAAGCTTTTTTTTGGTTCTGCAGGCAAGGCGACACAGCTGCAACACCTTTCGTAGCCCCCAACCCCATCGCCAAGGTTTGAACGATTTTTCCGCCGTGTTCCGTCGGTTTTTCCCGACGTTGCTAGTCCGTGGCAATTGATTCATGTGTGTGTGTGTGTGGAGACCGCATGTTCGTCCGACTATTCACATGTTATGCCACGTTATGTGCGGTTCTCTTCTTTTTTCCCCGGGATTTTTTGAGAGACTTCTCTGGCGTTCCCTTGATGCTCTGGACCAGCCGACCCGTCCCAAACCCGACCCGATGATCACACATGACACATGACGTAACTTTATTCATTTTCTTGCAACCACAACATGCTCATGCGAATTACCAGGCGAACCCAACCCCAACACAGCCCACGATGTGTTCTCGCATGTGTGCCTCTTTTCAGCACCAGGCAGACAACATCCCTGCCGAGCCCCCTGGTTACAGAGGGCCAGGCTGGGGAATAGGACACATGCCACCCCGGCATCACCACCACCACCACCCATCGCCGCCAACACTCCCACTCCCGCGGATCCCCACGCCGTTCTTCGACTTTTAGTCACATTGCACACCCACCCCTTTGTTGGGACATTGCCGTTCGCCCCAGCCCTCCCTGCTTTCCTTGGCCTGGTATGCTCTGCACACGTGGGTGCTCCAGCACCAGAGGGCAGGGTCGCCCCGCCATGTTTCCCACCTGTTGCCCCCCCCTGGTTGATGCCTCTGTAGAAAACGCACAGAAGCAACACCAGGTTGCACAGCACAGTGCAAAATCTGCTGTGGTGTGGGACACACCGTCAACTGTTCTGTGTATGGCATGCCCCGATTGCGATCAGCTGTTCTGCCGGGTGGCGATGGGCAGAGGCGATGATTGACAGCTTGGCTTGCTTTCACTGGGGGGAGGGGGGGCTTCACTCAGAGATGAAGAGAAATCGATCAGATCGTTCAAAGTGAGGAAAGGTGAGATGTGTGGGTGGATAGGTCGTTCGCTTCCTTGCTTACGGTGGCTGGGGGGGGGGTTGCGTCCGGAAAAAACATGTTCCCAACGAGGGGGGATAGAGTCTCATAGCACCTTCCCTGTTCTACCCTCACACACCCATCCCTTTACCCTCTTGTGTCTTTCCGCCGAGCGCAACTGCGCCCAGAGAAGGTGCAGGACGCAACTCAGAGGCAGAGGGTTGATCAATTCCAGGTTTGTTCCCTGCCCACCTGGATGACTCAAGAGGGCTCAAGAAGAGTTCCCCTCACCGGGCCCCTCCCCTCCTTGTGGCCCGCCGACGGGAAGGTTCATTCAAGATGTATGCGGGCTGTCGCGTGCGGAAGGGGCTTCAGCGGATGGGGGGGATGGGGAGTGATTCCTTCAACAAAAAAGCTTCTCATCACAGCTGTGGCAAAGTGGAACTGGGAACACATGCCAGCCCCCCCATCAGCCATCAGGGGAGGGGGTGCCCGCTTTACATCATCTACTCCTTCGGTTTTTAGACACAGGGGGTCTTCGCTAGCCGGTGCAAAAAAGTGCAGGCTGGTGCAGGGCAAAATGGGCCGAAAATGGGCAAAATCGGAGGCAAAAAAAAGGGCGGGGAGTTGGGTGGCCCCTAGCTGGGAGCACGCATTTGGACCCAAAAAATAATGTCGAGCGGTCCCTGTGCATTGTTCAGCCCTCACAGGACGAGAAGGCACGGCGGGGCCCGTGTCACGGGTAAACATTGAGATCAACCTGTCATCCTGGGCCAAGAGGGGAGCTGGCCGCCTGGGGCAATGCAGGAGCAACGGCGAGTGCTCGTGCTGGCACGAAGCGGAGCCAGGCAGTGTTGTCCCGAGACTGGGCCGAGCCAGGCAGTGCTGTCCCGAGAATGGGCCGAGCCAGGCAGTGCAATCCCAAGGGTGGGCCGAGCCAGACAGTGCTGTCCCGAGAATGGGCCGAGCCAGGCAGTGCTGTCCCAAGGGTGGGCCGAGCCAGACAGTGCTGTCCCGAGAGTGGGCCGAGCCAGGCAGTGCTGTCCCAAGGGTGCGCCGAGCCAGTCAGTGCTGTCCCGAGAGTGGGCCGAGCCAGGCAGTGCTGTCCCGAGACTGGGCCGAGCCAGACAGTGCTGTCCCGAGGGTGGGCCGAGCCAGTCAGTGCTGTCCCGAGACTGGGCCGAGCCAGGCAGTGCTGTCCCGAGGGTGGGCCGAGCCAGTCAGTGCTGTCCCGAGAATGGGCCGAGCCAGGCAGTGCTGTCCCAAGGGTGGGCCGAGCCAGGCAGTGCTGTCCCAAGGGTGGGCCGAGCCAGTCAGTGCTGTCCCGAGAGTGGGCCGAGCCAGGCAGTGCTGTCCCGAGACTGGGCCGAGCCAGACAGTGCTGTCCCGAGGGTGGGCCGAGCCAGTCAGTGCTGTCCCGAGACTGGGCCGAGCCAGGCAGTGCTGTCCCGAGACTGGGCCGAGCCAGTCAGTGCTGTCCCGAGACTGGGCCGAGCCAGTCAGTGCTGTCCCGAGACTGGGCCGAGCCAGACAGTGCTGTCCCGAGACTGGGCCGAGCCAGTCAGTGCTGTCCCAAGGGTGGGCCGAGCCAGGCAGTGCTGTCCCAAGGGTGGGCCGAGCCAGACAGTGCTGTCCCGAGGGTGGGCCGAGCCGGTCAGTGCTGTCCCGAGAATGGGCCGAGCCAGGCAGTGCTGTCCCGAGACTGGGCCGAGCCAGGCAGTGCTGTCCCAAGGGTGGGCCGAGCCAGGCAGTGCTGTCCCGAGAATGGGCCGAGCCAGGCAGTGCTGTCCCGAGACTGGGCCGAGCCAGGCAGTGCTGTCCCGAGAATGGGCCGAGCCAGGCAGTGCTGTCCCAAGGGTGGGCCGAGCCAGGCAGTGCTGTCCCGAGACTGGGCCGAGCCAGGCAGTGCTGTCCCGAGAATGGGCCGAGCCAGGCAGTGCTGTCCCGAGGGTGGGCCGAGCCAGTCAGTGCTGTCCCGAGAATGGGCCGAGCCAGGCAGTGCTGTCCCGAGACTGGGCCGAGCCAGGCAGTGCTGTCCCGAGACTGGGCCGAGCCAGTCAGTGCTGTCCCGAGAATGGGCCGAGCCAGGCAGTGCTGTCCCAAGGGTGGGCCGAGCCAGGCAGTGCTGTCCCGAGACTGGGCCGAGCCAGGCAGTGCTGTCCCGAGAATGGGCCGAGCCAGGCAGTGCTGTCCCGAGGGTGGGCCGAGCCAGTCAGTGCTGTCCCGAGAATGGGCCGAGCCAGGCAGTGCTGTCCCGAGACTGGGCCGAGCCAGTCAGTGCTGTCCCGAGAATGGGCCGAGCCAGGCAGTGCTGTCCCGAGGGTGGGCCGAGCCAGTCAGTGCTGTCCCGAGAATGGGCCGAGCCAGGCAGTGCTGTCCCGAGACTGGGCCGAGCCAGGCAGTGCTGTCCCGAGACTGGGCCGAGCCAGTCAGTGCTGTCCCGAGAATGGGCCGAGCCAGGCAGTCCTGTCCAGAGGGTGGGCCGAGCTAGGCAGTGATGTCCCGAGGGTGGGCCGACATCACATCCGGTCTCGGCCCGCTGTCTGGACCGCAGCAACAAGAAATCTGCGCTGCATGCACAGGAGTAGGGGGACTTGGCCCGTCCGCACTCCGACGTTGCACCGCGCTGCCCCAGCGCTCCAGATCACAAGGCCCCCTGCGCCGCAGGAGGTGGAGACGTCGCACACCAGCAGGATGAGGATGACGTCGCAGACCAGTTCACCACCCCCAACAGTAGGTCACACTCCGCCTCGCCTGTAGGCCGTCTACTGTATGCAGGAGTCTGCGTGTGTTGACACACACGCCCGGCACACCTGATTCTATGGGCAGCGCTCGTAACTCTCTCGGCGCCAAGTCGAAGCTGAGCAAGATTTGATTGGAAGGTGCAAATATAGCTAGCCTTGCGGGATCACTAAGATACTCTCCGAGTTAGCTACATGAACACAATATTGCACATCGCACGGTTCCGAAGGATGGGTACGCGATGCAGCTTTAGGTCTTGTGCTAATGTTACACACAGCAAGATCCCTGACGGAGGGGATCGATGCAGGCACTGAGGAGATGTCTGGGAAGGGGTCCTGCATCGAACCCCCGCCGAGTGGAGCAAACACTCGGTACTCCGGGCGCCACGTTCTGCTCGGCTGGACATCGGCCCGAGGTCGTGGCCACGGCCCCCGACCACTCACTGCGGGGAGCTTCCCCTCCAGACAGTGTCTGGACATCACTCCTGGGCTCGGCCCAGGGTCTGGACAGCACTCCTGAGCCGTCCCAGAGTCTGGACATCACTCCTGGGCTCGGCCCAGGGTCTGGACACCACTCCTGGGCTCGGCCCAGTGGTGTCCAGACCCTGGGCCGAGCCCAGGAGTGGTGTCGAGACCCTGGGCCGAGCCAGGCAGTGATGTCCAGACCCTGGGCCGAGCCCGGGAGTGATGTCCAGACCCTGGGCCGAGCCCAGGAGTGGTGTCGAGACCCTGGGCCGAGCCAGGCAGTGATGTCCAGACCCTGGGCCGAGCCCAGGAGTGATGTCCAGACCCTGGGCCGAGCCCAGGAGTGGTGTCCAGACCCTGGGCCGAGCCAGGCAGTGATGTCCAGACCCTGGGCCGAGCCCGGGAGTGATGTCCAGACCCTGGGCCGAGCCCAGGAGTGATGTCCAGACCCTGGGCCGAGCCCAGGAGTGGTGTCCAGACCCTGGGCCGAGCCAGGGAGTGGTGTCCAGACCCTGGGCCGAGCCAGGCAGTGATGTCCAGACCCTGGGCCGAGCCCGGGAGTGGTGTCCAGACCCTGGGCGTGGGTGGTGCATTTTGGTGCATTTTCCGTCGGTTTAGGTGAAAATTGTCGAAAGTTGTCGAAATTTGTCGACAGGTGACGAACGACGAGAATCCCCGAAAAACCGGTTTTTAATTCATTTTTGGGGGGGGGTCTTCGCTGACGAAGTTTTTGTCGAAGACCCCTGTCGTCGTCGTCAGAACACTGCCGTCTTCGGTGAAAACCCCCCTGAAACACCCGTTTTCCTAATTATGTGACGAACGACGAAGTTTGTCGAAGTTTGTCGACCAGCGAAGACCCCCACAGACACAGTGTCTACGAAACGGAATCTGTCCGAACTCCCACAGTTGCATGTCCCACTCTGACAGACGAGCTGTTGTCTGTCATGCACACACAGACACAGAAGCCTGCAAATCCGGCAGTGCCTAACTCTGATTCAATGTGGATATCAACTAATTCATTAAGTATTCGAATATTTCCCCTTGGCACGTTCACCCCCTCCTCCCTCTCCTCTCAGGAGAATCTTCCTCTTGGGACTTTCATGTTACTTCGCTTCGTCCCACGGCTTGTCAGGTCAAGACACATCTTTCCTGCGATCTTACCACACCGCCGTGGCTTGCCCTCTTCTCTCCTCTTGTTTACCCCTCTTGCATGTGGGCGGGATGTGTGTGTTTGCGTCGGGTGATCCGTGGGCAAGGTTTGGGGGCAGCTGCCACACCGCCTCGGCCCAACCAGCCGTGCGGGACTTGCACTGTTCCCCCCCACAGCCCGCCAACCCCCATCCTGCACCAGCTGCGTTGCTGCCTCCCTCGTGTCAGAGCGGCGTGTGCCGAGAACACCACGTCCGCTCTGCACCCCAGGGTGGTGGCACTGCACGCTTCATGGCCTGCCAATCAGAGTTCCAGAGCCTTCCGATCGATGTCGGGAGAGCTCTCTGCCTTGGTCTGCTTGGGGATAATATTTGTTGTGTGCAGTCGCCGGAATTGTGAGACTGTCTCAGCCACCGTCAGCCTCGGACCCAAGCCCTGTCTTTTCCGCCGCGTCAATATTCCATGTGACGTGGGGTGCGGCATCGTAGGTCTGTGTGTGATTGTGTTGGCTATGCAGGCAGTTTTTTAATTTTCACCCTCCTTTGACGAGTGATCTGGGACCTGGCTCTGCTACCACTCCCCGCCTGTGGGTGTGTGCAGAATGCCAGTCGCTGCAGAGGTGAACATGGGTGTTTGATCTTTCTCCCTTTCTCTCGACATTGCTGTTGCACGGCGAGAATAATTCGAAACCGGTGGATCTTCTCACAACTGTGGGCAGTGGCCGAGGCAACATGGATGGTATCTCGTCAGCTGTCGACAAATGGATGGTATTCTGGAGCTTCTTGTGGGGCATTCACGAATGAATCTTCGCATCCAGCATCAAGTGCACTCAACGACTTGATATTTCGCGGTGTGTGAATCGAGAAGCGACCGAAAAAAACTCCTTTCATTCATTCAACCGGAATTCAAGGCGGAAAGAACCTTGGACGAATCTTGGCAGATCAGCGCACTGCAAAAGGCCGCCCGGCACGTTATGGCTGGCAGTGCCGTGATTGGTCTTCTCGCGTGCCGTGCTTCTGTTGCTGGGCCCGAATGCCCTTTTGCCGGCTGCTGGGAGAACATTGCACTCGGAAAGATAAGTAAAAAAAAAGATACGACACCCACACGCACACCCCATCCCAACCCTCCTGCCCCCCTGTTGCATTTTTTCACACACCATACTATGCACACCACCACCACCACCACCCCTTCTGCAGGTCCCATTCCGTCCATTGTATCCCAGGATCCTCCCCCACCCAACACACCGCTTTTATTCAAAAGCCCTTCAAAAGTTCTTCAGTCAGTTTCTGAGTTCCCCTCCCCCTCCCCAACCCCCCGCCTTGTTAGTCCCCCACCCCCCCCCCCCCCTCTCTCCTCTCTCCTCATTTTTTTGCCATGTCTTACGGGCCCCAATAGAACGACGCGAGAGAGAGAGACTGGCAGATCTCTTTGTTTTGTTTGTCCCCCACCCCACCCCCTCGCTTCGTATATTCTCTCAAGCCTAGCTAGACATGGGCGCCACGCCCTGGCTGCTGGTGTTTATAGCTCTGGTTGCTGTCGACTGCATTCTCCTTGGATGGGGGGTTGTCATCGCAAGGCGTGTCCTCGCTGCATGGCGCACCCGCAGGAGGCGCCGCGCTGTCATAGGTGAGGGGACTGCCCCAACCCCCTCCCAGCAGCAGCAGCACCACCGCCACGACCCCCCTCCCGCGGGTTCACACCCACACCTGACCCCTCCGGATGAGGTGCCGCTGCCACCCTCTGCTGCAGTCACGCCACTCCAGAGCAGCCCGGCGGAGAGTCGGCAGCAGCAGCAGCATCAACCCCACCACCACGCCATCACAATCCCCGCCGGTGGCGAGAGGGATCTTTCGAGGGATTCTGATGAGGCAGAGTATCGGAGGAGATGGGGCGAGAGCCAGCAGCATCAGCATCAACACCAACACCACCCACTGCTCCACCCCGCCTCGGCGTTGCCCCCAGGGGGCAGGGCAGGAGCGGAGAGGTTTGCTGCAGCTGGGCTCAGCTCGAGCGAAGCGGCCCCCGCGCCTGCCACCGCTGGCACATCAGGGGTGGGCATGGAGGCAACGCTGCGCACCCCCCGCTCCTCCATATGCTCCAGCTCCGAGCTTCTCCCGGGTGCGGTGTGCGGGGGGGGCCTGGCCTCCTCGACTGCATCCGGCGGCACGCCGGCCGACGCTCCCGTGCTCCTCCCCAGCAGCAAGGCGCTCCCACTGAGCCTGGGCGGGGCGCATGCTGCTGCGGCAGCAGAATGCGAACCGCCTTCGCCACACCCCCCATCGCCTCAGGGGTGTTATGCCGGGCGGCAGCAGCAGCAGCATGGCGATCAGATGGGGTATCGCGGCGCCCCTCTGCAGCAGGGCGGCGGCACCCACGCCTGGAGCGACTGCAGCGGCGAGGATGACGACGAGGAGGGTGCGGGAGAAGAGCGGGGTTTGCGTGCCGGCGTGGTGCGGCTCGCCCCTCCCGTGGGGAGGGGCGGTGCCGGCGGGGGTGGCGGCAATGCCATTACCAATGCCAATGCCAACAACAACAACAGCAACAGCACCCTGTTTGACCTTAGCTTTCTGGAGGATATGGAGCGGCCAGGGCAGCTGTCAAAGCAGACGCTGTGTTTCGACCCGACGGCGCGTGGGGGTGGCGCCCGGGGTGGGGGTGTGGAGGCTGCCGATGAGACGTGCCGCACAGACTATACAGTGGAGAGCAGCAGCGATGGGGAGTGGGGCGACACCGCCCCCCCCGCAGGGGGGTTGTCCCGGCAGAGCGTTGCGCTGGCCCCAGAGGGGGGTGCGGCAGGGGCGGCAAGGCGGAGGGGGTCGGTGGTGGGAGCTGCGGGTGCCGGGGTTCAGCCCGCGTCGCGCCTCGTCGCCAACCTGCAGGGGGTGTCTGTCAGGGGGCCTGCCGAGTCGCAGACCACCCCCAGCAGGCAGCTGCAGAGGCGTGTCCACATCGTGTCACCCCACACCGGGGATGTTGTGTTCCTCTCGCCTGCCAGGTCTCTCTCTACGACCCCTGCGAAGTCGCCACCCGATTCGAGCCCCCGGTTCGCACAGCACGGCGGCGCCGGTGCTGCCACAGGCAGCAGCAGCGGCAGCAACTCCGCAGCCCCCTTCCCAAAATCCCTGAATTTCACAGGGGCAGGGAGTGGTGGTGGTGCTGCTGCTGGGAGCAGCAGCAGCAGCAGTTGCCTTCCCCTCGACGACCCTCTGGCGTCCTGGCCGCCCTCAACCCCCGAGAGGCATCTCGACATGACCCTGCTGGATGCGACGCCGGAGAGGGGTGGTGGTGGTGGTGGTGGTGGTGGTGGTGGGGCGAGCCCTTCGCGGAAGGTGCTCCCGCCGTCCGGTGTGCTGGCAGGGGAGGTGGAGGCTGAGGATGACGAGGAGGAGGACTGGTGGCTGACCCCGCAGAAGGCGGCGTCTGCCGGGGTGAAGCTGTTCAGCGAGGCGGGGGATGGTGGGGGTGGCGCCGCGGATGTGTCCGCGGTGGAGGTGGAGGCGGCGACATCCTCCGCTGTGGCGGGGCAGCGCCAGGCGCTGCAGCAGGTCAACCCCAATGCGGCGCACACGCGTGTGCGAGGTGGGAGTGGCGGTGGGGTCGCGGTGAAACCCCCGTCAGTGCCGGTCCGAAGGGCTCCCCCAGTGCTCGGTGGTGTCGGGGGGGGAGGGAACCCTGCACCAGCGGATCTCCGCCCGCATGTGTCGAAGCTGAAACCCGCCCCATTTGCGTCGACGCTGTCGTCATCGATGGGCGCGTTTGCGGCACATGCATCCCCTCAGAGTGGCCTATCGGTGACAGACCCGGCTGGGCACCGTACGGCTGCAGGTGGTGGTGGTGGTGGACATGCTGCACGTGGCATCCGTGCATCGCCCTCGGCATCTCCATCTCCAGGTGGTATGTCCTGTTGGAGCAAAGGGGGTGGGGTGGGGTGGGGGTGGGGTGTGTTTATAGAGGCTTGTATGTTCCACGCCACCCCACACGCATCCCCTCCCAACACAGGTAGCACTTTCAGGCTTGGGCCCAATATCTAGAAGTGGGGTGGGGAGTCTTGCTCTGTCGACAGCAGCCTATCTTGTGAGCACATTCCCTGCCACCCGATGGTGTTTTTTTTCCCTGTTTTTTCCCGCCCAACTGAGAGGGAAGCGGGGGGGGGGGGGGGGAGGGCACCGCGCGATCCACATTTTTTTCTTGCCTGTCGTGCGCGGGAGGAGGTGGGGGGGGGGGGTGTTTTCCCCCATCCCTTCGGCACACACGCACAACAGGCAAGACGCTCGTCCCACATGTTGGGCGCACGCATGTTTCTTCCACACTCAACGCCCCCCCCCCCCCCCGCACCCCTCCCTCACCTCACCCCGGCGACCTCCGCCCCTTTAGAATTGGTGGGTGCTCCATTCGCTCTCTGGTGGTGCATGCAATATTATGCATTCAAGAACCCCAGACCCCGTGTCTGGCGGAATTATATCACAGAGCGCGAGGGGGGTAAAACCACCCCCCCCTGCTGTGTCTTTTTACTGTTGTTGCCCCCCCATCGCCGCCGCCAGCGAAAACACCCCCCACCCACACCCCCTGCGAACAACACGCTGCCCTCTCGTTTCCGTATCTCCCCCCTTTAGACAGAACAGAACCAAATGGCACACCCCTCCCCCGGAGAGCCGCTCGTAAGGACAGGCAGCGCCGCGTGTCTGCGACACGGTGGTGGCACTGTGCGGTAGCATAGATCAAGGGAGGGGCTCAGGGTTTGAGGGTATATGAATGGTGGGGGGGGAGGGAGGGGGGGGGGGATTTGGGAGGCGCTGCAGTGAGTGGCATTAGATGTAGAGACACGCCTGTACCGTCAGGAATGCGTTAGCTCTCCCCGCCCCGCCCGCATCCCCACTGCCCCCGCCCCTCCCCAGGAGTGTTTTTGAGCACATGCATGCTGTGTATAGCTGTGTATACGGTGCGGTAGAGTGATCCCGCGCCATTGAAAATAAAATGTTGTCTCTGTTCGACCCATCGTGCCAGAAGGTAACCAGAAAAGTTGCACAACAAAACCAAACAGAACCCCTGAACCAGCCACCGCCATCCCTCCAACAGGCGGTGCGGTGCGGTGTGTGCCGGGTGCACACCAGACACCCCACCACCCCCCTGCAACCTTTGGAGCAACGCGGAGGCCGGAGGGCGCGGGGCCGCCTTTTCTCTCTGCCGCCCCCACGCCGCTGGTCTCCCCTCTCTCTCTGCAAGGCCCCCCCCCTCCCACCCCGTGTATTCCGGGACCTTTTTGACGGCGCCACACCTTCTTGCCTACTCCCACCTCTTGTTGCTCTTGCCCCCGAGGAGCTGCTTCGGTGCCCCCCTCCGCCCCTCCCGCCCTGAGCCCCCTTCTTTCATGTCGGGGACACTCGAGTGGCATGACGCCGCGCTGCGGAGGTGCTTCTGCTTCGATGCCTCCGTAGGGTGGTGTGGTGACTGCCACGACCTCATCCTCAACTGCGCCTCGGGCCTCGCCGGTGTAACCGCCGTCGTCGAGGCGATGTTCTTCGTCGCCCTGCTGGTCGTCCTCCTCATGCTCAACGCCTGCAGAAGACGCCCCCGCCGCATCACGCAGAAGCGCTCCACCATCTTCCGGGGAACGGGCATCATCTTCGCGACAGCCGCCATCACCTCTGCATGCGCTGCCCTCTTCTACAGCGAGAGGGTTCGTGCCTCATTCCACATTGCAGACACGCAGATCACCGAGGCACGCCTTGAGATTCTCACATTGGTGGAGCAGGCCATGCCGGATTCTATCGACAGCTTTATAACCGCTGCGACACTAGGAGGCCCGACATATAACGGCACGGCTGCACAACGCTTCACCTTGGTTCAAGAGGAGGTTTACCACGCCATGCGAGACGTTGAGAGCACTGTCAACTTCTCACACTCAGTGCTGTCTGCGGCAGAGGCTGTTGGGTCTATCGGAATCATAGTCTCCGCCACGCTCCTCCTCTTCCGCCTCTGGGTTGTGGCAGCGCGTGACCCGCCCGACCCCACCTCCCCGCAGACCCGCAGGGGTGGCGCAGATTCCTCCGCAGACCCTTGGTGGGCGGGACCCGCCACTACCACCACCACCACCGCCTCCTCCTCCACCTCCCCACCCCACGCCCGGCGTGCCTCTGTGGTGGGCGTTGCGGTGCACCGCCCCAACGATCCCAACGCAGAGTCTGCCACATCGCTGGCGTCGATAGCAGGGGGGGGCAAATCAGCGGGTGGGTGTGGGGGTGAGGCTGAGGCTGAGGCCGAGTCGCGCCTGCCGGCCCCCGCCCCCTCGAGGGGGAGGGTCGTGTCCTTCTCGGAGAGTGTCGAAGTCGCGGTGGATGGGTCTGGGGGGAACACCCCGCAGGAGAACAAGGGGGGGGCGCGGGAGGAGCCCCGGGGAAAACTCCGCAGGCCCGGGACACCCCCGCTCCCTCCTGCCGCCTCCCCCCCCACCCCGGAGGGGGGGAGGGTCGTGTCCTTCTCGGAGAGTGTCGAAGTCGCGGTGGATGGGTCTGGGGGGAACACCCCGCAGGAGAACAAGGGGGGGGCGCGGGAGGAGCCCCGGGGAAAACTCCGCAGGCCCGGGACACCCCCGCTCCCTCCTGCCGCCTCCCCCCCCACCCCGGAGGGGGGGAGCAGGGCGGAAGGGCAACGCGGCGCCCCGCCGGAGGAGATCTGTGCCGTGATACCCTCGTCTCTCCGCAAGGGGAGGGGCTCGGGGGCCAGGTCCTCCCAGTCATCCTCTTCCACCGCCACAACCGACTCGACCCGATCCAGCCGAGGTGGGGGCGGGTCTGCTGGGGGGAGGTCGGGGGTTGGCCCGACACACCCGCATCCGAGAGAGGATCCCTTCGGGATGCAGGAGGCAGCCGAGAGCTGTGTGGATGAACCGCAGGATGTCACCTTTCCTGCTGGGGAGTCTGGGGAGAAGACTGCACTTCTCGCTGGGGCGACGGCGGCATCGGTGAAGCGCTCCCCCGCCGCCTCTGCAAAGAAGGCGAAACGGAAAGGGAAGGAGAAGGAGAAGGGCAAGTCTAAGGGAAAGGGGAAGGCAAAGGGAGGCGGGCGCAATGCTCTGAAAAACCGCTATGCCGTTGGGATGCGTGGCTTCCGGAGCAGCAGCAGCAGCAGCAGTCGGAGGGGTCGCAGCGGGGCCTCCCCCCTCTCGCAGCAGGGGGGTTGCTGTGGGAAGGCACCCAGCATGCTGTGGTGTGGCCTCACAGGGGTGGCAATCGCCTTCTTCTTCACAACGGTTGTGCTGCAGATCATGGTGGGGGGGAGCACCCTGTTTGCCACAAAGGCGTGTGTCGATTACTCCAGCATCGAGGGTGCGGTGGAGATGTACCTCGACGTCGCGCCTAACCCGCTAACCGAGGCATCCGCAGAGGTTTCCGACAGGCTTTCCTACCGGGATGCGATGTCAACCGCTTTGGCTTACCCAGCTGTGATGGAGGGGATTTACCTTAACTACAACGTCTACCAAACCTATTCCACAGGAGCGGGAGGGAGCGGTGTTGAGGGGGCTGCCATCTCCCAAGAGGTGTGCCCCACCCCAGCAGAGTCGCCCCTCTGCCTGCTCTGTGTGGAGTATTACGACTGCCAGATGGGGCTGTTGGGTAATTTCACAGGGGTTGGCGAGGTGATACACAGCAGGTCATCCCTGAGGTCTAACCGGTCCGTCTCCATCGCAGGGTGTGAAGGGGATTCTCCGGTCTGCCTGGCGTCTCAGAATGTGACATCTGCCTACGACTGGGCTGCAGCGGAGCTGCATGTGTTGGAGTCTGCCCTGGCGAATGCCACTGCGGGTGGAGGCCCCTTCCAGCCCCTGCTGGAGAGCCTGCGTGGGGTGGCGTGTGACAACCTCACGAGCTGCCAGGTGCGGCTCGGAGGGCTGACGGCGTCGCTCGGGACGTCGATTCTTGCCATCTTAGTGAACCTCACTCTGCTGCTCTACGTCAGGATGTGGTACGCAGGTGGGATGTGATAATAAGGTGGAAATGGGGTTGAAGTGGGGTGCACCCAGTATCCACACCGCGCCGCGTGGGGAGGCACATTGGAGTCTACTTTTGTGGGCTGTTGATCCTGGGCTTGTGGCTGGGGCGCACAAAAAATTTCACCCCTGCTCCCCTGGCGTGGGTGGTGTCTTCGGCATTCCCGCCTTCTTTAGGCTTCCTGGGAGGTTCATCCTTGTGATCCCTTCTATATATGTATACTTCTACTTCACTACCCCCCCCCCCCTCTCACTCTCTCGCTTACCCCCTCCTCCCCCCCGCCTTCAGAAATAGCTTTCCTTCTCCCCTCTCCCCCTTCCCCCTAAGGTTCTCAAAAAGCAATGAAGCGCACTGCTCGTGGCAGTTGCCCTTGGAGACACCCCTACACTCCTCCCTTTGCCCTGCCCTTTCTCTCATGGGCTTCTCTCGGGCGCTATAGTTTCGGGCCTCACGGTGCTGCAGATC
Source organism: Rhynchopus euleeides (assembly GCA_963210315.1). NCBI lineage: Eukaryota > Euglenozoa > Diplonemea > Diplonemida > Diplonemidae > Rhynchopus > Rhynchopus euleeides. The sequence continues at coordinate 551,777 of OY723298.1, read as the reverse complement.
GTCCGGCAGATGGCATTTAACTCCTGCCAGAATCCCACCATGGTGGCCCTCCTCGGCTGTTCTCCCCTTCTCTTCTTTTATCCTCCCCCGTTTACCCTCACTCCTCTCCAACCAAAGTTGTAAACAAATGGTGGGTGTCAGCGCCGTTAATAGGAGTGGCAGCAAGACATCCTGTGGTCCGGGCGGGGTTCTGTGCCTCCCCTCTTCACGAGCAGCAGGGTGGGGGGGAGGGGTTCGGGGGCCGCAGCGTTCGATTTTTTTGTGCAGAAGGACAACACCAGGGTATAAGATAGACTTTTTTTCTGGCGCCGTTTTCCGGTTTTTCTGGTTTTGAAAATTTTTCGCGCGCGCCTTCGGCGCGCGCGACCCGCGCAAACCCTCCCAGAATCTGAGAGGGCCCGGTGCCTGCGCGCGTCCTGTCGTACTGAGGCTGCTTGGTGGGGCAGGCGCAGCAGCTGCTTTGAAAGTTTGGACTCTCGGCCAAAAAACCGGTCTGGTGCAATTTTTTTACGCAGGGGGGTCTGGGGGGCGGAGCCCCCCAGCCGCCGGAGGCCACGGTAGTGATCATCTGTTCCCTACAGTCTGGATTCGCTTGTAAGTAGGAAGGCTTCGCTGTATCGCAGCCCGGCCAGCAGGAGATCACTGGTCCTTGAGGGTTCAACCTTCAGGGTGGAGGAGGACGGGGGAGCGACCACTCGTGACAGGTGTGCGTTGTGGGTGGAGTGGGTGCACGACAGAATGGCCAAAGGGTCCACGAGATCTCTGCACACATTCCGTTATCGAGGAAATGGGCACCTAGCTGTGACGACAGGCAACAAACAAATCTCATCTGTTAGTTGCCCCCAATAGGCTTGGCGACCTTCAAGATTGCTTGAAAGTCGTTCGTGTTCTCGTCTCAGCCCTCCAGACAAGCAGATCTGTCTCGAGTTGGTGGGCTGTCGCCATGTATTCGATGGCACCGAGTGACGCTGCACAGAGGCAGACGACACGGTGAACTCCAGCGGAGGTTACCCTACCTCCGCTGGAGTACACCGTGTGTCTCCCATGAGTCTCAACTAGCGGGAGTCGTAAATTAGCTGGAAAATAGACTCCCGTCTCCAGTACAGACTGCAGTCTTAGACTCCCTCTTAGACACTCGCTAGGGTGGCTGGAGTCCACCATGTGTGCACCTTCAAAACAGAAGAGGCCTGCATGACGAGGGCATCACCACCCACCGGGCCCCACCGGGCCACCCGCTAGGTCCATTTTTTCTTCTCCGCTTCTCTGCCTTCTTTGGACTATTTGAGCTCTGTGCGGATCACGATGGGGTCACTTTCTATTTTTTATGGCGTTTTTTCTGACTGTTTTACTGTCCCAAAGTCACAAAAAAAACCGCCAAAAATGAGATCGACCTTTTTTTTTTTTCCAGAAAACCGGGAACCGGGAAACCCTGGTTTTGAAAACCGGAAAACCAGACCTATCTTATCCCCTGCAACACCCCCAGCCTTTTTGACGCTCATGGCTTTCGCACCGAAAGTAATGTTTATCCAGTTTCGTTTCCTGCTCCGTGATCTGCAAGCTGTTCTCTCGTGTAGAGGCGCCAAAGCGCCTCGCAAAGGGGGGTGACAGTTGTAGAGGAGGAGTGGCAGGGACTGCCGCCTTTTTCTTTCCAGGTTGTTTTTGGTTTGTGTTGTACTTTACTTATTACGCACGTGGCCCGCGCGGAAAGTGTCATTCATTTCTACGAACCGTGTTCTGCACCTCACACGCTGCCCCCTTCGTTCAGGCGGGAGGGGGTGCCAATGTGGAAGCGTCAAAACCATCAAACGAACACACCCCACACATCCTGCACTGTACATCATATCTGGTGTGGTGACTACAAAAAGCACAACAACATTGCGAGAAGGTGCTGGGAGACTTGCTTTTCCATTCACTCTCGACGATCAAACCCCCACCCCACACATCCTCACCCCCTCCTCTGCCCGGACTTATTACCTCTCAACGCTCCTGTATCTCATCACCTCCTACCCCCGATCACACCCCCACTCCCCACCCTCACATTCACAAGCCATTCGCATTGCCGCCACCCTGCCTACATAATGTTGTCCCCAAGAATACCCCTTGATGCACGCCCTCAGAAGGCTCCTCTCTCAAGATAACGGAGGCTTCCCGAAAGCCCCCGTTTTTCTTTGAGAATTAGGGGGATTGGGTGTGCGTCTCGGGGGAAGAGGAGGGAGCGTGGGTGTATCTTACAGCAACGAAAGGGGTGGTCCTCACTGAAGTGCAGAAACCGGTGCTGTTTCTGGTGCGTTTCCCTCATATCTTGAGAGGGGAATAATCACCGATTTTTGGCCCCGAAAATTGCCGGTCGTGAAGACCTGAAGACCTCACACGAGTTCGTGTCAAATCCAAAGATACGATGGGTGGGCCGGCGGAGTCATTGAGAGTGGGTGGCGGACCTGCCGAGTGTATTGAGACCCGCTCCGCCACCTTGCGGGGCGGGTCGTATGGATCATGCACCTCCCTGCTTCGATCAAGGCCCGCGCATTTTCCGGTTCGACGTCACCACACATTTTCCTCCGCAGAGGGTGAGGTGCAAGCAAATGAAACACGCCCAGTGCCACGCACGCCTCGTAGCAAGCGAATCCCTCCGGAAGAGGTTCCCCGTCGGCACCTCTTCCGGCTGAGCCTCTTAACACGGAGGCCACGCTCTGTTCCCCTCTGCACGAGGCAAAAAAAGGATGTCTGGCCCGCGTGCGTGCAAAACCAGCCGGGGCGACGTTGGCGGGGCGGTGCAGCTTGCAGCTCCCTGCTGAGCTGTGCCTCCAACCCAGCCTCCAACAATTCAAACGAAACAACAAATTACTGAGTCAAAAAAATAGCCACGCTCCTCTTCAGACTTCTTCTGGACCGCGAGGGGGAGGGGGGGGTTTGTTTTTCTAAAGCCTCATGAAAATTATACGGGCGAAGTTCTCTCTCGCCCCATCCCCCCCCCCCCTCTCTTCCTCTCAAAAACCCGACCAGGCATGTCGCTAAGCGTCGACCGTCGACCCAGTGATTTTGGGTTTCCCCCCCCATAAAAAAGCGTCGACCCAGTGGACTGGGTTGACGCTTGGTCGAGGCTTGGAGCGTCGACCTAGTGGAACTGGGTTGCCATTCAAGCCTGGACCAAGCGTCAACCCATTTATTACACTGGGTCGACGCTCACCAAGCGTCGACCAAGCGTCAACCCACTTTCACTGGGTCGACGTCGAAGAGAGTATGGTTTTGCAGGAACAGATGCTCACTACCGTGGCCTCCGGCGGCTGGGGGGCTCCGCCCCCCAGACCCCCCTGTGGCGTATGTCTCGTACTCAAGTCATTCGATTCCCATCAGGTCAGGGAATCCACCCACTCCAGTAGCCTCAGGAGGACGCAGCCAACTCACACAGAATCTGTACGCCCACAATGAACAGATGCTCACTACCGTGGCCTCCGGCGGATGGGGGGCTCTGCCCCCCAGACCCCCCATCTCGCGTGCCCGTCTAGTAACCAAGTCCTTGCGCTTTGACGGCCGTGACATATCAGGGGGCAGCGTCGAAATCATGGTCCCGAAAGCCATTTTTTGGTTTCCTCCGGCACCCGACGGCGCGAGCGGGAGAGGAACCACGGAAGGAACCCAGCGCCTCACACCGTGCCCACCTAGTGGTCCACCGATGGGAAAATTCAAAATTTGGCAACACGAGCGCGCGCGAAGCGCGCGCGAGAAAAATTGACCCCTAGTGTTTTCCCCCCTGATCCCCCCCCAAAACAGGAGCGTCAACCCACCAAATCTCCAAAATCGAAAAGTTAGCGACAGGCCTGAAACCCGACAGCGTGCCGCCTGGCGTGCTGCTCCCCTGAAGCTCCAGCCGACGCAAAGCGCCGCCAGGGCAAAGCGCCCCGAAACCTCCCTCTCCCCGCGTGCCTGAAGCCATTCCGCCAGATGCTGTCGCACTGTCCCACAGCTTCCTCAGCGCAAGTGCCAGCCGCACCACCCACCCCCTTTTGGATTTGTCCCCTCCCCTCTCCTTAGGCAATACTGCCCTGCTCTGCCGCCTCCAACTGCGACCTGCAATTCCCACCGATGCAGGCGTTCCCCGCTCTCCCCCCCACCTCCCCACCCCCCCTTCTGCTCGTTCTGTTGGCAAATCTCCGTCTCCTCTCGACAGTGTAGATGGTGTAAAAAGACAGAGCCGAGGTTCGATGATTCCTTTCCACTTTCCTGGCAAGGCCCGTTCTGTCAGGTGGTGCAATGTTATGGGTTCTGGGCGTTCTGGATGTGTATGGGGGAGGGGGGGGTGCACTATTTTTGGTATCGGCCGCACCGTAGCCAGCCCCCTATGATCACGCTCGCACGAGCGCCATCCTTTTGTGTGATGTGCCAATCGCCCCTTTTCATGGGATGTTTTTGTTTGTGTCAAAAAAAAACAGCTGACGGCTTCCAACTTTCGGTTGCCTGCCCACATGTGTCAGGCATTCCGACCGCAGGCCGAAAAGCATTTTGAAGCCGTGTTCTGCTTGGGCCACATGGGTGTGCCCAGTTCACACCGTGTTGCGAGCCACGTGTCTTGTGAAGGAATGGAGAGTGGTGTGTCCCCCATACCCCAACCCACCCCCACTCCCCCCCAGGCCCATAAGCTTACTCTCGGCCACCCCCCTCCCCTACCACCCAGTCATAGGCAACCAGAGAGAGCATGCCGCCCACACCTCTGAGGACCTCTCCAATCCTCACAGTTCGTTCTTTCTCAGGCGCCCTGCCTGGTGTGGTGTTCCGAAGCCCCCAGCTGAATGTGGGGGGTGTGTATGTGTGTTTTGTTTGCTACTGCGTTTGTTTACGCACTCACCCCATCCGTTTCTGCCTGAAGTTCCTGAGCTTTCGAGAAGACGTGTCACATCCCTGTGATATGCAGGCTGTCAGGTGGGGCGAAACCGGGGGCCTTTGCTGCAGGCTGTTTTCACTCAAAAAATTGAGGCAGCAGGGTGTACACCATACCATGGTGTGCTCAGAGCACCGATTCTCGGTCATCAGCCAATACTGTGTGCGCGCTACAAAGAAGTCGTGTGTGTTGTTATCTTGCCTGTTCACGTATGGTGGCAGTGGAGGCGACATCAGAGGTTACTCGGTGTACCTATCACTGAAGTGAAGATTGGTTCGACGTGTGGTTGTGGCTGGCTGGCAGCGGGTCGCCTGCAAGTCTGTGAGATATTTTGTGCGAGAGACACCACCCCTCCTTCGGGAAAGGCAATCACTTCCCCGAATAATAGGATACGCCCCAGAGGCGGCTGGGGCGTGCCTTGCGCTGGACGATAATGGGGTTTTGCAAAAAGCTCTCCCGTGAGTGGTTCGACGAAAAAAACAACCCGTCAGAAAATAACCCTGAAGGAACCGGAATCAGAAAGGCCCATGTGTGGTGTCGGAGGTGCGTGCCATTTATGTTGCTGCACCCTCTCCACGAAGCGATCACATCAAACGAATCACCACCTTGCTGCCCGACCTGGGTAGTGGGGCTGATCTTGCCAACCGGAAATACGTCTACGCGGGGTGTGGAGACTGGCCGTGCCGCAACACGCTGTCAAACAATGCAGCCACTAAGCCACGCTGCCGACGGATCCATTTCTCACCAACCATGGGAACCTGAAACACTTGCAACTGTGCAGCGCCACTGTCATTAAACCGTCGTGAACGATACGCTGCATACCGTTCGAACTTTAACGTATCACCGTCGCCGCTTGCTGCCACTGTGATACTTTGACCATCAAGACCTGACAGGGGATCCCGAGAACTGAAACCTAAACATCGCCATGACTGCCCAGTGGGTTTTCAGGAGGGCCCCCCGCCTGTGTCGGTGATTTGATTGTGAATACTTGCCTTTGCGGTAGTGCTTTCCCGCATCAGTGCCTCTTTGCGTCCTAGTGTAAACAATGATTTTCTTTCGTGTGCCGGCGTGCGTGTCGCACGATGTGCCGCATTCGCGCCCACACAGCGCCACAACGCGCCCACAGCGCCACCCCAGCCACAGGCAAAAGAACAAAACAATGCCGTGCGTGGCTTGGTTTCCTTCAGGCACACAGAACACCCCACACAACGTTATCTCTAAACTAAGTCACCCTGTGCCATCGCCCCATCGTGGTGTTGCGTCTGAGCTGGGTGCATGCCAGGGCCAGAAAGCCGTGCTGAATTGCACCGCAGCGGGGCCTGCGTTAAGACCCGGGGGGGGAGGGGGGATGGCGGTGGCCACACTGCAGATCTGGGCTAAACAAGATTCCATCTGTTCACCCTCTGACTCCTGAACCGTCAGATGCATGTCAGATTCACCTCAGATGGGAACTGGGTGGGATGCTCGCCTTGCCAGCATGCAACGAGCGCGGCATCCAGACCCCAACCCCAGGACAAGTCTGCTGGAAGCCACCCACCCACCCCCCCCCCCCCCTCCCCAACACGCCAACAGCAGGAATCGGGAGTTCCGTTCCGCCACAGACTCCGCCTGTGTCTCGACTGCTTCGGCTGTTCCTCTTTGGTTCCACACCCCGCCCCCCCCCCCCCCCCTTTTTCAAAATTCTTTGCGCACGGAATAAGTGCGATGAGTGGTGTGTATGCCGCATCCCGACGGAACAGTCGGAGGCAGTTGTTGGATTCCTCGAAGTGTTGTAGCGCAAAACGGGTCAGTCGGGAAGGGAACGGGGTGGGTGGGTGGGGGGGTGGGAATCACAGTTCTCAGTGACTCAGTCAATTTGACCGAGTCACAGAGCTCTGGGGGGGGGGGTTGTGTTAATGTGACTCGGTGCGTTCTCCGTCCCTCTATATAACGATCCAATGGGAAGAGCCACTATCCCGTATATATTATACTCGTTCAAAATCGTTCAAGACTCACGCGTGTGTGAAGTCAAAAAGTCAAGGATCAACTCATTTCCACAGATATGTCCAGCCTCCCCACCTCCCCGCACCTCCCCCCCCGGTCCACTGGTCTGCTCGCCGTCTACAGACCACCCCCACCCCACCCTACCCCACACGACCCTTTCCCTGGCATTCCATTTTCCTTTCCCCTTCCCCCGCTTCAGGTTCCCCTGCCTGTTATATGTGATGACGGCTGTCCCCCTTGGCCTGATATAGGAGCTGCCGTCCCCTCCCGCCCTCCCTTGGCTTCCCGGTTGCCACAGTTCTCTCGGCTGGGCGTGCCTCCCATGCAGGGCGGTGTTCGCCGCCGTGGTGAAGTGGTGCCAGTGGAGTGGCTGACTTGGTTGCCCCATCCCGTATTGAAGGATAGTGGGGAGGGTGGAGGTGGGAGCGAACGAAACAAAGTATCGCACAACAAAACGTCAAAGTCTTTGAAAGATCCCCCCCCCCTCCCAACTAAGAATCCCAGCCTGGCATGGGGGGAGTAGAGGCAATCGAATGTAGGGTCTCCCGGGAGACCAGGAGGAAGGTCCGGATTTTGACAGTTTTGACGCTTTCCCAGACGGGTTGGCAAATTCCTGTTGCAGGTTCAGGACGAACACACCGTTTTCCGCTCTATTTGTAGTCCTCCGGGAAAGTGCAAACTGCAGATGGGTTGTCCCAACTGGCGCAATGCTCACATTTTGTGATCACCATGTTTTGTGTCACTCTCCCCACACAAGCTTCCCTCACAGGCCTATATGAGATATAGGAGGTGCAATGTTTGCGCGAACTATGTTGCGTGAGGCCCAGGGGGCTGCTCAGCGTGTGCCCGTTGCTGTGGACGTGACCAACATTGGACAGGCACGTTGGCGCAACCTCAGGGGCGAGCAGAGCCGCGTGGACATCAAGGCCTGGGTGGATGGGGTGACCATCGACAACGAGAGCCTGGAACAGCTCCGGGCATGCTCCGAGCTGCCCATCATCCACTCCCACATCGCTGTCATGCCTGACGTGCACTACGGGAAGGCGGCGACTGTCGGCACCATCATTCCCACCAAGGGCGCTATCATCCCTGCTGCAGTGGGTGTGGACATCGGGTGTGGCATGGTTGCCGTGGAGACGACCCTGTCTGCCGATGACCTGCCCGACTCTCTGCGTGAGCTGCGCACCAACATCGAGATGCTGGTGCCGCATGGGCGCACACACAACGGCCAGAAGGGGCTCGACGCGGGGTCGTGGAGGGGCAACCCGTCGGACCGTGTCAAGCAGCTGTGGAAGTCGGAGCTGAAGTCTGGGTTCGACCGGCTTGTGTCACGCTACCCGCGCCTCTCGTACACCAACAACGACAACCATCTTGGCACGCTGGGGACCGGCAACCACTTCCTCGAGGTGCATCTCGATGAGAACGACAAGGTGTGGCTCATGCTGCACTCAGGTTCGCGCGGTGTTGGCAATGCCATCGGATTCTCGTTCATCGAGATGGCGAAGCGCGACATGGGCAAGGTATGCAGAACAGCGAAAGAGGGGCAGGCCGCGGGGGAGGCCGCACGTCCCACACGTCCCTGCGACGCTGGGATCCGCTGTCAGGGATAGGGTCGTGTGGGTGGGCCGCCCTGTGGGTGTGTGTGTGTGCGGAATGTGTTTCTCTGGGTTGCATCCCCATTTGCTGTTGCCTCCTGTTCTATCTGGCACCACACCCCCCCCACGAACAGCATCTCAGCAACCTCCCAGACTCCGACCTTGCGTATATCCGGGAAGGGAGCGACTACTTCGACGACTACGTGGAGGCTGTGGGGTGGGCACAGAAGTACGCACGGCTCAACCGCCAGCTGATGATGGAGTCAATGCTTGATGCGCTGCGCCGCACACGCGGGATCCCCCCATTCAAGGTATTTTGCCCCCCCCTCCCCACGCCACTTCGGCAGACTACACGAAGAGCGGGGTGTCACCTCCAGCAAGACACTCACCACGCCCCTCTTGGCTCTTCGATCACCACCACCACCCACAACAGTCCATCGGACGTGCCATCAACTGCCACCACAACTACGTGGAGAAGGAGAACCACTTCGGGCAGGACATCTGGGTGACCCGCAAGGGGGCAGTGCGTGCAGGTGCGGGCGAGCTCGGCATCATCCCAGGCAGCATGGGCACCGACTGCTACATCGTGCGGGGCAAGGGCAACCCAGAGAGCTTCTGCTCCTGCTCGCACGGGGCAGGGCGGGAGATGTCGCGTGTGCAGGCGCGTCGGTCGTTCTCCATCCAAGAGCACATGGCTGCCACAGAGGGGATCGAATGCCGAAAAGATAAGGACGTCCTGGATGAAACACCCATGGCATACAAACCGATCGCCAAGGTGATGGAGGCCCAGTCCGACCTGATCGAAGTTGTCGCCCGCCTGAAGCAGATTGTCTGCGTCAAGGGGTAATCTCCCCCCACACGCAGGCCGGGCAATTTGAGGCACGCACGGCGCTGGTCAGTTGTCGGCCCACGTCTCCAAACACTTGGCGACATCCAGTTGGTCGACACCTCCCCTCTGCTGCCCTGAAAGCCCCCCTTGTTGGGAGACGTGATTCTGTTTCTGGACTCTTTGCCCCCCCCTCCCCCCCAACCGGGGGAATCGCAGCACAACGCCATCTTGAGCAAGCTCGATGCGCTGCTGCCTCCGGAGCATTTTTTCACTTTCCCCCGTTCGGCCTACCAACCCGAGCGTGTCTGTGAAACGGCGCCCCTTCCAACCGGCTCTCCCCTTGGGAGGGGCGCAGTGAGCCTAGATGACCCTTAGATAGACGGTGGAGATCGTATTCTGTTAGGGCTCTCACTTTTCTGCAGTCACCTGTGTGTGGGAGGGGTGGAGTTGCGCATCCAAAGCTGTCGCCATTCGGTGTATCCGGTCGCGCAAAGGAAATGATTCACGTGCCGTATTTTTTTTGGGGGTTTTGGTTGTTGCGTTGCAACGGCACCAGCCCGTCTACACTATAAAGAAGCCGGTAGGAACTGGCTTAACGGGCCGCCTTTTAGCTTTTTATAACGTGCACCACACCCACACTGGATCTGCCGTGCCGCCAAGAATGCGATCCTGTTGAATTTTTCTTGTATCTCCCGCTGCTGGCCTGAGTCGTCAAGCGTTGCCGTGCCGAACTCCCGAGTCCCTCTCAGTCTCCATCGATCAGAGAGACGTGGGAAAGGCGTGGGGAGGTGCCTGTGTGTGGGTCGCCCCGCCACCCGGTCTAGCCCTCACCTCAGCCCCCTTCCCACCACCACCCCCCCTTCGGCGCTGGAGTGGAAAGAAACCACTGTTCGCACCCCCCCCCCCCCCTAGGGGGGGTCAAATGCCACCCTTTTACGTGGACACGGTGGGATCTTGTAAATTTTACATGTATAACTACAAGTATAATACATGTATTTTACATGTATAATACTTGCATGTCAACTATTATGCATGTATAATACATGTAAATGCCTGAAATATACATGTAAAATACATGTATATCAAGTAAAAATACATGTATAATACTTGCATGTCAACTATTATACATGTATTTTTACTTGATATATATGTATTTTACATGTATATTTCAGGCATTTACATGTATTTTACATGTATAATACTTGTCATGCAAGTATTATACATGTATAATACTTGCATGACAAGTAAAATACTTGCATGCAAGTAAAATACATGTATTTTACTTGCATGCAAGTATTTTACTTGTCATGCAAGTATTATACATGTATTTTACTTGTCATGCAAGTATTTTACATGTATAATACTTGCATGACAAGTATTATACATGTAAAATACATGTACCGTATACGTAAATATTATGGAACGGGCCCATTTTTGGCCGGTCCGTTCCATAATATTTACGTTCCAAAATATTTACAGGGCCAGTTGGGGACTCGGTGGTGAGGACGGCTTGCGTCAGGAATCGCGCGAAAAGTGCACGAGTAGGTCCCGTCAGGGACTCTGTACGCCGTCCGATCACCTGGTCCAAGTCCCCGAGTCGCAGAAAGCCCTGTAAATATTATGGAACGAAAAAAATCTGGAACGCCAACCCACCAGCGTTCCATAATATTTACGTTCCAAAATATTTACGTATACGGTATATCAAGTAAAAATACAAGTATAATAGTTGACATGCAAGTATTATACTTGTATTTTTACTTGATATACATGTATTTTACATGTATATTTCAGGCATATACACATGGATGTATTCAGATCTTAATAAGAGAGGAATTTTTTTCGCCAAATCTACCTCCTCCTCCTCTTAGATTAAGACCTTAGTCCATAAACGGCCCAAAAAAGCCCAACATCTGAATCCCCTTAATTAAGGTCTTAAACCTCTTAGTGTAACCTCTTTAAGGTCTTACACTCAGAGGTTAAGACCTTAGTTCGATCTTCAGCAATATTACGTTGACAGCGGGTGAACCCAGCAGGTTCCTGCACACACCCGCCCCCCGCGCCCCCACCACACGCACGTTCGTGCCCCCCCCCCCCACCACACACTCAGTTGACTCCAACACTCACATCCCCCACGAGGACTCTTATTTGCGTGGCAGCAAGTGGCAACATAGTGTGAGAGAAATGCCACACTGCAAAAGTACGCTTGAGTCACAGAGCGGCAGCAGAATACAGGTTGGAGTTTTGCCGCTCAGCGGATCATCTCACGCGGTGTACGCGTGTGCATTGATGGCAGAGACTGCCTCTTCGAAAGAAGCCAGCACATTCTTCGGGATGGTGGTGGGCTGGAGAATGTCGTCCTCCCACTCGACGACTTTCGGCCCAGTCGCAGCAGGATAGCCCTTCCGCAGGGTCCGGTCGAACTGGTTGGGTAGGTCCTGGTTGCAGGCATGGAAGAGGATTCGGGCCCGAGTTGATGCGTGCGCTGCCATGCGGGACGGGGGGAGCACACGGCGCGCGATAGAAAACACGCTGTCACACCCCAGAGTCGATGCAGTCACCGCCAGCAGATCAAGGCACAGAGTACGCAGCGCGCACTCCCCGTAGTTCAGCCAGAAGGAGTCCACATCGCCCTTCATGCCCTCCTTCTTGGAGTGATCCACATACTCTACCCACGCCGCCTCCTCGACTTCACGGAACGCCGGAATCCAGGCAGTGATATCCTGGAAGGACATCAGGTTGTCAGTGTTCCCCATGATCTTGACAGCACGTGGGTTCACGTGTCTCATCGCCTTCCAGTAGTAGTACGACCCCTCCGACTTGTTCCCCCACCACCGCACCTTCAGCTCCTCTGAGAGGACAGCTGCGACTGGGGACTTGGCATCCAGCAGGTCTTCCAGGGACTTCTTTTCCCGCTCGAGAAATTCTTTCTCTTTTTCCGTCTTGGCGTACGCGATGTTGTCAAGGTCCTGAATCTTCCCCTCCATGTCACCCCAAACAGAGTGGCTGTGCGACTTCTTCGAGGGGGTGGTGTAGGAAGCCAGCAGCTCCATGATCGGCGAATTTGCCCGCTCCATCTCCAGCAACTCCTTCTCCAGCCGTGTGACCCCCAGATCCTTGAGCAGCTGGCCCAGCTTCCCCATGCTGGGTGTCGTACTGCCCTGTTGGAGCTCGGTGCTCACGAACACGAACAGCGCCTTCATGCGCTGGCGCACGTGGGTGTACACTTCGATGCGAGACGAGTACCGAGTATCACCTGGGAGGGGGCACTTCACAGCCGGCACCTTCTCCTTTGTGTTGTTCTTTTTTGCAGCGTCGAGAACAGCATGCGCTGCTGGAAGGATATCCTTGAGGGTGGTAGCGGTGGAGACTGCCTCGTTCGGCTGGCGGAGGGCTGCACGGATCTTCCCGGCGCACGATTCGAAGAGATCGGCTTCCTCCTGCGGCGTGCAGTCCTCCCTGAGTTCTTCGACTTCCCCGAGGATGGTCTCCAGCGATGACACAGCAACTCCGGAGAGACACTCCATCTGCACTTCGACCCACCGTCTGTGCCGATACTTGTTCTCATCCCCGCCCAGCAAGTTGTTGAGTAGGCGGGACACCTCGAAGGCGGCACACCCCGGGAACTTCTTCTCCAGGTTGGCCAGCATCCAGGTCTCGCAGACGTCGCCACAGTTGTTCACCAAGTGTGGGACGCACGACACGAAGGGGACACCGAATGCTTCGGCGAGTTCACGGCTTGCAGCTGCGTTGGACCCGCCCTTGTCGGATCTGATGAGGAAGGGGGGGGGCAAGCTGAGGCGCGTCAGCTCGCGCTTGATGTCCTGCGACAGCTCGACCCCGGTCTGGCTCCCCCTCCGCTCCTCCGGACGTATGAAGATCAGCGATGCGGCGAATCCTACAGCGCTGAGGATGATGGCCGTCGCCTTCGTGTCGCCAATCCCACTGTTGTCATGCGACATGCAGTACCTCCCCCCCTTCAGCTTGGCCGTGATGACCTTCTCGCTGTCCTTCGTCAGCTCGTCGCCCAGCTTCTTCACCAGCGGAGCAACCTTCGGGGGGTCCTTGGGGATGCGTGTGCCTGCGAGGCAGGAGAGTACACCCTGCATCGCGCCCGCTGTGATCCCCGTGTAGAGCACCCCTTTCGCGATTTTGTCATGCAGAGCGGTTTCACTCGCTTCAAATGCAGTCACAATTGTGACCTGCCCCTCTTCCCCCTTCTTCTGCCTTGATTTCTTCCCCACGTGCTTGCTGCCGGTGAAGTGGTCCCCCAGGTCGCCTGCCTGGACATGGGGCATCCACAACACCTCGCAGATATCGCAGGAGGGGACCTCCTGAGCCGCTGCGTAAACGCTCGTCAGCTGCTTGGAATTCCTGTAGTGTGATTTGATGTCGCCGACCTTCACGCAGACACAGTCGGTGTGCTTCTTCATCTCCCTGCGGAGAGCATCGCCCAGTACCTTCCTCTGGGAGGGGGCAGGTGGGGGGTCAGCAGGGGGTGCGGCCGGCGCGTCGTCACCAACGTCCTCCGCCGGGGGATCTGCCAGGGCCCCCAGGTCCTGCGCGAGCTGCCTCCTGGCAGCAGTCTTCGCCCCCGCCTTCTTGCCCCGCTTCTTTTTGGGCTTTTCCTCCTCCGTGCCTCTTTCGCCAGCCAGGATGCGGGCCTTGGCAATGGCTGTGGCCAGCTGGGGCTTCGTGCCGGCCGCCTCCACCCCCTCCGCCTTCGCCAGGTCCACCAGAAACGACTTCGCCTTTTTCTGCAGCAACAGGGCTGCAGCATCTACGGCAACAGTTTGTGCCTGTGACAGCTCCGCAGTAATAGAATCCTCATCGGAGTCAGCCGCTCTCTTTGCCATATTGCGGCTGCTTGTGTGTGCCAGGTGTGGAAGTGAGGAACGCGCATACATACAAGCATGCAAAAAAGCGAATGTTATTTGGACCGTGCAGGCTTTTGCAGGATTGGGGGTGGGATGAGAGATTCCTGGGCTGATACCATCCTAGTCCGTCGAGCCGAGGTCAGTTTCTGAGCAAAGATGTTCTGTAACCCCTTCCCAATAGGGAAACCCCTGCAGAAAAACTAAGGTCTTAGAATTAAGAGGTTAAAACGCGGAATCTCTTAATAAGGTCTGAATATATCCATGTATACATGTATTATACATGTATAATAGTTGACATGCAAGTATTATACATGTATAATACATGTATATACTTGTAGTTATACATGTAAAATTTACAAGATCCCACCGTGGACAAACACGATTTTTCAAAAAACCGGCGCAGAGGCCCCAAAGCCCCCGTAAACCCTCCAAACCCCCCCAGATCGGTCCGGAAACCCATCGAACCCCACTTTTCCACCATTCCGGGCACCTCAGGTGCCCGAATTGGGGTACCTAAATTTTGTGCCACCGTTTGGTACCGTACAGTGCCACTGTGTGGGAGGTTGGAAAAGAAAATGCCCCAACACACCACATCTGAGGGTTGCAATGCATGTTGCTTGCCAACCACGTCATCCGGTGGGTGTCAGGCGCTATGTAGGTGGCATTAGCCAGGTCTTCGATGTGTTCTGGCTTGTATATATACCTCCCTGCCACCATGCACCGGGAGGCTGCCTGTAGGTACGGAACAGTCCAGATGGTCGTGTGATTCCTGTGCAGCAGTGCTCCACAACCGGGATGTGTTGACAACGACTGTTGCAACACGAGCTGTACATTCCGGGAACACATGAAGTGCGCTGTCGTGGTACCCATTGTGCCAGAATTGGTAGTTGCTGCGGTCTACTTTGCCTGGCCCAAGAGCACTGGTACTGAACGGTGCAATATGCGTGGCGAGGTGAATACAACGGAAGCGCGCAAAGTCAATACAGCTCTCGGATGGCGGGTGGTGGTGCCACTAGTGTGTGACGTTCACTCGAGGATACAACGCATCACAATGAATCAGCAACCGTGGACCGAGTACAATACGCTCTCTGTGGCTGGTGTGGGGGACAAAGGCAGTGCCTGTGCCGCAGGCAGGGAGGTATATATACAAGCCAGAACACATCGAAGACCTGGCTAATGCCACCTACATAGCGCCTGACACCCACCGGATGACGTGGTTGGCAAGCAACATGCATTGCAACCCTCAGATGTGGTGTGTTGGGGCATTTTCTTTTCCAACCTCCCACACAGTGGCACTGTACGGTACCAAACGGTGGCACAAAATTTAGGTACCCCAATTCGGGCACCTGAGGTGCCCGGAATGGTGGAAAAGTGGGGTTCGATGGGTTTCCGGACCGATCTGGGGGGGTTTGGAGGGTTTACGGGGGCTTTGGGGCCTCTGCGCCGGTTTTTTGAAAAATCGTGTTTGTCACCCCCATTTGACCCCCCCCTACCCCCCCCCCCCCCCCCTCCCCACCCCCCCTCTGGTT
This sequence comes from Rhynchopus euleeides, assembly GCA_963210315.1. Lineage (NCBI taxonomy): Eukaryota > Euglenozoa > Diplonemea > Diplonemida > Diplonemidae > Rhynchopus > Rhynchopus euleeides. The sequence goes on along the minus strand of OY723298.1, from coordinate 536,091 downwards.
TGGTCTGTGGATCCTTCATCGCGGCCAATATTTGCTGTTGGAGTGTACCCATCTATACCGCACAGACACACACACACACACACACACACACACCCACCCCCCTGGGATTTCGCGTAACCATAACCGTCCCTCCCCCCCCCCCCCCGCTCCTCTCCCCTCCCACTCGAAAGCAGACAGAGTGCATATTTTTTGGGCTGTCGGATCTCCACACGGCATAGGGGCGAGGTTATATCCCCCTTCTTATTGCAAAGCAACCCCTGAATCACCCCCTGCCCTTCGAGTGTGAAGGGCGGTGGTGGGTTGGGTTGGCTCGAGTTGAGCTTGGTTTGCCCCGGAAGCCACACACCATGGCTGTGGCTGAGATGCCTCAGATGCCCGGGGGCAGTGCTGTGACTGCGGTTGGGGGTGCTTTGCCCTCGGCATCCGGTGGTGGGGGTGACAACGCGTCTGCTCCCTCGAAGAGGGCTCGTGCAGACGATTTGGAGGAAAGCCTTCTGAGGATACAGAGCGTCTGCGAGGGGCTGATTTCCAGCGTTGCGAATGAGGAGAAGGAGACGAAGCGGGCCCGCATTGTCGAACAGCAGCTGCAGAAGCGGGAGAGCGAGAAGCTGGAGGAGAAGGAGTCACAACTGTCGGCGCTGAACAAACGCCTCGAGCTGTTCATCAGCACCGCTGAGGACCAGATCGCCCTCAACGTGGGGGGGCAGCCCTTCGTCACTACCAGACAGACGCTGCTCGCAGTGCCCGACACAGTGTTCACCGTGCTGCTGTCCGGGAGGTTCACCATCGACAGGGTTGAAGGCGCAATCCGGCTCGACCGCGATCCGACGTATTTTCCCTACATCCTGAACTATCTGAGGTCTGTCCGAGAGGAGGGTGGTGAGACGTTCTCTCTAAAGGGCGTGCCCCTGTCGTCAGCGGTGCGTATCGCGCATGAGGCTGAGTTCTACGGGCTTGAGCTGCTCAAGAAGATGGCAAAGAACTGTACCTCGCTGATCGTCTCGAAGGAGGTGGATGCGACGTACTCAACAGTGTCGCAGGCTCTGGAGAAGGCGCAGAATGGGGACCGGATTGTGGTGTTCCCCGGGACGTATTACGACAGCATCACCGTGGATAAGGATGTGGAGATCATCGGGGAGGGCCCGCGCGACAAGATAGTCCTCGTCACGACGGATGGGACACCCACCGCCACGTTTGACGGCGAAGGCAGGGGGCGGCTGATCAACATTTCGCTGCGCGAGATGAGCCGCTACGGCACCAGCACGCTGAATATCAAAGGGAGGAGCCACGCCTTCCTGGAGCACTGCGACCTGAGCACCCGGCAGGAGGCTAACACGGTGACGGTGTTCGAGACAGGCTCGCTCACCATGACGCGGTGCAGGATCCACGGGGCAAAGGGGAGCGCTGTGCAGCTGAAGGACCGTGCCCACGCCTTGATCCGCGAGAATGATTTTGTGAACATCGGGGCTGTGGGCCTGCTGGCGAGGATGCACTCGACATTTGTCCTCACGGGGAATGTGATATCGCAGGCGCAGTACGGCGGTGTCGATGCCGACGAGAGCTCGGAGGGCACCATCGCGAACAACTCGATCTCGCGGTGCTGGCGGGGTGGGGTGATCCTGCACGGCAAAGCGCGTGCGAGCATTACGGGCAATGTAATCCACAGGTGTGAATATGGGGTAAACGCATTCCCAGGGTCATCCATCACAAAGTTCGAGCATAACCGTGTGTACGACAACAGCGTCAGCGACCTGATGGGGATTGACGGTGCGGTTCAAGTCGGGCACGGGCATAGCCTCGAGAACACAACCAGCACACAGCCAGCAGACGGTGCTTTGTCAAGCACGCAGGGTACGCCAAACGCACTCCCGGCAGATGAGCCGATAGCACAGCACGACGTACCTCAAGGGTTCCAACTCGATTAGAGGGTGGGGCAGTGTTGCCTTGTGGGCAGCACCAGGGCAAGACTTAGCCCTCTGTTGGCCCCAGCTACGTGGTTGTCACCACCCGCAACAAATCACCCCGACGCTACTGTACCGCGCAGGGGTTGCAATACCGCTCGAAATGAAGGCTTCTCCTGGCCCCTCAGGCATCCACCCTCGTGTGCTTCCGTTAGGGCCATTTTTTTGGACGCCTTATCTTTTTTGCACGCTTTGTTTCCTGCTGGTTGGCGGGGCGCTCCTTCTTCTGCTCTGTCCAAACTAGCTTGGGGCATACACACAGCCCTGAAAGCTGTAACAATGTGCGGAGAGCGATCATCTAATGTTTCTTTAGCGGAGGCCCTCCTCCCACTTTTCATGCAAGTGCCGCGCCTTCTGGCATGGGGCCCTTCGAAAGGGAGAGTGGAGGGTTTCAAAGTTGTGAGTAACCCGTTTGTAAGTGTGCGTGTGGTTATAAAGTTTTAAGGCGGTGTCGCCCTGCACGGGCAGTAGCACCTCCCCTTCAGTATCGCACTCCCGAAGGATTCCCCAACACGACGTGACACCGGTTTCGACGCGTACTCTTCGTACCCCTCCCCCCGGCCGCGTCTCTTCAGCGAAGAACCGGGGATAATCGGACCAGGGCTAGCTAAACCCTGGTGGTGTCACGGGTGGGGTTGGAGAGGGAGAAAAAGGAAGAAATGAAGTTGCGAAAAAGTCAAACACTGACACGTGAAATCAATAAAAAGGGTGGTATATATCGCCCCCTTGCTGCGACGTAGACACTAAAGAGTCAGGCCGCTTCAAGAGTCTTGAGGGCTTGAAGGAAGAAGCAGGTTGCTGATGAGTCTCAGGAGCAGGCACCTTTTGTCCGCCCACATGACCTTCGCCCGAAGGCGAACCTCGTCCAGCTTGACTCGATCGCCACAGAGAAGGGGATCATTCTCCACTGTGGTGAACATCTTAAAAACCGAGGGTGCAGAGGTGGGGCAGCCCGCTGGTGCGACAGCAGACCGCCCCCGGATAGCTATAACTAGTGCATAGGAAGAATACGACGGCACACGCAACAGATGCCGAAGGCACAACGGCGGGTCACTTTTAACCACCAGAGGAGTGGCACTCCCGAGGGGTGGGGTAGGGGGGAAGTCACAACACTTTCGAAGGAAGTAAAGGGGCAAATGGGATGTTTTGTGCAAGGTAGAAAGGAAGTCACAACATGAGGCAGGGGGGATCGCTCATCAGGCCTGGGGGATTTTGAGGGTTTGTGTGTGGTTATAAAGTTTTAAGGCGGCGTCGCCCTGCACGGGCAGTAGCACCTCCCCTTCAGTATCGCACTCCCGAAGGATTCCCCAACACGACGTGACACCGGTTTCGACGCGTACTCTTCGTACCCCTCCCCCCGGCCGCGTCTCTTCAGCGAAGAACCGGGGATAATCGGACCAGGGCTAGCTAAACCCTGGTGGTGTCACGGGTGGGGTTGGAGAGGGAGAAAAGGAAGAAATGAAGTTGCGAAAAAGTCAAACACTGACACGTGAAATCAATAAAAAAGCGGTATATATCGCCCCCTTGCTGCGACAAAGACACTAAATAGTCAGGCCGCTCCAAGAGTCTTGAGGGCTTGTAAGTGTGCGTGTGTGTGGAAGCGTCGCCGCAACGCCAAGTGCAGAAGGGTTGTGACACACTGTGTGCCCCCTATGATCCTCTGCCTCTCGTTGCAACTGCGATACTGTAAGGTGACCTCGTCACTGCTCCGGTCTGCCTCCAATAGGAGGTCACGTTCTGTTCGGCACAGTCTGGCTCGCGAAACCAGCCGTAGACACGTTAAGGGTCTAGTTTCACGGGATATGTGAAGCGATGAGGGGGTGTGGCTTGCACTGCTCCAAGATGAAGAAATTCAAACACTCACGGCCTCCCAGGCGGAGATCAACCGTGCGCTGTAGCTGTCTCGACACACCTGCCTGAACAGAAGCTGTGCAAACCATGAAAAGGCTCATACCAGAGGAGTCCGTGTCCGTGGCGTGCTCTAACTTTACGTGTAACTGAGTGTTGAAGTTGACCCTGGGTTGGCCGGGAGTGGCCTTCTGGGAGGAGGGGGGGGTGTGGTGATGTGGTGGGGTGGTTGGGGGTGGGGGGGGGGGGGCTCATTTCTCTACACTGCTGCCTGGAAACAACGTTGTTGGTCGCTAAACTCACGTCAAATCGCCCTGTCGGGTGGCGTGGCAGGAGGGGGGGGGGGTTTGAGGGACTGGCGCTTCCCCAGCGTGCCCCCCCGCCCCTCTACTTCTACTTCACTACCCCCTGCGTGAACGCAGTGCGATTATGTTCTGCTCCCCTGCGTGCTTCCCCTCGCAGGCAGCGGACGCCCATCCCAGGCACTGCAGCAAGCGCAGGCCAAAGCCCACCATGATTCATGCCACTCCCACTGGTGAAGAAGATGACTGTTTTGCGAAAGCCTGATCATGCGCTCCTAGAACCCTCGGTGTTCACTTGGCTGGCAACGTTTGTGTGGTGCAGGTGTGATGCCATCTGACCCCTGTTTAAGTTGCTCCCTAACTGCGAGAGACCGGCGCTGTGCCATTTGTTTTAGGTTTCCCCTCTTTCCATGTTACCACTTCGTGTCTCGGGGGTCTCTTTCATCCGAACAAGGGTGTGTATATTTTGGTGTGGCAGGTGCGAACAAACTTTCTCGGGCGGCAGTGTGTCAGTTCCTCGCTTCTTTGCGGGACCTGAGCAACGAGGACGTGCTGTGGCATCACCTGCCTCATCACCAGGGGGGCATTCCTTTGCCCCTCATTAAAGCTGCCAAGGCAAGCAGGGTGCACATCGACACTTCCATGGCTTCCATAAATAAGAACCATTTTTTCTCTTTCCCCTCTTCCCATGCGTGCCCACACCGATCGTCATCAATGCGTGTTCTGCGTGGTATGTTCACAGAGGCAACCCCAGAGCGCACGTCAGTTGGAGTATCGCAACGAGTAGTGCTTGGTGCCCACCGTGGCGGAGTGCAATTTAGCACGGCTCAGGATTGTGTGGTGGGGTGTGCATTTAGTAACGAACTGGCATCGTGCGGAATCATCAGGGGGCCACGTGCATGACATCTTGTATTGGGGAGGGCACCCTCTTCTGGCGCGGCAACAGCGGGGAAGGGAAGGGCTGTGCTTTCTGGGGGATTTCTCCACCCGAGGCGGGTGTCCCGCTCGAATGACTCAAACGCTGCCGGCTGGGGGGCGTGCCAATTACACGAGTGGGTGTGTCCTCAGAGCAGGTGGGTAGCATTGTCATGAACCCATTCTTGCGCTCGCTCATCAACGCAGGCGCGACAGGCACGGTGAAGGATTAGCATGGGCGGCAGTGCTGTTGGCTGGTAGCAATCTGTGATCCCCCATCCCTGGCAGGCCCTGGTTCAGCATCTACTGCGATGTCTCTCGGATGATTTGAATGTATTCTGGCCGTCTCTTGCTGCCCCCGTTGAGGCGATGCTGTTCCGAGTTCGAGCATCTTTCCAAGTACCAAACAGTGACCCCCCCCCCCCCCCCCCCCTCCCGCCTACATTCTACTCTTTACCCCCCCCCCCCCAGGCCTCTGGCTAATTCGGGTCGAACGTTAAGTTTCTCCGTGCCGGGGGGGGGAGGGGGGGGGGGCTACCCTACCCTACACGGTGGGATCTTGTAAATTTTACATGTATAACTACAAGTATATACATGTATTATACATGTATAATACTTGCATGTCAACTATTATACATGTTGGGGTAATCAGGCTGGGGGAAAAAACAACAAATCACAACGAATCACACCCGATCACAACAAATCACAACGCCAAATGTTGTGATTTGTTGTGATTTGTTGCGATTTGTTGCGATTTGTTGTGGCCAGTTGTGATTTGTTGCGACCAGTTGTGACGACTTGTGACCCTTTTGTGATGAGTTGTGATGAGGTGTGATCTGTTGTGATCTGTTGTGATCTGTTGTGATCGCGATCCAAAATTTCAAAAATTTAAAATTTTGGATCGCGATCACAACAGATCACAACAGATCACACCTCATCACAACTCATCACAAAAGGGTCACAAGTCGTCACAACTGGTCACAACAAATCACACCACGTCACACCTAGTCGCAAAAAATCACAACAAATCACAACATTTGCCTTGTGATTTGTTGTGATCTGTTGTGATCGGGTGTGATTTGTTGTTTTTTTCCCCAGCCTGATTACCCCACATGTATAATACATGTATATGCCTGAAATATACATGTAAAATACAAAAATCGACGAGGAAAAATCGACGAGGTCGCAGCGTCAGGGCGTTCTGGGCTGGCTGGTGGTGGTTGGGACAAGACCGACGAGATTAGAAGCGGCACTGGTAGACGGGTTTTGAGGCCCCCCGCCCCCAGGTTCCCCCTGCCCACCTGGACGGACCCAAGTGCCTCACACCGGATCTCTCCCCACCCGGTGGTCCACCTGACGGATACGTGAAAATACATGTATATCAAGTAAAAATACATGTATGATACTTGCATGTCAACTATTATACATGTATTTTTACTTGATATACATGTATTTTACATGTATATTTCAGGCATTTACATGTATTTTACATGTATAATACTTGTCATGCAAGTATTATACCGTAAACGGAAAAAGGGTGGAACGTAAAAATGTTCCAAGTTCCCAAAAAAAGGCCAAACGTTCCATCTTTTTTACGGTCCACTATTTATTGGGACTGAATATGGAAAAGACAATGCGATTTTCGCCCGCGGGCTGGTGGGTTGCGGGGCGCGGACTGCGGCCACGCCGTAGACTCCCACACGTAGGCCTCCCGACCTCCCAGCTTTGGACCCTCCCTCCACCACCGCAACCAACGCCAGCAAGAGAAGCAAGGCATCCCTGCATGTGGAAAGGGCACGATCACCACCACTCACCTCGAGACTCACCCACCACCACACCTCGAGAAGACATTACATACAAGTTATACAGACAGAGTATCTAAAGGGACATCAAGAGAGGGAGGGTGACGGGTTTGCGGGACATTTACAGGGGCATAAACAGAGAGAGGGGATGTGGCACAGTGCTCAGCACTCAGCACTGAAGTCGAGTGACGACAGGATCCTCTCCATCTCTGCCAATTCTGCGGGGGTCGTCAGCGCTGCGTCCGGGTGCACCTCGGTTGGAGGGTCGTAGTCAGCAACAGCATCATCGGTACTTGCTGCGAGCGTTCCGGGGTCGGCGATGATGCCAGCGCGGACGAACGTTTTCACGACGGAGCTCGGCTTCACCTTGCTGAACCCACGGCACAGCCAGGCGAGATGGCGGTCGCGCATGTCCGCGGCGGTCACCTTCGTCGTCCTGGCCAGGTCAGCCATCAACTCCTGGTCGTCGAGCTCAGGGTTCTGGGCGACGAACGACACGAAATGCAGGTTCTCCGCGTCGAACACGATCAGCGGCCCGGAACGGATCTCCGTGAGGGTCGCGGCCCACTGCACCTCGGACAGGGTGATCAGCCTCACACTGGTGTAGTACTCCCGGTTGAGTGCGCCCACAGCAGCCTGGGCGGCGGGGTATGGGAGGCGCTGTGCCTCGGTGAACTGCGCAGCGTCACCATTCGCAGAACGCAGTTCCTCCAGCACCTGCTGAACAGCATCCTGTGCGCCGGGAATGCCTTCCGTGTCAGTGGGGATCACCTTCTCGAGCAGGTTGAGAGCATCCTTGACCTTCGGGAGGTAGGCCTTCCGCACGCCGTAGCTGTTGAGACACAGCTCCACAGCACGCAGGGCGTACCACCCACTCGCGTTGTCCCCAGGGTGAACCCAGTCCGCACAACCCGGAGACACCACGATGCTTGCCCTTGTGCCGGCAAGGACTGCGTTGCGGAAGGCGGCTGTCTTCACGGACGAATCGTACACCATCACTTCATGCGACCCCATCCCTGCGAAGAGGAAAGGGGTGCCAGTTTTCGCAAGGGCACGGGTTTTCCTCTTCTCGTCACGCCGGAACAGCTTGGTGCAGACACCGGTGTACCACTTCGAGAACTTTTCGCGGAGGTATTTCTTGATGTAGGCATTGAAGCCCAGGTCCAGCGGCTGCAAGAAAGCAGTAAACCCCGGAGGAATATCGACAGTCACGATGCCGCTCTCTGCGAGTGCTGCAGCAACCTTCTCGGTCTGTTGGCCCGTGAACTTGTCGATGATCAACAAGGATTTCTGCTCCTCCCCGAGCCCCTTGGTCTCTTTGACACCCGTGAGGTATGGCACCAACACCTTCTCGATGTATTCGAGGGTGGTTGCTTCGGACGCCCAGTGTTTCGGATTGGCAGTCAAGTGCCAGGTTTCCCCGTACGTCTCCAGGTACTCCTCCTCGAAGCGTCCGTGTGAGCGGGAAGTTAGGCCACCGTATATCAGCTGGACAGGGAGGAGATCGCCGGTCGCACTGGCGCCGAATACACCCGTAATCGCCTTCTTTTCGTCGGACTTCGAGAGCGGCACGTATGACGCGCCCTTCTTGTCGAAGGTCTTTGTGGTACCTGGCAGGAGGGGAAGGGCAGTGTGGTCGACATTCACCACCAAATCATCTGGGATGTTGTGCTGTGCCCTCAGACGTTGCACCTCCCCCTCGAACTCAGCCTTGGCCCGTTCCAGCAAACCCGGACTGTGGCACACCGCCGTTGTCCGCATTCGCAAGGTCCATCCCTGCGCAGCGAGGTACTTCCGAGCCCATTCCGTGCCGAGAGCTGTCTCAGAATCAATCCTGCTTGGATCACTGCTGGCACTCACCAGGCCTCGCGCGGAGGCGGACACAGTCTCAGCTGAAACCTGCGTCCCGCACCGCCTCAGGGCGCGCAACAACTGCATCAGCCTGGTCTCCTCGCTGTCGGTGAGGATTGCGGGCCGGCCGCGCTTCTGCGGGGGGGGAAGCACCACCTCCTCTGTCACCTCACCGAGAAGAGCTGCGGCACGCTTCCGCTTGCCCAGCTCTTCCCGGTAGAGGGTCGCAAAACGGGAGGCGGAGCTCTTCGAGAGCTTCCTCCGTCCTGCGAGAGGGGCGTTCCAATCGGCAACGACTGCCGAGAGCTTCCCCTCCACCACCTTCCGGCCGATCTCCAGCTTTTCGGCCGGGCTCCAGTCACCACCGCCGGTAGGCCCCTGTGAGGATGCCTGCTGGTCGCGCACTGCACGCGTCACACTTTCAGCCTCAGCCCGCGAAATCGGACAAGCGCCGTTGCTGCCGGGGGTGTACGCTGCACGGGGCACCGTGAAGAGCAACATGCTCTTCTGCTTCGGTTCACGCTTTGGAGGCATGTGTGTGCGTGTCCCTGCAAACTGGGGGAAAGTGCGTGAGGACAGCGGGAAGATCAACGAAAACAACAAGGCGAGGCGGCAACGGAGAGGGACATGGAGAGGGGGGGGGGCGGGGGCGAGCGCGTGACTAGCATCTGGAGTCTCTCAAGGCCGAACGAGACATATTTCGAGATACCACCCCAAACTCACACGCCACGGTTGTCGGGAGACTGACGACGTTGTCGTCTGTAAGTCCGCCCCAACCCCCTCACTTACGAATTCCAACGGAGATTTGGAATTCACGGGCCCCGAACATTGTTCCGTGTAGTACCATGCAAGGAGCGTTCCGGTAGAAGTAAAGGTAGAACCTGCTGCGCTAGCCCACATAAGCAGCCTCAGTACGGCAAGGCGCGCAGACAGAAGCTGAGACCACCGGGCTCCCTCCAGATGTAAATTCGTGAATCAGTGCCCGGAAAATTCAGGGAAATCGTACTCCTTTCGCTTTAGTGTAGTACACCCTGCAGAAACTGTGGGAGAACAGTTCCGGACTGTTGAGGCCCTGTGGTGTTAATCCTGAAGCTTCAGTCGTACGATTTCCTTGGTTCCTTCGCGACTTCGTCGCGAAGGAACTCGTAAAAAAAAAAACGCCAAGTCCACTATCCCAACCGTAAAATAGGTGGACCGTAAAAATGTTCCAAGTTCCGGAAAAATCCCATTTGTTCCATCTTTTTTACGTTCCAACTATAGTACGGTTCACCTTTATTACGGTCCACAATATTTCCGTTTACGGTACATGTAAAATACTTGCATGACAAGTATTATACATGTAAAATACATGTAAATGCCTGAAATATACATGTAAAATACATGTATATCAAGTAAAAATACATGTATAATAGTTGACATGCAAGTATTATACATGTACCGTAAACGGAAAAAGGGTGGACCGTAAAAATGTTCCAAGTTCCCAAAAAAAGGCCAAACGTTCCATCTTTTTTACGGTCCACCATTTATTGGGACTGAATATGGAAAAGACAATGCGTTTTTCGCCCGCGGGCTGGTGGGTTGCGGGGCGCGGACTGCGGCCTCCACGCCGCAGACACCCACACGTAGGCCTCCCGACCTCCCAGCTTTGGACCCTCCCTCCACCACCGCAACCAACACCAGCAAGAGAAGCAAGTCCTCCCTGCGTGTGGAAAAGGCACGATCACCACCACTCACCTCGAGAAGTGTAGTACCATGCAAGGAGCATTCCGGTAGAAGTAAAAGTAGAACCTGCTGCACGAGCCCACAAAAGCAGCCACAGTACGGCAGGGCGCGCAGACAGAAGCTGAGACCACCGGGCTCCCTCCAGATGTAAATTCGTGAATCAGTGCCCGGAAAATTAAGGGAAATCGTACTCCTTTAGTGTAGTACACCCTGCAGTAACTGTGGGAGAACAGTTCCCGGACGATGGTGAGCGCACACTCTGTGCTGAGGCCCAGTCGTACGATTTCCTTGGTTCCTTCGCGACGAAGTCGCGAAGGAACTCGTAAAAAAAACCGCCAAGTCCACGATCCCAACCGTAAAATAGGTGGACCGTAAAAATGTTCCAAGTTCCGGAAAAATCCCATTTGTTCCATCTTTTTTACGGTCCACCTATAGTACGGTTCACCTTTATTACGGTCCACAATATTTCCGTTTACGGTATTTTTACTTGATATACATGTATTTTACATGTATATTTCAGGCATATACATGTATTATACATGTATAATAGTTGACATGCAAGTATTATACATGTATAATACATGTATACCGTAAACGGAAAAAGGGTGGACCGTAAAAATGTTCCAAGTTCCCAAAAAAAGGCCAAACGTTCCATCTTTTTTACGGTCCACCATTTATTGGGACTGAATATGGAAAAGACAATGCGTTTTTCCAGGGTAAAAGATAGGGTTCCGCGCTGCGCGCCGAAAACCGGGGGTAATCGGGGGTAAAATTTCAGCCATTTCCCCAACTGGAAGGGCTTCCCTTCCCACAACCCCACCCCACCCCACGCCACTCAACTGGGATGGGCAGGGTGGCTCCTCTGCGGGGGCCGCTGCCAGGTCCGAGAGGAGCGCGCTCCTTCTTGGCGCCAACGCGAAGGAGCCAGTCGATGAGAAAGGCGTTCGGGAGAGCGCGGTGGTGTTGAAAGCACCGCAGGTTGCCCTTGCAGACTTGGTTCTGGACAGGCACAGGCCACATGGGGGGTCTGGGGGGCGGAGCCCCCCAGCCGCCGGAGGCCACGGTAGTGAGCATCTGTTCCTTGTAACCGTACGATTCTGTGAGCTGCCTGCATCCTCCCGGGTGGTCTGTATTCCATCCCCAATTGACCTCAAAGGGTGTTGGATATAAGACAGGCAGACGGCACAGGGGGGTCTGGGGGGCGGAGCCCCCCAGCCGCCGGAGGCCACGGTAGCGAACAGCTGATTCTGCTCCATAGTCGCACGCCGCATGTAGTCAACGTGCACCTTGTGCTCAACAGGTTCATCGGGCTAACCCTGGGGCAGGGCACTGTGCTCTTGCCCCCGGCCTCCTCTGGCCAAAAAGTACCCTGGAATAGTACCCGGACAGAATCTCAGAAAAATCCCGGTGGAAAAAAAAAAGAGGCACCCCCCGTTTTTCGGGGCAAAATCTCAAAAACCGGGGCTAAGCCCCGTTTTTCGTAACAGTATCTTAAACACTGGTTTTTCGCCCGCGGGCTGGTGGGTTGCGGGGCGCGGACTGCGGCCTCCACGCCGCAGACACCCACACGTAGGCCTCCCGACCTCCCAGCTTTGGACCCTCCCTCCACCACCGCAACCAACACCAGCAAGAGAAGCAAGTCCTCCCTGCGTGTGGAAAAGGCACGATCACCACCACTCACCTCGAGACTCACCCACCACCACACCTCGAGAAGTGTAGTACCATGCAAGGAGCATTCCGGTAGAAGTAAAAGTAGAACCTGCTGCACGAGCCCACAAAAGCAGCCACAGTACGGCAGGGCGCGCAGACAGAAGCTGAGACCACCGGGCTCCCTCCAGATGTAAATTCGTGAATCAGTGCCCGGAAAATTAAGGGAAATCGTACTCCTTTAGTGTAGTACACCCTGCAGTAACTGTGGGAGAACAGTTCCCGGACGATGGTGAGCGCACACTCTGTGCTGAGGCCCTGTGGTGTTAATCCTGCAGCTTCAGTCGTACGATTTCCTTGGTTCCTTCGCGACTTCGTCGCGAAGGAACTCGTAAAAAAAACCGCCAAGTCCACGATCCCAACCGTAAAATAGGTGGACCGTAAAAATGTTCCAAGTTCCGGAAAAATCCCATTTGTTCCATCTTTTTTACGGTCCACCTATAGTACGGTTCACCTTTATTACGGTCCACAATATTTCCGTTTACGGTATACTTGTAGTTATACATGTAAAATTTACAAGATCCCACCGTGTACCCTAGGGTTGGGGCCGCCGGGATCCCAGATTTTTTGGTAATTTCCAGGTGTGGGTAGGGGGACCTTTTCGAATTTTTTTTTTCGAGGGGTGCCCATTTTGGCGATTTGGGCCCGATTTCGAGGGTTACGGGTGACCCTAGACCCTACCCAACCCTAGGGTTGGGGTTGGGGTTAACTCCAGACCCTACCCTCACCCTAGGGTTAGGGTTAACCCTAGACCCTACCCTGGGGTTAGGGTTAACCCTATACCCTACCCAACCCTAGGGTTAGGGTGAGGGTTAACCCTACACCCTACCCAACCCTAGGGTTGGGGTTGGGGTTAACCCTATACCCTACCCAACCCTAGGGTTAGGGTTAGGGTTAACCCTAGACCCTACCCTGGGGTTAGGGTTAACCCTATACCCTACCCAACCCTAGGGTTAGGGTGAGGGTTAACCCTACACCCTACCCAACCCTACACCCAACCCTACCCTAGGGTTAGGGTTAGGGTTAACCCTAGACCCAACCCAACCCTAGGGTTAGGGTTCGGGTTAACCCTAGACCCAACCCAACCCTAGGGTTAGGGTTGGGGTTAACCCTATACCCTACCCAACCCTAGGGTTAGGGTCAGGGTTAACCCTAGACCCAACCCAACCCTAGGGTTAGGGTTAGGGTTAACCCTATACCCAACCCAACCCTAGGGTTAGGGTTAACCCAACCCAACCCTAGGGTTAGGGTTAACCCTACACCCTACCCAACCCTAGGGTTAGGGTCAGGGTTAACCCTAGACCCAACCCAACCCTAGGGTTAGGGTTAACCCTATACCCCACCCAACCCTAGGGTTAGGGTTAGGGTTAACCCTATACCCAACCCTACCCTAGGGTTAGGGTTAACCCTATACCCTACCCAACCCTAGGGTTAGGGTTGGGGTTAACCCTATACCCTACCCTCACCCTAGGGTTAGGGTTAACCCTATACCCAACCCAACCCTAGGGTTAGGGTTAACCCAAGACCCAACCCTACCCTAGGGTTAGGGTTAGGGTTAACCCTATACACAACCCAACCCTAGGGTTAGGGTCAGGGTTAACCCTAGACCCAACCCAACCCTAGGGTTAGGGTTGGGGTTAACCCTATACCCTACCCAACCCTAGGGTTAGGGTCAGGGTTAACCCTAGACCCAACCCAACCCTAGGGTTAGGGTTAACCCTATACCCTACCCAACCCTAGGGTTAGGGTTGGGGTTAACCCTATACCCAACCCAACCCTAGGGTTAGGGTTAACCCAAGACCCAACCCTACCCTAGGGTTAGGGTTAGGGTTAACCCTATACACAACCCAACCCTAGGGTTAGGGTTGGGGGTTAACCCAAGACCCTGCCCGACCCTAGGGTTAGGGTTCACCCTAGACCCGACCCAACCCTCGGATCAGGGTTGGGGTTAACCCTATACCCTACCCGAACCCTAGGGTAGGGTCTAGGGTCAACCCTGACCCTAACCCTAGGGTTGGGTCAAGGGTTAACCCTAACCCTAGGGTTGGGTAGGGTCTAGGGTTAACCCTGACCCTAACCCTAGGGTTAGGGTAGGGTCTAGGGTCAACCCTGACCCTAACCCTAGGGTTGGGTAGGGTCCAGGGTTAACCCTAACCCTAACCCGAGGGTTGGGTAGGGTCTAGGGTCAACCCTGACCCTAACCCGAGGGTTGGGTAGGGTCTAGGGTTAACCCTAACCCTAACCCTAGGGTTGGGTAGGGTCTAGGGTTAACCCTGACCCTAACCCTAGGGTTGGGTAGGGTCTAGGGTTAACCCTAACCCTAGGGTTAGGGTAGGGTCTAGGGTCAACCCTAACCCTAACCCTAGGGTTGGGTCAAGGGTTAACCCTAACCCTAACCCTAGGGTTAGGGTAGGGTCTAGGGTTAACCCTGACCCTAACCCTAGGGTTAGGGTAGGGTCTAGGGTCAACCCTAACCCTAACCCTAGGGTTAGGGTAGGGTCTAGGGTCAACCCTGACCCTAACCCGAGGGTTGGGTAGGGTCTAGGGTTAACCCTAACCCTAACCCTAGGGTTAGGGTAGGGTCTAGGGTTAACCCTAACCCTAGGGTTAGGGTAGGGTCTAGGGTCAACCCTAACCCTATCCCTAGGGTTGGGTCAAGGGTTAACCCTAACCCTAGGGTTGGGTAGGGTCTAGGGTCAACCCTGACCCTTACCCTAGGGTTGGGTAGGGTCTGGGGTCAACCCTGACCCTAACCCTTGGGTTGGGTTGGGTCTAGGATCAACCCTGGCCCTGACCCCTGGGTTGGGTAGGGTCGTGTTGGGTCGGGTTATGGGTACCCAACCCTCACCCTAGGGTAGGGTTGGGTCGGGTTGTGGGTACCCCCGACGTGCTGTAGGGTACACGGTGGGATCTTGTAAATTTTACATGTATAACTACAAGTATACCGTAAACGGAAAAAGGGTGGACCGTAAAAATGTTCCAAGTTCCCAAAAAAAGGCCAAACGTTCCATCTTTTTTACGGTCCACTATTTATTGGGACTGCATATGGAAAAGACAATGCGATTTTCGCCCGCGGGCTGGTGGGTTGCGGGGCGCGGACTGCGGCCTCCACGCCGCAGACTCCCGCACGTAGGCCTCCCGACCTCCCAGCTTTGGACCCTCCCTCCACCACCGCAACCAACACCAGCAAGAGAAGCAAGTCCTCCCTGCGTGTGGAAAGGGCACGATCACCACCACTCACCTCGAGACTCACCCACCACCACACCTCGAGAAGTGTAGTACCATGCAAGGAGCGTTCCGGTAGAAGTAAAAGTAGAACCTGATGCACGAGCCCACAAAAGCAGCCACAGTACGGCAGGGCGCGCAGACAGAAGCTGAGACCACCGGGCTCCCTCCAGATGTAAATTCGTGAATCAGTGCCCGGAAAATTCAGGGAAATCGTACTCCTTTAGTGTAGTACACCCTGCAGTAACTGTGGGAGAACAGTTCCCGGACGATGGTGAGCGCACACTCTGTGCTGAGGCTCTGTGGTGTTAATCCTGCAGCTTCAGTCGTACGATTTCCTTGGTTCCTTCGCGACTTCGTCACGAAGGAACTCGTAAAAAAAACCGCCAAGTCCACTATCCCAACCGTAAAATAGGTGGACCGTAAAAATGTTCCAAGTTCCGGAAAAATCCCATTTGTTCCATCTTTTTTACGGTCCACCTATAGTACGGTTCACCTTTATTACGGTCCACAATATTTCCGTTTACGGTATACATGTATTATACATGTATAATACTTGCATGTCAACTATTATACATGTATAATACATGTATATGCCTGAAATATACATGTAAAATACATGTATATCAAGTAAAAATACAAGTATAATACTTGCATGTCAACTATTATACTTGTATTTTTACTTGATATACATGTATTTTACATGTATATTTCAGGCATTTACATGTATTTTACATGTATAATACTTGTCATGCAAGTATTATACATGTAAAATACTTGCATGACAAGTAAAATACATGTATAATACTTGCATGACAAGTATTATACATGTAGAATACATGTAAATGCCTGAAATATACATGTAAAATACATGTACCGTAAACGGAAATATTGTGGACCGTAATAAAGGTGAACCGTACTATAGGTGGACCGTAAAAAAGATGGAACAAATGGGATTTTTCCGGAACTTGGAACATTTTTACGGTCCACCTATTTTACGGTTGGGATAGTGGACTTGGCGGTTTTTTTTACGAGTTCCTTCGCGACGAAGTCGAGAAGGAACCAAGGAAATCGCACGACTGAAGCTGCAGGATTAACACCACAGGGCCTCAACACAGAGTGTGCGCTCACCTCGTCCGGAACTGCTCTCCCACAGTTACTGCAGGGTGTACTACACTAAAGGAGTACGATTTCCCTGGATTTTCCGGGCACTGATTCACGAATTTACATCTGGAGGGAGCCCGGTGGTCTCAGCTTCTGTCTGCGCTCCCTGCCGTACCGTGGCTGCTTATGTGGGCTAGCGCAGCAGGTTCTACTTTTACTTCTACCGGAACGCTCCTTGCATGGTACTACACTTCTCGAGGTGTGTGGGTGAGTCTCGAGGTGAGTGGTGGTGATCGTGTCCTTTCCACACACAGGGAGGACTTGCTTCTCTTGCTGGTGTTGGTTGCGGTTGTGGAGGGAGGGTCCAAAGCTGGGAGGTCGGGAGGCCTACGTGTGGGTGTCTGCGGCGTGGAGGCCGCAGTCCGCGCCCCGCAACCCACCAGCCCGCGGGCGAAAATCGCATTGTCTTTTCCATATTCAGTCCCAATAAATGGTGGACCGTAAAAAAGATGGAACGTTTGGCCTTTTTTTGGGAACTTGGAACATTTTTACGGTCCACCCTTTTTCCGTTTACGGTATATCAAGTAAAAATACATGTATAATAGTTGACATGCAAGTATTATACATGTATTTTTACTTGATATACATGTATTTTACATGTATATTTCAGGCATATACATGTATTATACCGTATACGTAAATATTATGGAACGTAAATATTATGGAACGGGCCCATTTTTGGCCGGTCCGTTCCATAATATTTACAGGGCCAGTTGGGGACTCGGTGGTGAGGACGGCTTGCGTCAGGAATCGCGCGAAAAGTGCACGAGTAGGTCCCGTCAGGGACTCTGTATGCCGTCCGATCACCTGGTCCAAGTCCCCGAGTCGCAGAAAGCCCTGTAAATATTATGGAACGAAAAAAATCTGGAACGCCAACCCACCAGCGTTCCAAAATATTTACGTTCCATAATATTTACGTTCCAAAATATTTACGTATACGGTACATGCATAATAGTTGACATGCAAGTATTATGGGGGCCTTCGCTCTGGAGTGAGAAAAGTGAGAAAAAGTGAGCCCAAAAATGGAAAAAATGGCAAAAAAAAGAGTGTGGGGAGTTGGGTCCAGTTTAGCAAAGTTGTCATATTTTTCGGGTGTTTTCTGAATGGGGACACCCGAAGAACCCCATGACATGGTCATGACATGTCGCGATCTGCAAAATTGATCTTCACCTGACCGTGAAGACCGGAGGTGGTGAACACAGTGTTACGCAATCACTTTAGTGGCGTCCCCACAGTCCAGCGGGATCCGGTGTGCCAGGTGGGGGGAGGCGTCGTGGCCTTGGGACACCAGGTCAGATGCGTGTTCCCCGTTGAGGGGAATTCCAAAGAAGACGTGCGGGTTCCCTTGGTATTTTGAGCGTCTCATTGTTCCAGGTAGACCGATACCCCTCCGGCTAAATTGGCCAGGTTGGCGAGGCGTTCATGGCGTGTTAGCACTACACCCCTTAATCAGGTTTTTGGTTCCCATGGCGACACCCTCTTCGTCTAGGGTGAGCCTGTAGTGGAGGCAACCTACCTGCGCCGAAATGTCTAGTGCTGTCGAGACCCCACGGGAGGCAGCGAGGAAAACGCTATTACCTGGGATCCCCCGTGTTTAAGCCCCCCCTGGGGGGTCTGGCAAGGGGGGGCTTAACTACAGGGGGCCTCAAGTTGTCAATACCACCGCGATGAGCCCGATGACCTGAGGGCCATCCTCCAGCACCCCGTCGAGGGGCGCTACACCTTCACCCCCTCGCGAGCGGCTCATGAAAGCGATACAGGAGACGGGCGCTGTATGACAAGGCCGTACGGCTGGGGACGAACCCAGTTCCGGAGGGGTTCATCCCCGAGGCGATGAAACACGTGAGCTACGGGACTGGGCGGGCCTGGGCGGAGATGCAGGTCGAGACAGGTCGCAGCCCTGCACCTGGCCGCACAAGCTCTGGGTTTTGCGACGATCCGGCTGCAGGGACCGCTGCGTCGATCCAGCAGCCTGCACGAGGTGTAGCCATGCGGCACCGCCTAGCCCTCCCATCCGGGGCCCCCCTCCAGCGCGCGCAGTCGCTGCATCGGGGGGACGCGGAGGAGGCGGAGCTGGTGAAGCAGCTCGCGGAGGCCTGCGTCAGGGAGAAGCGTGACGATGGCGAGTTCTGCGAAGCAAGAGCGCATCAGGTGGCTGCAGGAGGACCTGTGCCGGATCGTCGAGCCACCCAACGGCAGGCAGCCCCTGCAGGGTTCAGGTGTGGCAGTGTGTGCGGCAGCATTTCCAGACTCGGTGAGACAGGAGGCATTTGGGTCGGGGATGGCTTGCAGACAAATCCGTACGGGAAGTTGGTGTGGTGCTGTACAATGCACATGTCGGGCGGGCGTGTCCTGCACATGTGGGTGGCAGGGCTCTTCGTAACAATCGACCCAACGACCCACCGAATTTGGTAAGGGGCTTGGCATGGCACGAATCATGTCAACCTGTGAACAGACGTTCACTACGGCGGCTGGGGGGCTCGACCCCCCTGTGGCATGTCCTTGCGCGACAATTTATCGTCACATCGGGTAGGGTCCGGGCTACCCAGGATGCAGCCCAATTCACACCGATCTGCGCCCGCCGTTTTGCAATTTGGGTTAGCGTGCTGGCATCGCAGCCTGGCACCGAGGGACCATGCCGTGAGTAACCGCGCCCACCAGGAATAAATGTTCACTCCCATGGCCTCCGGCGGCTGGGGGGCTCCGCCCCCCAGACCCCCCTGTCCAGCAGGGACAGGCACCCCGTTTGAAAGGCAGCCTACTGGCTCCTGCGTGTCATTTGAACATGATGCACACTGTGCGAAGTGACGTAAGAGTTCACGCGCCTATTTCAGGGCGGGGGGGCAAGCCGCTGTCGATACCACGTCATCGTCCGCCAAGCTATACCCCCAACTCGTCAATCCTGGGGGAGGTCCTGCACCCCCAAGGAAGATAAGGTTAAACCCCCACCCCCACCCCGCGCTTCGCGCGGGGTGGGGGTGGGGTCGCGGGGCCGCGCTTCGCGCGGCCCCCCGCGCAAAAGTTTCAGCAGGGGATGTGCTGTCCTGCGCTGGACGCGGGGGGCGGTGGGGCGCCGGGGGGGTGACGACTGGCCGATGGCCAGGGGGTGCTGCGCGTTCCCGTGCGCTCAAAAAACGATGCGCAAGGGGGCTGGTAAAGGGTGGACCTCTCCCTCACGGAGAGCCGCCCGTGCGGGGGTGGGCGCGAACCCGACCCGGGAGGCGCGCGTACTGGGGACAACAACTGCCGAGGCGGGCCGAGCGGGGTGTGGTCCAAAGCTGGCGGCACGCGAGAGGGAGGCGATCGACCACTGACTGGGCGACGGGAGGGGAAAGAGTTGGGCGGGCAGCTGCAACGCGAGGCGCAGTCGGAACTGGTGCACACCTTCGAGGTCACCGAAAGGGCTGCCGCGGAGCGGGAGCGGATCACCGACGCGTTTGTTGACTTCTGGCACAGGAACGAGGGCGGCTGCCTGTCACGAAGTTGTCTGCCGGCCGTTCCTGTGGAACCTCAGCGGACACCGGCGGCGACTACGCCGGAAAGCTGGCGACAGGGCTGCACGGGCTTACTTCGCTACCCGGGGGCGAACCGAGGGACTGCTACACTCCCTTCTCTGCTCACGGGTGTCTGCTGCATCTCGAGGCGAGAAGCTGCACGGGAATGAAGGGTAAAGGGGGTGCGAACGAGACGGAGGAGCACAGCGCAGGGGCGCGGTAGAGATGTGTGTGACGAGGGCGCGGGTGTCAAAGCTGTGCTTCCTGAGTGGCGGAACTGGCGGAGGTCGGCAGCGTGAGGCGAGGGCGGGCCGGACGACGCTGCCGAAACCCCGGGATACCTCCCTCGAGGTGGTGACGGGCAACGGGACGGAAGCCTCAGTTGGTTGCAGCGGGAGGGACGGAGCACTGCGATCGCCGAAAAGCCACTGAGTGACTGCGATGGAGTGGGGGAGGAAGGCGACCTGGGGGCATGACACAGTGTGTTAGAAGCCAGGGGGGGCATGACACAGTATGCTGGAAGCCTGGGGGGGCATGACACAGTGTGCTAGAACCCTGGGGGGGCATGACACAGTGTGCTAGAAGCCTGGGGGGGCATGACACAGTGTGTTAGAAGCCTGGGGGGGCATGACACACTGTGTTAGAAGCCAGGGGGGGCCTGACACAGTGTGCAAGGACCACGTGGGAGTATGTCACTTCGGAGCCAGTTTTGTGTGGAACCCAATTTTTTCACCTCTGCCAGAAATTTTTTTTCGAGATTTTTCGCAAATTTTGCATTGTCCCCAACACCCCTGTGTCACGGGACCTTCGCTCTGAGTCAGTGACACACAGTGACACAGAGCGAAGGCTTGGCGGCGTTTTTGCCGATTTCGCCTAAGGTGAAAAAAACCGCCTGTGTGACACACTGACACAATTTGACACAGTTTGACACAGAGCGAAGGCCCCCTATACATGTATAATACATGTATTATACTTGTAGTTATACATGTAAAATTTACAAGATCCCACCGTGAACGTTAAGTCCGGCCCCAGAATTAGCCAGAGGCCTGCCCCCCCCCCCCCCCGGCATTCCACCATTCACCCGTGCAGGTTTCGGCAGGACACAGCTACACAGCAGAGAAGATGCCGCGGTCGCAGAAGTCGCAGGGGACGCAGGGGAAAGACGGGAAGAAGCGCAAGGCGCCCGTGAAGCTGAACTACCGGCCGTCTGGGCGTGACGCGGACGGGAAGAAGAAGCCTGTGAAGGGTGCGAAGAAGGGGGCGGAGAAGCGCACGATGCGTTACCACCCTGGCACCGTTGCGCTGCGTGAGATCAAGCAGCTGCAGAAGGGGACGCAGCTCCTGATCCAGAAGGCGCCCTTCCAGCGCCTCGTGCGTGAGGTGATGGAGAAGCACAAGCAGGACCTGCGTTTCCGTGCGTCGGCCCTGGAGGCGATGCAGGAGGCCAGCGAGCAGTACCTGATCGGTGTGTTCGAGGGTGCGGTGATCCTGCAGCTGCACCGCAAGAAGAAGACGCTGGTGCAGAAGGACCTGCACTACACCATTCGCATCCGCGGGGACCTGTAGGGTGTGCGTGGTGTCTGTTGTCTGTTGGTTGTTGTTTGTTGTTTGACGACTTGGCTGTGGTCTGAGGAACCTCGCGCCTGTGCCCTGTGTGCAGGCCGATGAGGGGCGGAACTGCCTGCCATTTCAGACGGTGTGTGTTGTGTGCAGTGTGCACTGTTTGCTGTGCAGTGGGATGGTTGCAGCTCTGGTGGCACTGCAAGATGGTCGACCAGCACCCCACCCCATCCCACCCCATCCCATCCCATCCCACCCCACCCCATACCATACCATCCCACACACTTGCAACCCTCTGCCAACTGCCCCAGCCTGGTATTGCCACACGAACAGCATACATGCACCCAACACACCACACCACACTGCCTCAGACACACACAACACACCCTCAAACACACCAACAATGCCTGCCAAGTCTACCGGGAAGTCCGTGGCGGCGAAGGGGAAGACGGAGAAGAAGACGGCGAGCTCGAAGCGCAAGGGTGCCAAGTCTGCTGCCAACCAGCGTGGGATCACCAAGGGCAGCATCCGTCGTCTGGCGCGCCGTGGTGGGTGCAAGCGTCTGGCAAGCAGCGTGTACGACGAGGCGCGCAACATCCTGCGCACCTTCGTGGAGCAGGTGATGAAGGACACGCACGCGCTGATGGAGGTGCGTGAGAAGGCGCCCGCGAAGACGGTGCGTGTGGAGCACATCCTGTACGCCCTGAAGAAGCGTGGCCGCACCCTGTACATCGCCAAGTAAGAGCAAGAGCAGCACCCACAGCCTGCTGGGCAGGTGTTGGTTGGTTGTGAGTGAGTTTGTATCTGTGTCTGTGTTTGTGTTGCTGTTTGACTGATTTGCTGTTGACGGAGACAGTCTCCGCTGAACAAGCTGCCTTTCAAGCTGTGCTGCCTGCACTTTGCAGTGCGGCACAGTGGCGTGACTGCACGCCGGGTGTGGTTTGTTCTCTCGCGTTGTGGCGGTGGTGGCGTGGGAGGGGACGAGACGGAGAACAAGACGATGAAAAGAGATGCCAGAGCGTGCAGATCATGGCGTGTGTCTTGTTGTTGTTGTTGCTGGATAGCGTTGCATGTGTTCCAGTGTCGACTCAACCCACAGCAACTCAACCCCACACAATGCAACCCAATCCAACACACATCTACACCCCGTGCAGTTCACCAAGCCACACACCACATACAAGATGACTGCATCGTCGCCTGCGAAGTCCGGGGCCAAGCGCGGGAGGAAGCCTGCCGTTGAGGGGGAGAAGAAGCCGAAGAAGGCGTCGTACACCAGCTACTCCCGGTTCATCCACCAGCTGATGAAGGCACAGTTCAAGACGACGAAGGGGAAGAACAGCAAGGGGAAGACGACGGAGCGTGTGAAGGTTGCCATCACGTCGCGCGGGATGGGGATCGTGAACTCGTTCGTGGTGGACCTGTTTGAGCGCCTGGCGGAGGAGGCGGGGCGTGCCAGCCAGTTCGCCGGGTCGAAGACGCTGCGCAGCGGGGCCATCATGGCGGCTGTGAAGATGCACCTGCCGGAGGGTATGGCGAACCACGCCGCTGCGGCGGGTGTGTCTGCCGTGACGAACTACACGAAGGCGCTGGAGCAGAAGCCGAGCTACCAGGCCGCACTGGCCAGGCGTGAGGAGGCTGCCAAGAAGAGGAAGAAGAGGTCCCCCAAGAAGAAGGGGTCCCCCAAGAAGTGAACTTGACTTGATCTGACTTGAGTTGAGTTGAGCTGAGCTGAGCTACTCTTCCTGTGCGTTGCTGTTCTCTGTGTGATGTGGTTGTGTCATGTACATTTTGATTGTTCGTTTGTTGGCAAAAGGCAGGACAAAACGCATTGCCCATGCATGCGCACTCTTGTGCACTGTGCACTGTACCCTGTGGTGCAGTGTGCAGTGTCCCGTGTGCAGTGTTCGGCCTTGCGGGCAGTACTGGCTGCCGGAAGTGAGCCTTGGAAGCTTGATTGCTGACTGTTGATGTTTGATCCGTTGCACGGAGCTGCCCCCTGCTCTCCCCTCCCACCCTCTCCCTTGCAGACAGCCTTGTGCTTGTGCCGTCCGACATGTGTGTGTGGTGAGCTCCTGGGGATTCCCTGTGTGCACTTAATGACACATCACACCTCACATACGCACACACCAACACCATCAACCAACAGACGAGATACTCTCGAACAACCAACACCAACACAATGGCACCTTCCACGAAGAGCGGAAAGAAGGCGGCGCCTGTGTCGCTGACGACGATGGCGAAGCTGAAGCTGCCTGTGTCGCGCATCGGGAAGTCGCTGAAGAAGGGGCGCTACACGAGGCGGGTGAGCCCGACCGCCGCCGTGTTCCTGACGGCCGTGATTGAGTACTGCACGTCGGAGCTGCTGAAGCTGTCTGGGGAGGCGGCAAAGGTGACGGCGTACAAGAAGCGGATCAACAAGAAGGGGGAGAGCCACGAGGTGAAGGGGAAGACGACGCAGCACCAGATCCGCCCGCGCCACATCACCCTCGCCGTGTCGGAGGACGACGACCTGGGGAAGCTGCTGTCGCACGTGACGATTGCCGGGGGCGGTGTTGCCGGCGGTGTGCACGGGGCGGTGGCGGAGAAGTCGGCCACCAAGTCGAGGAAGAAGTCTGCCGGCAGCAGCGGGGACAAGAAGAAGAGCGACAAGAAGAAGAAGGCGGCCGACAAGAAGAAGAAGGATGCCAAGAAGGCCTCCCCGAAGAAGAGCTCCCCCAAGGGCTCCCCGAGGAAGTAAGCTGTGCTGCATGCCTCTTCCCACGCGCCATCTGTGTCTGATGTGAGCCCCGTGCACCGCACCCTCTGTGCCCAGTGCCCTGTGGGCGGCGTGACTCCGCGCCAAAATCCTGTTTATTTTCCTTTTCCCTGTAACCAGTGGCAGCCAGTGCCACTTGTATAGTGTGGTCGACACAGACATCCTCTCATGCCTGCCAACTCAGGAAGCCTGCACCCTGCCCCCACCACGTGCCCCACTCAACCTTCTTAGACTTTCCTGCTCTCGTTGGTGCATATTGCCACCGCCCTGCAGCCCTGCACCTGCACACCACGCACCCTCCTCTCAGGATACTGCCCTGCACCCTGGTGCGGCACGGCACACACACGATGGGGTGCTTCGAGCGCGTCATTTCGATGGACGGCAGGCTGCAGGGCAAGGACCGCAGCGACAGGCGGTTGCTCCTCCTCACAAGCTTGGGCTGCCTGGTGACTGGCTCACTTGTCTGTGCGTCGACCCACTGGTGGCCCCTTCGTGGTGTTGACTTTGCGTTTGTTCTATCGTTAGGGATCAGCATCCCCGTCCTCTGCCTGTGTGGTGTCCACATATCAAAGACTGTCATGGTCGGGTTCGTCCTCCTGGCAGCTGCTTCGATTCCAGTTACCGACTTGGAAATGAGAACCATCAGCAGCCAGCCAGTGTGGCCTTCCTTTGTCCTCTTGGCAGATCTCTCGTTGATGCTGCGTCTGGGGGCGAACTTCGCTACTGCCTTGATCGCCGGTGCCGCTCTGTGGGTCATCATCACCTGCAGCGAGTCAGTTTTCCGTCTGGGCCTGTTCGACCTCCCAGGGTCTGCACCGACTTGGTATCGGTGGCAGCGCATCCAAGACACGGTGGAGTGCACAGACCCTCCCTGTACCGTGGACCTCTTGAAGGGTGGCTACGAAATGGTGATGACCCTTGTCGTGCTGTTTGTCGACTTCGCAGCCACACGCGGGTTCGCTGAGTCAGCCGCAAATGAGCAGGCGGCGATGGCACGGACCATCGAGACTGTGGAGGCGATTGCCGGGCTGCTGGCGGGGTATGACGTCGACACCGTGGCGGCGATGCTGGAGGAGGCGGAGGGGCGGCTGCCGCCTGCCATGCACGAGGCGCTGCGACGGCTGGAGGAGAACCTGCGTTCATACCAGCCGTACCTGCCTGCCGTGCTGCTGAAACAGCTAGACGCCACGTGTGACGGAGATGCGGCCCCAGTGATGCCTGCCGGTGCCGCGCCTGGTGCAAAGAGCGAGCGTGCGGCAATTGTGTTCACCGACATCCGTGCGTCCACAATGCTCTGGGAGGCGGCACCCGAGGCGATGAAGCGCGGGATACGCACACACAACGCTGTGGTGCGCTCTGTGCTTGCTGAGTGGGGCGGGTACGAAGTAAAGACCATCGGGGATGCCTTCATGGTCGCCTTCGACACCACGCGTGCAGGCGTGTCCTTCGGGCTTGCGGTGCACGAGGCGCTGCTTGCGGCGGAGTGGCCTGCTGCGCTGCTGGAGGTTGGGATATGCCACCCGACAGCGCTGTGGGGCGGGCTGACAGTTCGTGTCGGTGTGAACGAGGGCCCTGTGACGCTGGAGACGAACGAGGTGACGGGGCGTGTGGACTACTTCGGGCACACGGTCAACGTGGCGTCACGCTTTGAGGCTGTGTGCATGCCTGGTGCTGTTGCGGTGTCTGCGGAGCTGTGGGAGCGTGTGCGTGGCGGGTGTGGAGGTGCCCGTGCAAGTGACGCGGTCCCCCAGAAGCTGAAGGGTGTGAGCGAGCCTGTCATGGTCCGCAACGTATGGCCTGCTGCCCTGTCCGCAAGGCAGGATGCGGTGCTTCATGATGACATGACGATGCCATGTTGCAGGACGAACTCCTCTGTTACGGACATCACACATTCGTCCGTCATCCATCCGTCGAACAGTTTCCCGCACCTGGCCTTAACTACACAACAGCAAGCCACTATCGGTGTGAAGACGCTGTGCTGCACGTCCATCCGCGAGCTCAACGTTACCCTCGCAGGGACGGTACCTCTCCTCGAGCAGTGCCGCGGGTCGCTGCTGTCCGTGGTGGGCAGCAGCTTCATCTTCGGGTGGAATGTCGGGCACCACACTTCTTCACACGCAGAGTGCGCTCTGCTGTTCGCAGACCGTGTGATGCGTCCTGCACCGAATTTGAACTTCAACGACATGGCAACGCTTGTCATTGCGAGCGGGATGGTCGAGTACGGCGGTGTGGGGACAGTGCGGCAGCGCTTCGTCGCGGCGACGGGTGTTGCGATGGATGCGGTTGTTCGTTTGCGGCACATGGCTCTGGCAGCAAATGTTCAGTGCCTGTACACAGCAGAGACAGTGACGGGTGCGGTGCGTGGGCTGCTGAGTGTCAGCACAGCTGGTGATAAACATCATCAGCACCCCTGGCCTGTCTACGAGCTGGCTGATGCGCATGGAAAGGACAGCGTTGGTGATGATCCCATGCCAGTCAGTCCTGTTGTGGCCCTTCCGGCCCACTTTCACACCAACCCTGCGACACCGGCTCTGTTTTGAGTTTCCACTCATTTCCGCTCCACTCTACATTCCACTTCAGTTACTATATTCCTTCTCTGTCGGTGCCCGTCTCTTGGCATTGTTGCATCGGCGTGTCTTTGCAAACCAAACGCGTGTGCCATTGGCTCTCCTAGTTGCGAGCGACGTAGCGAAGTCGCGAAATAGCAAAGGAAATCGGACGACTGTCACTTTAGGATTAGACCCTCGTGTTCGCAGCTTCACAGAGCCTCAGCACAGTCTTGGCACAAGTGAGTGCTCAACAAAAAAACAGTCTGGAACTGTGTCCCGCAGTTGCTGGACAGGGTCTATATTAAAGCGAAAGTATTACGATTTCTGTTCTTCCAAACTGACGATGCGCAAGGGGCGAGGGGGTTGATCCCTTATTGCTCGTAATGGCCGAACTCCCAACAGAGCGCCCAACGCCCACCCCCCCGCTTATTGATTTGTAGTCTATCGGAGGTGACTGTCTGACTTATCGATTTGTAGTCTTGCACACATTGTATATTCAGCACCACCTTGCACATGTGACAGGATACCAAGGACACAGAGAAGAGACAGGAAGCGCAAGATGGCACAGTCGTACACACTCGGGTTCCCGCGCCTCGGGTCGAAGCGGCAGCTGAAGGCGGCGCTGGAGCAGTTCTGGGCGGGGCGGATCGGGGAGGGCGAGCTGCTGGCGGCACGCGACGAGGTGCTGGCGGAGGCGGTGCGGTCCCAGTGCGGGGCAGGGGTGTCGCGCATCGGGGTTGGGGACGCGACGCTGTTCGACCACGTGCTGGACTGGAGCGTGCGGTTCGGGCTGACGAGCAAGCGGTTCGACGGGACCGGGGCGGGCGGGTCGCTGGCACAGTACTTTGCACAGGCGAAGGGGGCGGGGCCGTGTGCGGCGCTGCAGCTGCTGAAGTACTTCGACACGAACTACCACATCCTGGTGCCCGAGATCGACGCGAGCGTGACGGCGGCGGGGCTTGCCGAGGACGGGCACGCGACGTACTTCGCTGACTACGTGCATGTGGTGCGGCGTGCGGAGGCGGTGATCCAGGAGAAGGGTGCGGCAGAATCAGCAGCGGTGCCGATTGTGCTGGGACCCGTGACGCTGGCACACGTCAGCAAGATCGCGGATGGCGGGCTGACGAAGACGGGGCTGGCGGCGGCGCTCGTCCCACTGTACGCGCGGCTGTTCCGGGAGCTGCGTGCCAGCGGGGCGAGGGCGACGGAGGTGCAGCTGCACGAGCCGTGGCTGGCGACGTCGGGCGCTGACGGGGAGGCGGTGCTGGCGGCGGCGCAGCAGGCACACGCGCAGATCGCACGCGACGCACGGGCATGCGGGTTCGCGGTGACGGTGTGTGTGCACCACGAGAGCGTGTCGGAGGCGGTGTACCGGATGCTGGTTGGGACGGAGGGGGTGGCGGGGGTGGCGCTGGACCTGTGCCGCAGCCGCGGTGCGGTGGCGGTGCTGCGGCGCGTGGGGTTCCCGGACCCGACGGAGACGAAGCGGCTCGTGGCGGGGGTGGTGGACGGGCGCAGCGTGTGGCGCAACGAGGAGCACGCACAGGCACTGCTGGCGGAGGTGCTGCGCGTGGTGCCGGCGGGGCGTGTGGACGTGGGGGTGTCGTGCTCGCTGCAGCACGTGCCGTACGACGTGTCGGGGGAGGAGCTTGCCGTGCGTGGTGCGGACGGGGCTGTCGACGTTGCGGCGTCTGCTGCGCTGCAGGGGCGTGTCGCGTTTGCTGTGCAGAAGCTGGAGCAGCTGGTTGGGCTGGCACGTGGTGTGCAGGCGGCAGAGCAGCAGCAGCAGAAGCAGGACCAGCAGCCGCAGTGGTGCGGGGAGGACAACGTGACCGTCACAGACGTGGACGAGGCAGAGCTGCGGCGGGCAGAGCCGTACAGCACACGGCGGGAGAAGCAGGTCACAGTGGACAGCCTCGGGACAAGCACAATCGGGTCGTTCCCGCAGACGGCAGAGATCCGGCGTATGCGGCAGCAGCTGCGGACGGGGCAGGTGTCGGAGGCAGAGTACCGCACCTTCATCGAGCGGGTGATCGAGGAGAACGTTGCGCTGCAGCGGGACCTGGGGCTGGACGTGTTCGTGCACGGGGAGCCGGAGCGGACGGACATGGTGGAGTACTTCGCGGCACAGCTGGGCGGTGTGGTGGTGACGCGGGCCGGGTGGGTGCAGTCGTACGGGTCGCGGTGCGTGCGGCCGCCCATCATCCACGCCGACATCGTGCGGCACGGGGCGCTGACGGTGGCGGAGTACAGGCACGCGCAGAAGGTTGCCGGGGCGACCCCTGTCAAGGGGATGCTGACGGGCCCGGTGACGCTGCTGAACTGGTCCTTCTGCCGCACCGACATCCCGCGGTCCGCGCAGGCCGTGCAGCTCGCACGTGCTGTGGCTGCGGAGGTGGCGGACCTGCAGGCGGCGGGGTGCCGCGTGGTGCAGGTCGACGAGGCGGCGGTGCGCGAGCGGCTGCCGCTGAAGCGCGAGGACGAGGAGAGCTACCTGCGGTGGGCCGTGGACGCGTTCCGCCTCAGCACCGCGACGGCCGCCCCGGCAACGCACATCGCCACCCACATGTGCTACTCGTCGTTCGAGGACGCGGCGACGCTGGGCGCCATCGACGCTATGGACGCCGACTCGCTGCTGATCGAGAACTCGCGCGGCGGCAACGCCGTGCTGGGCGCCCTGGCGCGCTACGGGTACTCGCGCGACGTGGGGCTCGGGGTGTACGACGTCCACTCCCCGGAGATCCCCTCCGTCGACACGCTCGAGGCACGCCTGCAGGAGATCATTGCCACGGTCCACCTCCCGCTGTCGCGCGTGTGGATCAACCCCGACTGCGGGCTGAAGACGCGCCGCTGGGAGGAGGTGCTGCCTGCGCTGCGCAACATGGTGGAGGCCACCCGCAGGGTCCGTGCCACTGGTGTCCCGGTGCAGCCATGAGGTGCGCGTTGTGGGGTCTCGATGGTGCCCGATATCACCTCGCAGTCGTAGGAGTAACGCTGATCCCTCTCGTCCTTCTTGTGTGCAGAGATATACCACCTTTACTTGACACATCGTATTGTAGTTTGGGTAAGCGTGCTGGCATCGCGCAGTGTCCCATACGGAGGCCACACGTAAAAACAGAGCCCGCTACACACATCCACAGACTGCATTAACCACATCGTAACACATCTCCTCCTCAGCGGTGGTGTGGGTGTGCATCTTCCTTGCCTTTCTTGCAACGTTTCCTTCTGCTGTTCTGCCTCTTTGCAGAACACCTTTTTTTATTGACAGTTGATTTGGCCCAAACCTGATGGGCCTTTTGTTGCTGCGGCGACATTGAGACGAAGTTGATGGGGTGGAGTAGTGTGATGTGGCGTGTGCACAGAGAGATGTGTTCTTCCAAAACGCAATCGTGCCCCACGCAAGGGACGTGCCACAGCCACAGCACATCACACCGCACCAGGTTGTTGCTGTTTTTCTTTTTCATTTGCGTTTCATAATGGTGTGGCACTTGCCTTGCTCCGGAGGCACCACGCGCCTGCCCTGTGCGGTGCTGCTGTTGGTCCACCGGTGCGGCATTGCGACACCACCCCTCACACCACGGCTGTGCACCTGCCTGCATGCCTCTCGCGCTGCAGGCCTGGCGGCGCCCTCCACGCACACACAGTCGAGGAGCGACGCCCCCAGCGCTGACAGATGGCTACGGGCAGTGCACGTTGCCACCCCCAATCACACAGCCTGCAGGATGGTGTCGCTCTTGACGTAGGCGCGCCCTGTTCACGGGCTGCGACGCGTCGCCGACCCCATCCCGCTGCTGTGTCTCTTTATTCTCTTGCTGTATATTTTGAAGAAAACAAGCTTGCTTGTCACAACGAAAGAGTCAGTGGGAGCGTCCCGCGCGTGCAGTGTGTTTTGAGAGAGCAACACGAAATCATGTATCGCAGGAACGACCCCTTCACACGGGCCGCATCACACTGCCCGCTCGTGCGCACAAACAACCCTGGATTCTTTTTCCTGTTGAGCCGATTCCTTTAACTTGCCCAGACACTGGCCTGCCCAAGAAGAACGCGGTCAGCCCTACGGGTGCAATGCCTGCTGCAGAGCAGGGAACGGGAACGGAACCCATACCCCACCACGCCCACGAGATCCCCTCCGCGATCCCCACCCACACCCCCTTCGTATCCTCTGCCAGACCGCCTTCCCCCCCCCACCACCGCCACCGCCACCACCACCACCACCCCCCACAGGCCCCTCAACCATGTCGCGCCTTTCTTTGTGCGCGTGACCTCCAGCGCCATCCCCCCCCACCACCCCACCCCCACCCCCCACCCCCTCTCCACAATGAGCACCGTGCGTGTCAAGGTCCCCATGCCGGGACCCAGCACCAAACGCCCGCCCGGCGGGCCTCCGCCGCTCCAACCCGACGGCGCCCCGACAAAGCAGATGGCGGCCCTCATCCCACCGCCATCACACATGGGTGTCAAGCAGCCACCTGCCAACCCAGGGTCGCTGGAGATGTCTCCAAGCTCATCGAGGGCCGGGGGCAGGCTGCCGCCCCCCTCTGTTGTGAATGTGAAGGTCCCTGCGGGTTCGCGGGAGACTGCGATGCTGGGAGCATATATCCCCAGCGCAGCCAACACCTCCGTTGATGAGAACGTGGCGCTGGGTGCGGACGACGCCCATGACACGACATCCGACCCGCGCCTGCTCTCATCCCAGTCGGTATCGCCCTACCCCGAGAGGCAAGGCACCGCTGTGAAGGTGCGGAGCAGCCCAGGGATAGGCACGGGGCGTGCCGCGCTGTCCCACTCGCGCTCCCCCCCGCCTCGCGGTGGTGGCGATACGCTGCACCCTCTCCACAACCGGCATACAGAGGATGACGAGTCTGACATCGACGAGCAGTTCATGCGGAGTGGGTCGCTCTACCGACCAACCGCAGATTCAGACGCGAGGGTGCAGAGGCGGCAGCCCTCGCGTGGGGGGAGCCAGCGTGTGGCGTCCCCGTCGCAGTCGCGGTCGCCCTCAGGGTTGCGGAGCCAGGCGCACTTCGACCGCTACGACCGTGCCCCCGAGGATCGTATCCCGGAGGAGCGGTTCGGGTTTGGTGCGGGGGAGGATGATATGGTCCATCCGTTCAGCAGGCACGACACGGTGGTGCGCGGGACGTTTGTCATCGAGGGGTGTAACTTCGCCCGGTTTGAGTCGTCTGCGCGGCGCCCCGACGACAGGCGGAGGTTCACAACAGCCATCAGGGATGATATGATCGCCTGCATCGGGCAGGGCGTCAGGCGGCATGACATCATGCTGCGTGCTGCGCCGGGGCCTATCCGTGGTGTTGTTCTGGAGTACGACAGGGAGGTGACTGACACGCCGAAGCTTGTGAATGCCGACTGGGGTATCGAGTTTGAATATGCGATCCGCGTGCGGAGCGACGTGGCGCAGAAGCGGGTCGGGATGCTCCTCTTCACAGCGTACACAGACCAGGGGGGTCTGGATGTGCAGGAGTCGAGGCATGCGTGGGTCACCTATGTGGACCCCACAGCTGATCCTGCGGCCATATACACACACACAACGCACGATGCCCGCAACCAGGCGCTGGGGTGTTAGTGTGCGACGGCGGGTCCAGGTGTGTATGGGGGTAAGGAACCCGGCAAAGAGCAAGCCTGTGAGGCCTGTGAAGCAGTGTGGCTCTCCAGTGCAGAGTAGGGAGAGCTGTTTCTGGCACTGATTCGTTCGCGCGGATGTGTATGCCCCGCACGCCTTGTGTGCCCCCCTTCCCTTGTGGCCCCTGAAAAAAAATTTGCCACGCCCGCCTGAAAAATAGATCCCGCTGTTCCGTTCACTGTGCTCCCTTTCCGGACAGCCTTCTCTTCCCCTGTGCCAGTCGGCCACAAGACACCGGCACAACTTGCTGGGGGAGAGGTGTGGTGGGGCATGCCCCCTTTTCCTCCTGGCTGTGCCGGTGGTGTTGTTGTGCATGCGAGCCTGTGCTAGTCTAGTGTGGGCCGAACACTGGCGCACAGAGCGGAATGCACCGGAGTTGAGGAATGGATTTTTTTTGCATGTACCATTCACCTGCACTGCAAGTGAGCCATGTGAGGAGTGACCCTTTCTGCCTCCTTTTCACTCCTCCCAT
The DNA here is from genome assembly GCA_963210315.1 of Rhynchopus euleeides. Taxonomy (NCBI): domain Eukaryota; phylum Euglenozoa; class Diplonemea; order Diplonemida; family Diplonemidae; genus Rhynchopus; species Rhynchopus euleeides. The sequence goes on along the minus strand of OY723298.1, from coordinate 503,123 downwards.
GCGACTTTGCAGTGCACTTCCTGTATATCCTGAAGTGCCCTTGGGAAAGGGGAGCCATCATCACTTGTTATTCGCATGCAAACCCCACACCCTTTGGCAGGGAACCCCCCGCTGGGATCGTTTTTCTCTTCTCCACACCCCGTGGGCGTTATCCACAGTCTCCTCATGGCGGGCGGTCTCAGTATGTTGTCTGTGACACTGTGCTTCGTGTGAGAATGTATTTCTAGATCGTTATCGTGAGGAAAGGTGATTTTCTCGTTTCCCGCCAGGATTAAAGGTTCATGCACAGTGTTGCACTCGCGGTTATTATTTCCAGACCTCGTTTGGTTGCACCAGCTACACGGAGGTGCAGGAATTAGCCCAGGCAACAGGGCTATCCGCTTAATACATACGAGTCTCATCGGAACAAGTGTGCACTCAACCGAGGTTCCCCCCCCCCCCCCTAGGGGGGGTCAAATGCCACCCTTTTACGTGGACAAACACGATTTTTCAAAAAACCGGCGCAGAGGCCCCAAAGCCCCCGTAAACCCTCCAAACCCCCCCAGATCGGTCCGGAAACCCATCGAACCCCACTTTTCCACCATTCCGGGCACCTCAGGTGCCCGAATTGGGGTACCTAAATTTTGTGCCACCGTTTGGTACCGTACAGTGCCACTGTGTGGGAGGTTGGAAAAGAAAATGCCCCAACACACCACATCTGAGGGTTGCAATGCATGTTGCTTGCCAACCACGTCATCCGGTGGGTGTCAGGCGCTATGTAGGTGGCATTAGCCAGGTCTTCGATGAGTTCTGGCTTGTATATGTACCTCCCTGCCACCATGCACCGGGAGGCTGCCTGTAGGTACGGAACAAGTCCAGATGGTCGTGTGATTCCTGTGCAGCAGTGCTCCACAACCGGGATGTGTTGACAACGACTGTTGCAACACGAGCTGTACATTCCGGGAACACACGAAGTGCGCTGTCGTGGTACCCATTGTGCCAGAATTGGTACTTGCTGCGGTCTACTTTGCCTGGCCCAAGAGCACTGGTACTGAACGGTGCAATATGCGTGGCGAGGTGAATGCAACGGAAGCGCGCAAAGTCAATACAGCTCTCGGATGGCGGGTGGTGGTGTCACTAGTGTGTGACGTTCACTCGAGGATACAACGCATCACAATGAATCAGCAACCGTGGACCGAGTACAATACGCTCTCTGTGGCTGGTGTGGGGGACAAAGGCAGTGCCTGTGCCGCAGGCAGGGAGGTACATATACAAGCCAGAACACATCGAAGACCTGGCTGATGCCACCTACATAGCGCCTGACACCCACCGGATGACGTGGTTGGCAAGCAACATGCATTGCAACCCTCAGATGTGGTGTGTTGGGGCATTTTCTTTTCCAACCTCCCACACAGTGGCACTGTACGGTACCAAACGGTGGCACAAAATTTAGGTACCCCAATTCGGGCACCTGAGGTGCCCGGAATGGTGGAAAAGTGGGGTTCGATGGGTTTCCGGACCGATCTGGGGGGGGTTTGGAGGGTTTACGGGGGCTTTGGGGCCTCTGCGCCGGTTTTTTGAAAAATCGTGTTTGTCACCCCCATTTGACCCCCCCTACCCCCCCCCCCCGGGCATAACAACCGACCCACCCAATCCCCCGCCCCACCGCTGTAGTAGAAGGAAACAGGAAGCTGCTGGTGATTGTCGCCCCCCCGAAATCACCTAAATGTGGCAGTTGTAAGCGAACAATACAAGACAAGTGTGATGCACTGAAGCTACCTCTCCCCCCCTGCAATTTCCCCCCTCCGCCTTCCTTCAAGTCGAGCCCAGTTGTGAGAACAGCTCGCCTTGTTTTTGTTTCGCACCCCCCCCCCCCAACAGATCCGTGGCTGCTTCCCGACACACACCACCTGCAGGGCACCCCCTCCCGCTACACTACAACAGCCCCGCCCTCCGCTCCTTTGGAGGCATTGTTTCTTCTCTTCTCTTGTACATTTCGTTGACAACACCACACACCGCACGATGCCTCTCACGGGCCACCTCGCACGCCTGAACACGGTGAACCACATCAAGCTGCCGAGGCTTCCTGTCCCGCAGCTCCAGAACACGCTGCAGCGTTATCTGTATGCCGTCCGCCCCCTGGCTTCGGCGGAGGAGTACGCCCAGCAGCAGGAGATGGTGCAGCAGTTTGAGAATGGCATCGGTAAGACGCTGCATGAATCCCTCGTTGCGCGTGAGGCGGAGCGTGTGGAGCGCGGCGGCTACCCCTACTTCCACTTCGAGGAGGAGTGGGACGCTGCGTACCTCGAGGCGCGCTGCCCCAGCACCGTCAACATCAACCCCTTCTACCTCATCGAGAAGCCCAAGGGCGTTGAGGACCACCCCGTGGCGCTGACCGCAGCCTTCATCCACTCCTCTGCTCAGTGGCTGATTGCGGCGCGCGCGGGTGATGTGGCGGAGGACGGGGGTGACCTGTCGCAGATCCCGCTGTTCTTCGGGTTCCACCGCACGCCGAAGAAGGGCCGCTGCGAGGCGGACTTCCACGGCGCGACGTCGCGCCACATCGTGGTGCAGAGCGGCGGGGAGTTCTACAAGGTGGAGGTGATCACAGAGGCAGGCGAGGCGGTGCCCTTCGCGCAGCTTGCCCAGCAGTTCTCCGACATCTACGCCGCGGCGAAGGAGGCGGCTGCCCGTGGGCAGCCCGGCGGTGGTGTGGGTGCGCTGACATCTGAGAACCGTGACAAGTGGGCCGAGGTGAGGGCACGCCTGCAGTCGCTGAGCCCCAGCAACGCGGAGAGCCTGAAGGCGATTGAGGAGGCAGTCATCCTCGTGGCCCTGGACCTGGGGGATGCGGGGCGCGATGAGGGCCTAGTGGGGCAGTGCAAGAGTGCCCTGCACGGCAACACCTCCGCACCCACGGACACGCTGTGCAACAGGTACTTCGACAAGCACCAGCTGCTTGCGGATGAGGGTGGCCTCTTTGGGTTCAACTTTGAGCACGCTGCGTCTGATGGCGCCGGGTGGAACAAGACCATCCAGGAGGTGTTCGGGCTGATGCAGAAGAATGTGGCGCAGTACACCAGGCCTGCAGGTGGGAGCAGTGCCGGTGCTGCCCCGCTGCACCTCCCCTTCGAGCTGGATGACGGGATGCGTGCGGAGGTGGCGTCTGCACGCCAGCATGTGCACAGCACCTTCGAGCAGGGGCTGGACCTGGGTGTGCTGAACTTCGACACCTTCGGGAAGGACGAGATCAAGAAGTGGGGCCTGTCCCCCGACGGTGTGCTGCAGATGGTGTACCAGGCGAGCTACCAGCAGCTCCACCAGAAGCCCGCCCCTACCTACGAGGCGTGTGCCATGCGCTCCTTCTTCCACGGGCGGACGGAGACCATCCGGTCCTGCCACCCGGAGGCAAACGCGTTTGCGCGTGCCTTCAACGAGAAGGGCACGTCTGACGCAGAGCTGAAGGCCCTGCTGCAGACTGCAGTGAAGGCGCAGTCGGCGCAGGCCAAGCTGGCGGCGTCCGGTGAGGGTATCGACCGCCACTTCCTGTCGTTGAAGACGGAGGCGAAGGCGGCGGGTGTGGACCTTGACAAGATTCCCCTGTTCAGCAACAGCCTGTTCAAGCACTCTGGTGACTGGATCCTGTCCACGTCGAACGTCACCATGCCCTTCGTGAAGTTCTTCGGGTTTGGCGCCGTCACCACCAACGGCTACGGCCTTGGCTACATGGTATGTCTGGGAGGGTGTGAGGCGTTGCTGGGCCCTGGCACACATCCTCAGCCAGGGGGGGCTGGGGGGTGGTGCGAAACACAGCCAGGCGGTTTTGGCGAAACAGTTTGGGTCACGCGTATCAACCACCCCCGCCCCACAGACCTTCAAGGACAACGTGCCGCTCTGCCTCACCTCCTTCACCGCCGACGAGACCAGCACACGGTATGGTTCTTACACACCCCAGGCAGATCGGCAAACCCGATGCAACAGCACCCTCTCTGGATACACACACGTTACATGTTACCTTATGGTGCAGTGTAAATTTAAGTTGCACTGAGTGAATTCTGTTTCTCCCACATCCACATGTCCACCACAGGGACATGCGTGATGCTATTGACGCGAACCTGAAGCGGGTCCACAAGCTTTTCCTGTGATCTGCGCCCCTCCGATACTACGGCGCGTCTTTCCTCTACCGGGGTTTGCGGGTGCTCTCGGGTGCCTGCCCGTACTGCCCCCACCCCCCTCGTATGCCATTAAGCTCGCAGACGGGCCGACATAGGTTCCCTGTTACCTTTTTTTCGAGCCTGGCATGCGCCTATCGCCTCCGAGCGCCTCTCAACTCGAGACTCGAGCGCCCCGCCGCCCCCCCCCCCCTAGGCATACTTGTACCCCCATATGGGGAAGGCCAAAAATATGGGGAAAATATGGGGGGAATATGGGGGGTTTTTCAAGTCCTGTTCCCCCATATTTCCCCCATATGGGGGATATATGGGGGAAAACCCAGGGGTTCCTCAGGTGGAAGCAGTCAACAAACAGTTCTCTTCGTTCTGCTTTTCACAGGGTGTGAAGTCAGCGACTGACAGGAGACGTCTAGCACCTTGCAGAGCCATCTCGCATCGTCGCTTTCTGCGGAGAGGAAACGCTCGGCTGAAGTGCTCGAGTCAGACCACAAAAGGTGCTGTGAGAGCGCCGACCGCCACTTTCTTCAAGTCTGAGTAGCGGTCATCAGAGCATGCTGTCCAGTAGTCCTGTCTTTGCTGGCAGAACAGTTGCGTCCTGCAGCCAGTCCTTGTACTGGCCTTCACAGGTCTCATTCCACCCGGCAGATGCAGCTTGAACATGTCAAGCACTGCCTGGTGACGAGCGTCGACTCCGACTTTTCGGCGCTCGGAGCGGTCAAAAGTGGCGGAAGCGCCTGACACCCCAGAATGCACTGCTTGTGAATTCCCTTATCTAATAAGGATCCCAGGGGGCAGTTCGCAATCGCAAACACACCAGAGGAGGAGGACAGCGAGTGTGAGAGTGACGTGCCAGACAGGACTTAAAAACACAAGAGTGTGTGTTGTGAGGAGCTGTTAACCCTGAACGCGCTATGTGTGTCTGTGCGTATGTGTCCACCACCGCTGCCGCTGTCACTGCGGTGCCCCGCCAAACCGGGAAGCGTTCGCCCTCCGCTGCCGCTGTATCGGCGCAGGAGAGGAACAGGAGGTCGGTGCGACCCACCTGGGGGATCTTCCAGGGGGGGGCCAGACCTGGCCACACCTGAACGAGCGCGCACCCCCCAGGATCGGACTCCTGGAGGATCCCCAACAAGGCATGATGCCGGTTTCGACGCGCACTTCGTGTGTGTGTGTGCATGAGTGGTTTGATGTTCTCCCGTTGCAGCACGAATACCCCCATATCCCCCCATATGGGCCCCATATTTCCCCCATATTCCCCCATATTTTACCGGTTTTTCCCCATATTTTCAGCCTTTTTCCCCATATGGGGGCGGGGTTTTGCGACCCCCCATATTTCCCCCAGATTTAGGGGGTTCTCCATATGGGGGGACAAGTATGCCTAGGGGGGGGTCACTGGGGGGGACAAACCCCAAAATTCCACTTTCCCTCGGAGGTCATTTTTGGGCCAAAAAAATATGAAAAACCGGTCCAGAATATGTCGGAACCCGGAAATACCCCCACTACAACATGATCTGTGGCCTTGTTACCCTCTCAGACCCCATCCTAATTTTCCATACCACAACTTGTACCGAGCCCACCCCCGGTGGGCAAGGTCTCATCGTGATCAACATGCAATGGGCCAAGAAAAGCTCTGTTCCACCCTTCAAAGCTGCCGAGAGGTTCCTGTGGAGTCTATCGGAACAGCGGTGCAAGCCCTGCTGTGAGATAGCGGTGCTGCAGGTCGCAGATATCGCACAAGAAGGTACCTACCGGTTGTTGTACCGGAAGCACACCATGGTGAAGGTGCAGCACAGGTGGCACGGTTGCCCCTGTACGAACATATACTCCACTGCAGCGCTCGCACCCTAGTGCTGACGTGAGCCGAGGTCGGTGTGGATCGAATTCAAACAGGTGTGGTGCACGACTGGCTGGAGGGTCTCCTCTCGTCAATGACAGTACAGCTGATCAGCCGCTTTCAGTGTACAGCCTCAACGGTGACTGCACTCGCACAGGTCACCGCAAGCGGAATAGTGAATATTGAGGTGGGGAAATCCCCCTGTACCCTCGGCAGAGGATGTGCGCGCATTTGCGAAGCGACCGCGTCCCCAGACAACTGCCCAGGAAGCGTTCCGGGAGATACTTGGCCCACAAACAGGGCGAGATCCGCAGCTTCCTGGGAAGGAAACGGGGTGCTGAATTGATGGATCGCGCCGAGGAGAGCGGGCTCCACCAGGATGAATTCACCATACTTGAGCTCCAGGAGAACCTCCTGGACGATATGTCTGCGGAACTTGATACAATGCCTCTTCCCAGTGGTTGTAGTCAAAAATGACGAAGCCACGCTACTACCCCGAGGTACAAGTTCTGGTAGGAAAATAAAAAATGGGCGAAAAATGCCTTCCCGGGTGTCAAAAATCACCGAAATAGGCCTAAAACCTGTTTTCCACCACATATCGGCCAACAGATACCCAAAAATAGGCTCTCCGGGGGTCGGAATGGGGGTGTCGGAAAAATTGCTGTTTGTCTACCACTTTTCCTTAGCAGTGACCCCCCCCTACCCCCCCCCCCCCTCACCTCCCCATCTCGCCCTTCCTTTCTTCTTCTCTCTATCGGCCTGAGCTGAATTCCCCGTGGCCAGGTTTTCTGTTCCCCCCCCCCCCCCACCCCCACATTTTTCTCACAAACGATATTTCGGGAGGGAAGAAGAAGAAGAATGGGATAAACAAAACATACTCCCCCCCCCCCCCCCCCACCCACACACACACACATGGGGTGGGCTGCAGGGTTCGCTGCAGTGTGTCGCCCCCCACCTCACTACCTTCCCCCCCTCCAAAAAAACGTAGGCGTCATTTGCCTCTTCCCCCCCCCCACCCCACCCCCCCTCTCAAAACGAATATATAGCTTGGTGGTGCGAGGAACGGCACCCTGTGCAACGAGAGTGAATCCCATCCCCCCCCTCCCAACCCCCTTCTCCTTCTCCATTTTCTGAGGGGGGGGGGTCTTCGCTGGTCGTTATCCTTCGTCAACCTTCGTCAGTTTTTTCAGCCGATTCAACTGGAAATGCACTGACGACCACCCCGCAGTGAAGACCCCCTGAGCCTGCATCTCCAGCAGCTGCAACAACAAAAAAAAACGTAGTCGGGGGGAGGAGCAGAGCTATTCCTAACTAGGGGTCCGGATTCCATGATTTTGAATTTCAGATTTTTCCTCTGTCTGGCGCGTTTTTTTTGCACTCTGTTTAGCGCGTTTTTTTTGCACTGCAGGAAAAAAAATTTCTGGGGAGGATTCACCGGAGTGGAGGGTGCTGAGGGGCTGAGCGGCTGGGGGGATGCTGCCTGTGAGGGAGAAGATGCACCAAGCAAAGACACACGGCCCCGGAGGGGCCGTGTGTCTGTTCAGTGGTGCATTCCTCCGCACCTCAGTGCACTCTCCGACCTGCATGTCTACGGGGGTCTGAGCCCACATGGCAACCCCGAGTAAGGGGTGCAAACAGACACCCCATGGCCAAAATGACCCCACCGCGATCCGCACAGATCCCAAATATTCAGAGGAACAGGGTTTTGAAAAACCTGTAAGTGGGGTCCCGCTGGGTGGGTGGTGTGGGTGGGTTGATTTCTGGCCTCCCAGTCACATCCTCCCTTCAGAAGTCCCTGAACCAGACCCACATTTCATGGGTGAAACTTGGCACGCACACCACCAAAATGACCCCACTACGATCCGCACGGAGCTCAAATAATGCAATAACGCCAGTCATGTGCGGCGATGCGATCAGTTTTGAGCCCCCCAAACAGGTGCCTCAGTAGCGCGTTTTTTTTGTATCCGATTTCGGTCACCAGCCCCCCGGACCCCCAGATTTAGGAAAAGCCCTGGGGAGGAGGGGTTGGAGGTCTCGAGGGGCGCGACATTATTGTGTGCCGTGTGGACGGAAGAGCGTGTGAGTGTGCCATTTCTTTTACGTATGTGGGGGGGGGGGGAAGGGATGGGAGGGAGGGAGTGGTGTTCCGCGTTTTGAGCGAGGAACACCAAAACTGCCGTTGCCCGTCTCCCCCTCCCCCCCCCCCCCCTCCTCTTCCTGCGAGCCACCTCCCGAGGGGGTTTTGATGCATCCGTCTGCCAGGTGGTTTACCTGAGGTGGCGGTGGTGAAGGTGTGAAGGGAAAACACCATTGGAGGATGTGCTGGGTGAGTCTCAAGGCAAAGCAGGTGCCGTCTGTGTATCCGAGGAGGGACGGGTCAGCGGAGGTGTGCGCCCCCATTCCCATCTGGTTCAGGTTGCACCCTCTCTGCAGCGTGTGATTTTCATTGTGTGTGGGGGGGGGGGGGGGATAAAATAATCTGCGCTGGCGTGCCCAGCGCCCAGGACACACAAAAACCCTCAAACCCCCACCACTCCCCAGCTCCCTCCGACATTGTCTCATACTGTCTGGGTCGAAGACTGGCCTAATCGCTCGGTATATCGATCCCACCACCACCACACGCAGGGAAGGTGTGCTGTACACACGGGCCACATTTCCGCAGAGTGCGCGGGAACCACACACACACAGGGCCTTTCTTTGGTACTTCCTGCCACTTCCTGTCCCCTTCCCCGCCGGAACACGGGATTTTGCCCAACCCCGCCCCTTTTGGAGGTGTGGCTAAGGCAAGCGGTTGAGCTGAATCTGAACCGGCGCCTCTCCGTTCCCCATACACCACACCGCGCGCCACACCCCACCCTTTTCCCAAACGCACCCTGATGACTGCTGCAATGAGGCACAGTGTCCCCCGATGTCTGCGACGCGAAGGAGCTGGGAGTGCCGGGGTGGGTGGGTGTGTGTCGCGGCAGCTCCAGCAGGGCACCTCTGCAGCAGGGTTTGAGCCGTCGATGGCGTTGCCCGGCGTGGCGACGCCCTCCAAGCCCCAGCAGGCCAAGGTGAAGCAGTCACGATTCTACGTCTCAGCTGAGCAGCTGACCATCGTGCGGGAGAAGCACTTCCACCTCAGCAAATACGCTGGCGGTGTTGAGAGCTTTGCAGGGAAGGAGCCCATCCGGAAAACAGTGCAGGCCCAGCTCGACTTTGGTGCGCTTGTCGCGAATGACCGGAATCTGCTTGTGGAGAGCGCGCAGTACGTCCAGAATGAGATACTCGTCAGGCTTGCGCGGACCATCCGATCCTTTCAGAACCTGCCCTACATTGTTGGGATCAACCCGCGGATCCAGGCTGTCTATGTCAAGTGCTGGGATTGGTTCGTCTCTCTGTATGAGTGGACCCAAGAGCACGGGCAGGTCGAGTCTCTGGAGAAGGAGGAGCAGTTTACAAACCATCTCCTCAGTGTCTTCCAGGACCACGGGAATATAATGCAGTATCTGAGGCAGGGGATTGCCGAGGTGCGTGAGCTGCCGTCGTCGGAGACGGTTGACTTTGCCTACGTCGACTCGTTCCTGACGCAGTTCATCCTGCGGCGTACGTCGTGGCGTGTGCTTGCGGAAAATCACCTGGCCTACCGCAGCCCCAAGGGTAAGAACCACCACGGTGTGTTTAACCTCGGCTGCCGCCCCGCGATGATTGCAGCTGACGCCTTTTCCAAAGCGCAGTACCTCTGCGAGATGGAGCTGTGCGACGCGCCTGGCTTTGCCATCAAAGGGGACACCTCGACTGCGTTTGCCTACATCGATGCGCACCTGCAGTACACAATGCTGGAGCTGATCAAAAACAGCATGCGTGCCACCGTCAACTTCCACCGGAAGAACAAGCGGTTTGCGCAGGACCTGCCCAAGGTGGTGATGCGCATCTGCCACGGCGATGACATCACCATCTCCCTGCACGACAGGGGCGGCGGCATCCCACCTGCCATCGCAAACAACGTGTGGACCTACGGCTTCACCACAGTGGAGGAGAAGAAGCAGCGCGGGGTGAACGCCTATTTCCCTGGCATGGATGACGACACCCTCGACACCGACGCGATGGTCGGGTCGAAGCAGCTTGCCGGATGGGGGTTCGGTCTGCCCCTCAGCAGGTATGCTGCTGCTGCCACACGGCACACGTCTTCTTTCTTCCCCTATGCCGTCGCCCCTGTCGTGGTTCTCGTGACCCCCTCGTACCCCTTACACCCCCACCATCCCCTGCAGGTGCTATACAGAATACTTAGGTGGCAACATTTCGGTGCATAATATGCCCGGCTACGGATGTGACTTTGTTCTGACGATGCCCAAGCTTGGCTCCAGCCTGTGCCGCGAAAGGCTTGATTTCGCATAGCGCGGTGACGCGTGGCGCTGGTTTCTGTTGCAGCCTGCTGGGGGCGGGGTTTCCATTGGAGATGGGGTTGGTGGATCCGCGCTGTTTATTCTGGGTCTGGCTGTGCCGGGTCAGGTTCGGTTGACCCCCGCGCTGGAAAAAAGTAACGAATTGAATTCAATTCAACAGTAGAAACGAAAATGCAAAACCAATAACGGGCCCACCTCTCCCACCAACTCATGCAGGAGAGGGGTTTTGGCAGGATCGATCAAAAGGCCGAAAAAAATAGTGGTTCAAACGGACACGCGGCATGTTTAGTTCGCCTTCTCATTATCCTGCTACTTGTCAAGAACCTTAAAAGAAACAACCACCCACCTGTGATGGGGTGTGCGTGGCGTCCGGTTCGTTTGGGCACGGGCCTGCTGGGGAGGGCATCTGTGCAGGCCCAGAGAGGGCACGGGCGCCTCACCACACCCCTGCGTGTGCCGATGCGTGTCGGAACAGCAGAGTGCAGTGGCTTGCTTGTTATCCCCGCCCCACCATGGCCGCATCCTAATAAGGCTCTGTGCTGTGGGGTTGGAACCTAATCCGGTCCGTCTTGGTATTTCATTCCACCCCCCACCCCCTCGGCTTCTTTTTGGCTTTTTTCGCTCAGAAGAGTTGCAGCCCTATGTGGTGTGCTTGTTTGGTCCTCCCCCCCCCCCCCCCCCCCTCAACAAAAATCCCATGCCTGGTTGTCCCACGCCGTATAACGGATAGGCTTTGGTGGTTATCGAAATAAAAAAGAACGGACGCTTTTCCTGTGCAATCATAGACAGAATTGAGCCGGGACAGCAGCTTGTTTTGCCAGGCCAGGCTGGGACAGCGCAGAGGTTTTCTGCCCCCCCCCCCCTCTAAAATAACCAAGCCACTAAAAGAGATGCCCTATCCCGCATGCCCCCCTCCCCCGATGTCTTCCAAAACACTCAAGTGTACGCAGCGTTGTTTGATTATCGCAACTCTCATTCCCCGCCGCCCCCCCCCCCCTCCCCCCACTCCTCCTTTGTGTGCCTCTCTGCGGTTTTTACTCTTGTCTGTGCCTTCCCACAGCACCCCTGTCTTCCCGCACATTCTCTCTCCCTACAGCCATCACTCTGTGCGTGCATTCCCCCCCCCCCCCCCACTGAGAAGGACGGAGAGGTGAAGTGCCACCTCCTTATAGCTCCAGCTAATAACAACCAAGGCCAAACAGAGCAAAGGAAATGGGATGGGAACGGGCGAAGTGTGCTGTGTTGGCTTCTCTCACGCTCTCTATGCCACCTTCCCTCTCGATTGGACTCGATTAGACACCTCCCCGCTCATTTGAGGCCAGCAGGCTGTGTACGCGCGGGGGGTCTTCCCGCGGTAGCGCTATACTCGGGTTCCTGCGACCTTTGCACTACACAGCTACCCAGGCCCTGCCCTACTCTGCCCACCGCCCCTCCCCCCCAAGATCCCAAGATCCAGACGCGCAGTTGGCATTCTGCCCGATAACATGTTCATGTTCTATATAGCAAGGTGGATCATCATGCAATTTTATGATCCGTTCTTCTCTCTTGTTACATTATGCCCCTCCCCCGATAAAACGTGTTGTTGCATGGCAATTGCAGAACAGGCCCCCTCTAGACCAAGCGCAAACATGGACTCACCGTATCTCTCTCGCTCTCTCGTTGCATTAAGAGCTGTGTGATCTTGCTTGTCTCACATAAAGTGGTTGTCCTGTTTTTTTCGGGTTTGGAGACTGAGGGGGTGGGGTGGGGGTGGGGGTGATGTTGCCCATCCCATCCCACCCCACCCCCTCCCACGCCGTCGCACGTCAGGTTGGCGGTCTCCCTATTCCAAGGAGTAGCTTTGGAGGAGAGCCGCCAGGCCTGCCGGGTGCATGGCACGGGAAACCGATTCAATTTTGAATCAGAAAAAAACGTCAGAGTATCATCAGGAGGCAGGGAAAAGGGGAGGGTAGTGTGCGACGGCTGCGAAGTGGCCGTTTGGTCAGGAAAATTCATCAACCGGGAACCTTGTCGGGTTTCCAAGGGCCAGCCCCAGTGTCGCCGGTTGGAGTTGGGTGTCATTTCTTGAAATGTTCATCCGCCGTTCTGCCTTTCAGGCGGTCGAGGGGGCGACGTAGCGGCAGCATGCATAGCCGTGCCGGAAACTCGCAAGAGGCGCCCCTTCTGACGCCCCCCCTCCCATCCCCCCTGCTCCTCGTGTCCCTCCTCGCGGGAGGGAGTGCTGCAATAAACGTTCAATGAGTATGGTGTGTGTGCTCCGGCCGGTCTTTCTGCGAGCCAAATCAAAACAGATGAACAAAACAGACGGAAGTGAAAAATATTTCACCCGGGGTTCGATGGAAAAAAACGGCAGGCTCTGGAGCGCAGCTTGGTCTCACGATACTCTTTGAAAATAAAACGTTCTGAACTCGGGAAGGTCTGCCACCACCTCCCCTCCCATCCCCTTTCACCGGGAATACAAGCAGGCGCAGATCGGTGCGTTCAAGCCCCAGATGGAGCCGATCAGCCTCGCGTCGGCCCGTGTCACCCTCCGCCGACACATATACAGCGGGACCACGTTGCCCCGCACAGACAGCGTGTACGCGTATCGGTCAGGAATCGGGGAGACGCGACTGCAGCGCCCTGACCTCCGCATGGAGGGCCTTACCCGCTTAGGGGAAACCACCATCCGCCGCCTCCGGGCCGACCACCACCGCCTGGTGTACGACCACGACGTCCCGGGCAGCGCACAACCACCGTGCAAACCCTGCCTGAAGCTTGCGCCGGACAGCCCCCCGCCTGGGGTCTCGCTGAAGCACCTATTCTTCGGCTGTCCCGCGACAGCGTCAGCCCGACACCACCTCACAGCCACAAGCGTGCACAACCTGCTGCTGCACAACTGCAAGGGGGCCCTACGCTACCTGGCTGAGGCAGGGGTGACGGAGCACAGCGAGAAGGACTACCTGATCTCGTGAAACCTGCAAAAATCAACAGCGGTCAAGGGCTTCGGCCTGACACCCCAGCACCCCCCCCCCCCCCCCACCCCCAGACCCACGTCACTTTCCACGGGCCGCCAGGCGCGTCAGCGTCGGCGACCGCCCGCCCCCAGTCTGAGAGGCAGCAGCCACGACTCGGCAGGAGGCGGGCACAACAAAAAAGGGAGAGTCGTCACTGTGCATATCAGCACGGTCCCGCCCTCTGAGCCAGACTAACCCGCCCATAAAGGAAAAGAGGAAGAGGCGACGTAAGGCAATGCCTCCGTGCGGCAAGGAGAACACGAAACAGCGTCCCCCCTCACCGGGGGACGCGACGAGCACGGCCAAAAATCGTTCAAATCGTTCAAAAAAGCCGGTTGGTGGCATTGCTCCTCCCCACCCGCCACCCCCCCCCCCCCCCCAGTCCGATCCTTCGCCCCGCCCGTCTTTCCACCGCGTTGTCTCTTCCTCACCCCCCCCCTCCCTCGCTGTCCTCGCTTGAAATGCTGATCTGAATCCTCTGTTCAGCATTTTGGGGTGGAGGGGGAGGGGGAGGGCCAACGCACTGTGATTTACTTTTATATTCTTCTGCTTCAGTACCCCCCTCCCCATCCCCCCCCCCCTACGCACACACACACCACAGCCCGCTTGGAATAGAATCGCTGGGCTGGGCCGGGGGTGGGTGATGGAGTGCTTTGAGCGGCTTCCCTTCTCACTACCTTACGTTCAGCTACGCTAGTGGCAGGGCTGCGGTGGCCCACCCCCCTCCCCCCTCACCCTATCACCCCATCACCCTCACAGCCACAAGGCTGTGTTACTCCCAGGGAACGAAGAGTTCAGCAGAGTTGGGAGCGTGTGTGCAAGGCACCACATCCCCATCTGCGGATCTTCCCCAGGAGACCCTGAGGGGCCGCCCCCCCCCGGCGCCTGCCCTTCTGACGGGGGGCCCCCCCACACACACACAACAGAGTGAAGGGGAGGTCCAGACTCGCCCTCTTATTCACGATTCCTCTCCTTCACTACCGAGCCCCCCCCCCCCTCCTCCGTCGTCCCATGCGGCGGGGAAGGGGTGTTCTGCCCCAATATTTTTGTTTGCCCACGCGTCACCAAGGGTACCATTCCCCAAGACGCCTTGTTTAGTTGTATCGCAGAGCCTGTCGGTGGACTGCCGAGGTGCGGCACGCCCTCGCAGCAGCGCTGGGTCCGGGGTGACCGGATCCCTCCCTGGCATAGGTCTGCTGCATCCGTTCTCTGGGGGGAGGGAGAGGGGCAGCGTTCTCAGCACGCACTGCTGTGCTTCCTAAGCAGCGCCTAGCCCTTGCGTTTCAAGGAAGCCAGCTGCGGTGCAGAACGCTTGGGGGTGTCTCCTTGCGTTGCGTTCCCGATTCTAACCAATATTATTTTCAGCGGGGGAGCGGGGGTAAATCAAAAAAAAAGTGAGCCGTTAACACACAACGCAGGTTGCTGCTCGGTGAACCCCATTCCACCGACTCTAGGTGCGAAACGGCATCTGTGATGGTTCATCGGAGGGGGGTGTCCCCTGATGGGGGAAAGGGGTTGTCCCCCCCCCCCCCCCCTCTTACTCTGCTGGTGCACACCCAGAAACATGGTTCCTGCTGTTGTCACAAAAGGGAAGTGGAGTTTGTGCACGGCTGGAGTGGGGGGGGGGGGGGGGAGGGGCTCGGGGGGGAGGGGTCGCTTCGGGAAGAGGGCCTTCCCCCTCCCCGCTGCCCGGGAAAATCATGAAAAATAATGTTCCTGAGAAATCAGTGCGTCCGGGAGCGTGGCATTCTGTTTTGGTTTCGTGGAACATTGCGGGTGAGGGCTCGGGTTTGGGGCGAGCCGCTTCACCCCGCATTGCGCCGTGGTGGGTATGCCTGGGGCCTGGGGGTGTGGGTCCCGTTAGATTTACAAGATGGGTGGTGTTGTGACAACGAGGGGCTTTCGTCTGCAAAGGGTAGCAGTGCAGCGGAGGTCCCCCTGCACGAGGGAAGGGTGCCTTCCTTGTTTGGTGGAAGTCTGAAGCCAGTCTGAAGGTCGAATCATTCGTCATCACTCAGGCGTTGTGATGGATAAGCTGCGTGGTTGTGTGTGACTGGTTTTGGCCTTTATGCCCAGCTCTGCGGAGCTGGAGCTCGGGGTGGGTAGGAACGGGCCCCGAGCCGTGAGTCGTGGCCTGTCACCACCACCGCCGCCGCCAGGAGCAAGTGCAAGCGCCACGCCCAGTGGGTGCGCACGAAACGCAGTCAAGATCCCGAGACAACCCCCCTCCTCCCACCGGCGAGAGTTGCAACTGTTTTGAATTTTCCTCGGCCACCCGTTGGCCCCCAACGTGAAGGTGCATCACCTGCAAACCCATCAGCAGGGGGGGGGGTAGGGGGGGTCAAATGGGGGTGACAAACACGATTTTTCAAAAAACCGGCGCAGAGGCCCCAAAGCCCCCGTAAACCCTCCAAACCCCCCCAGATCGGTCCGGAAACCCATCGAACCCCACTTTTCCACCATTCCGGGCACCTCAGGTGCCCGAATTGGGGTACCTAAATTTTGTGCCACCGTTTGGTACCGTACAGTGCCACTGTGTGGGAGGTTGGAAAAGAAAATGCCCCAACACACCACATCTGAGGGTTGCAATGCATGTTGCTTGCCAACCACGTCATCCGGTGGGTGTCAGGCGCTATGTAGGTGGCATGAGCCAGGTCTTCGATGTGTTCTGGCTTGTATATGTACCTCCCTGCCTGCGGCACAGGCACTGCCTTTGTCCCCCACACCAGCCACAGAGAGCGTATTGTACTCGGTCCACGGTTGCTGATTCATTGTGATGCGTTGTATCCTCGAGTGAACGTCACACACTAGTGGCACCACCACCCGCCATCCGAGAGCTGTATTGACTTTGCGCCCTTCCGTTGCATTCACCTCGCCACGCATATTGCACCGTTCAGTACCAGTGCTCTTGGGCCAGGCAAAGTAGACCGCAGCAACTACCAATTCTGGCACAATGGGTACCACGACAGCGCACTTCGTGTGTTCCCGGAATGTACAGCTCGTGTTGCAACAGTCGTTGTCAACACATCCCGGTTGTGGAGCACTGCTGCACAGGAATCACACGACCATCTGGACTTGTTCCGTACCTACAGGCAGCCTCCCGGTGCATGGTGGCAGGGAGGTACATATACAAGCCAGAACACATCGAAGACCTGGCTAATGCCACCTACATAGCGCCTGACACCCACCGGATGACGTGGTTGGCAAGCAACATGCATTGCAACCCTCAGATGTGGTGTGTTGGGGCATTTTCTTTTCCAACCTCCCACACAGTGGCACTGTCCGGTACCAAACGGTGGCACAAAATTTAGGTACCCCAATTCGGGCACCTGAGGTGCCCGGAATGGTGGAAAAGTGGGGTTCGATGGGTTTCCGGACCGATCTGGGGGGGTTTGGAGGGTTTACGGGGGCTTTGGGGCCTCTGCGCCGGTTTTTTTGCCCAAACAAGCTTGCTTGTCACAGCGAAAGAGTCAGTGGGAGCGTACCCGCGCGCAGTGTGTTTTGAGTGAGCAACACAAAACCACTTTTATCACAGCAACGCCCTTCACAGGGGCCACAACACACTGCCGCTCGTGCGCACAAACAAAACCCGGACTCTTTGAAAAATCGTGTTTGTCCACGTAAAAGGGTGGCATTTGACCCCCCCTAGGGCAGTGATAGAAAATACGTAAAAAACGTTCAACGTATTTGAACGTTCAACGTATTTTTAAAAAAATGCGTCGAAGTTGAACGTTTTTTTGGCTTTTGGGCGTTTTCACCCACTGGGTGCACTCTACACATGAAATCCCCCCTAGCAGTAGGGGGTGGGCCCCCTGCACACACTAAAGGGGACACCGGTGGGATGGAGAGTGTCACGCGTGGCGAAAAGGCGGTGAAAACGGGGTTCTGTAGTCCGAGAAGGGGCGGGACCCGGAAAGGGGTGGTTGGTACCCCCTCTTTTCAGGGTTGACTAACTCCGGAAAAGCGGGGGTACCAACCCCCTCTCGACCTATCTCCCAGTTTTACCCCACTCGACCGGCTGGAGTCCGTCGTGTAGAGGAAGTGGATGGCCGAACGTGAGCTGGATTTAGACCGTCGTGAGACAGGGTGGTTTTACCCGACTGAGAGAGAACACCTCGAGCCGGCGTATGTCGACAGCAATATGGGGAACTCCCATTTCAGTCCCTGGTATCTACGTGTCCGAGCGGACAGTGCCGTGATGCTCCCACTGGATGGATTATGGCTGAACGCCTCTAAGCCAGAACCCAGTCTAGAGACATACGTGACTTGCCAGAACCCAGTGGGATATCCCGCATGGGAGAACCGTATGGGGTATCCCACCTGCAGGGGTTCACCTCAACTGCACCAGCCCGCTTCATGGAGCAAAGGACAAGGGATGCTGTCGACTGCATCGCGAAGCAAGTCGCTGTAAAATCGTGCTCCAAGGACGTCTTCCGCACGGTTGTCGTTGGTGCCACCAACTCGCCCTTGCTCTGCTTGAGGAAAGGTGGGTTTGTGACTGGTGGCCCCTGCAGACGGTAGGCAATGTGAGAAACGTTCAAATACGCTGAACGTTCAACGTATTTGAACGTTCAACGTATTTTTAAAATCGGGATTCTGAAAAATACGCGTATTTTGCCTTCACTGCCCTAGGGGGGGGGGGGGGGCTGCCTCCTGACCCCCCACCACCCCACCCCCAGGGATCAAGAATACGCGTCTGACCCCCCACGTATTCGTATTAATACGTATTAATACGTCGAATACGTGTAATACGCGTGGTTTTGGCGACCCTTCTTTCCCTCAGTGGTTTGGGGTATTTTCCCTTCCGGTGTCTGTTTTGTGAGGTTTTTGGGGTGGAGAGGGGGTTCTTCCGGGATCGCGATGTCTGCAGAACATGTTGACGCGCTGCGGGAAGCACATATTCGTTGCGAGTTTGTGCTTCTCCAGTGTGTTTGAACCTCAGACGCCGTCCATGACGACGCCACCCTCGAACTGACGGACACGGACGATCCAAGACGGGATCGGTCACGATCCTTTGTCTTCGTCTCCTTGGCTGACACAGTGCTCAGCCGGTGCGATCTGCCCCACATACAAGCACTCAGTTGACCAGATATCGCCACTCAGTTGATGTCTACCCTTCAGGTGCAGGAAGGCCGGGTTTGCAGGGCCTCCTTCGTGATTACGAATGCCCCATTTCAGCTCCGCCCGACACATGGTTGCTCCGTGCTCTTCATAGCGCGGGTCCGGCCTCTGCAGCCGACGGGTTGTGAGCCCATGAGGGGGTCTACAGCACAACTCAAGGAGGGAAAGGGGGCTGAACCAAAAACCCACGTATTTCAGGAAAATACCCCCCACGTATTCGTATTAATACGTATTAATACGAATACGTATAATACGTTTAATACGCGTATTTTTGAACCCTGCCCCACCCCCCCACCACCACCACTTCTCAGAGCTACACACTATCGGGGAACGCTTCTGCCTGACTTCCCCCCACCCCACCCCCAAGTTTGCCTGCACCATGATCCAACTCCTTCCCCCGTGACATCAAGGCTGACCTCTTCCGCGCTGCAAAGCTGTGTTTCACACCTGTGTGTTGGTGAGAACTGCCGCCGCTTTCCGACAGGCTCCCAAGCTCACGCTCTCTGCGTCTCTGAGGGGGGGGAAGGAAGGGGGGGGGGCCAATCCCCTTCCCCTCCCCCTCCAGCGGGGAACAGCAGCTCAGTTTCTGATTCCGGGGATTACCCGGGATCACAATGGAGGTCTGGCTGGTTGCGGTGATCGCACTGTTCACAACAGCAGTCGTCACAGGGATGTTCATTGTTGTGGTCTTCTGCCTCAGGAAGCGCAGGGATGCCGAGATTCTCGAGGAGAGGCGCAAGGCACGCCGCATCACCGCCAACCCCGCTTCCCGGCAACCCCTCATCTCGCCTGCCGACCTGCAGAGGGTGGTGCCGCACTTCGCCAAGGCGGACCCCCCTGTCCCACCCAGCGACCCCGGGGTCCCCCGCACACCCCCTCCGGAGGAGGAGGACGATTCGGTCATTACTGACCCCAACGATCCGCTGCAGAACCTGCCACTGTCGTTTGACCTGACCCCTGCCACCAGGAGGGGAGTGCCTGCGTCGGGTTATCTCGATCAGTACACCGACCCCGATGCGATCGTGCAGCGCCGGGATGGGCAGCTGACGACGCGGCGTATCAACCAGATGCACGACAAGGAGGCCCGGCCGGACCTGCTTGGGGGGCTGGTCTCGACGGATGGAGGGGGTGCGACCGTGTCGGAGATGCGGTTCGATTTTGACAACGTCGACCCCCACCAGGATCCGCACAGCGGGGTGGCGTCCAACCTGGCAGGGATGGGTGGGCCTGCCCCTCCTAGGCGGTATGTCAAGAGAGTGTCGGTGCTGCCTGCGTTGTATGCTAACCTGGATGAGGTGCCGGAGCAGGCCGTGGTTGGGCCGGTGATGCCCAACGGACTGCGGACCACGAAGGAGCTGCAGACGGTGTCGCGTGGGAGGGGGACTGCGGCGAGCATGACGACTGTGCTCAACCCGCATCGTGGGACGATTGCGTCGCTGCCGCTCAACAAGGAGGATCTGACGCCGTTGCCTTCTGCGGCGGAGTTGGCGGACACCTCCAACCCTTGGACCCGCCCACGGGCAACCATCGGGCGGCCTGTCCATTCCTTCAACGTGGTGACGCAGAACATCGAAAAGGACCACGATGACGACACCTCCAAGCTGGAGCTCGCGATCCTGCAGGCGCAGGAGATGGCTGATATGGCGCAGTATCCAGGGGATGCTATCCTCCCGGAGCTTCCCGGTGAGACGCTGCATCACGTGGGGGAGCTGCATGTCTAGCCTGGGAGGGGAAGGGGGGGGTAGGGTGGGGGCAGCGCAGGAGTGTGCTGCAAAGTATTATTTTCTGTGTCAAAACTTTAAGAAGGCAAAATCACCTTAGACTTTTAGGGGCGTGGCCCGGAGCCAGCCCGGGAGGGGGGGGTGGGCAGTGTTGAGAATATTCCAGTGGAGTGCGTGTCCAGAGGGAGGGGGGGGGGTGATTCCTTTTTGACATTCTTCATCCAAGCAAACGGCCTCCTCTGCCCCCAGTGTCAAAGGAAGATAGCGGGCGTGGCGGGGGCAGCGCTTTTTTGGGCTGGTGTGCGCGAAACAAATAAATCTGGGCTCTTTTGGGGGTCTTTGCTGGTCGACAAACTTCGACAAACTTCTTCAGTTTTCAGCCAATTCAACAGGAAATGCACCAAAATGCACTGACGACCACCCCGTAGCGAAGACCCCCTTTGAGTAGACTGGCGTACCGCCCCAAGAGGGGGTGTGACAAAAAATATTTTTTTTTCCCTTTGTGTTTTCTAGGTCCGCAAGGTCCCAAAAATCACTTTTTGGGCACATTTTTCAGAGGTCGCCAGAGGTCGCCACCCGGGAAATGC
The DNA here is from genome assembly GCA_963210315.1 of Rhynchopus euleeides. Taxonomy (NCBI): domain Eukaryota; phylum Euglenozoa; class Diplonemea; order Diplonemida; family Diplonemidae; genus Rhynchopus; species Rhynchopus euleeides. The sequence goes on along the minus strand of OY723298.1, from coordinate 482,328 downwards.
CATTTTTGGGGTTAAAAAACGGTTTTTCACCTTGCCCTCGTGAACTAGGTGGGGAAGGCGACGGTCAGACGCAAAATAAATGGAGGACCCCAAAGGAGGGTCCGCATCAGGCGGAAATCAGCAGAACCTCGCTCCAGACCACATTGTGGGCCAGGACAGGGTCGGGAAGAGCATAAAACACCAGAAAACCGGTCCAGGAGGTCTCTCTGGGGCTCAAATCCCCTGAAAAGGGGTCTGAACAGGTGGCGACCGAAGGGCGACCAATGGTACCCACGGAGTTCCTCATCCCAAACTTGGGACCCACCGAAAAATGGACCAGATGGTGGTCCCAAATTAGGGACCGACCAACAAAGCGACCAGATGGCGGTCCCAAATTTGGGACCGACCGATAAAGCGACCAGATGGTGGTCCCAAATTTGGGACCGACCGAAAAATTGACCAGATGGCGGTCCCGAAATTGGGACCGACCGAGAAAGCGACCAGATGGCGGTCCCAAATTTGGGACCGACCGAGAAAGCGACCAGATGGTGGTCCCAAATTTGGGACCGACCGAAAAATTGACCAGATGGCGGTCCCAAATTTGGGACCGACCCATAAAGCGACCAGATGGCGGTCCCAAAATTGGGACCGACCGAGAAAGCGACCAGATGGTGGTCCCAAATTTGGGACCGACCCATAAAGCGACCAGATGGTGGTCCCAAATTTGGGACCGACCAATAAAGCGACCAGATGGCGGTCCCAAATTTGGGACCGACCGAGAAAGCGACCAGATGGTGGTCCCAAATTTGGGACCGACCGAAAAATTGACCAGATGGCGGTCCCAAATTTGGGACCGACCAATAAAGCGACCAGATGGCGGTCCCAAATTTGGGACCGACCGAGAAAGCGACCAGATGGTGGTCCCAAATTTGGGACCGACCCATAAAGCGACCAGATGGCGGTCCCAAAATTGGGACCGACCAATAAAGCGACCAGATGGCGGTCCCAAATTTGGGACCGACCGAGAAAGCGACCAGATGGTGGTCCCAAATTTGGGACCGACCGAAAAATTGACCAGATGGCGGTCCCAAATTTGGGACCGACCAATAAAGCGACCAGATGGCGGTCCCAAATTTGGGACCGCCATCTGGTCGCTTTATGGGTCGGTCCCAAATTTGGGACCGCCATCTGGTCGCTTTATTGGTCGGTCCCAAATTTGGGACCACCATCTGGTCGCTTTCTCGGTCGGTCCCAAATTTGGGACCGCCATCTGGTCGCTTTATTGGTCGGTCCCAAATTTGGGACCGCCCTCTGGTCAATTTTTCGGTCGGTCCCAAATTTGGGACCACCATCTGGTCGCTTTATGGGTCGGTCCCAAATTTGGGACCACCATCTGGTCGCTTTATGGGTCGGTCCCAAATTTGGGACCACCATCTGGTCGCTTTATGGGTCGGTCCCAAATTTGGGACCGCCATCTGGTCGCTTTATTGGTCGGTGATCATCCTTCAGGATTTTGAAGGCACGTCTCACACCGGTTGGTGCTGTGTCGCATTCCAGGGGATAGTCCTTCACTTGGGTACGATTCGGCGCGACTGAGTCATCAAGCTTCATCCACCTGCCTCTCATGGTGGCGTTGGATTTTCGCACGCTGCGCCGCATTTTCACCCGGCCGAACTCAAAAACCCAAAGTCTACTGAAGATAGTCTGGCCTCTCCACAACATGTGATGGGAAAATGTTGAGGTCGGGCCATGCCAGCCCTGGCACGAGATCACTGCTCGTACCTGGGACCACCCGTGTAAAAGTCCCCCCAGGGGGGACTTAAGCACAGGTGGACCTAAACACGGGAGTGGGCTGGTCTGGAGGGTGATCAGGTGGCCGCGAGGCCACCTGGTGCCCTCCAGGTGCTGTCAGAGTCGAAAAGTGGGGTGCCAAAAGTCCATCCGGACCGGAATCACCCCCATACGACGGAAGCGGAAGAGGTCTTCTTGGTCTCCACCGTGCCACCCCCGTGTTTAAGCCCCCCCCTGGCCGAAAGTCGCCTCCAGGGGGGGGACTTAAACACGGGGGGTCCCAGGTACCCCCGAAAAGTCACATTGTGTCTACAGTGTGGGGCCCGAAAATCGAGTTTTCGGTGTTGCTTTTCCACATTTGGGGTTCCCAACTTCAGGACTGTCGCGCAATTACCTCAAAAGTGGCCGAGAAACCCAGGAATTTCTTTTTTTGAAGCCAATATTTTTTGTCACAGTAGCTTAGCTGAAAAGTTGGGCGAGTCGTCCACCCTAACTTTGAGTAACGAAAACTATATATAGCCTACTCCCTACGCCTACCCCCCCAGTGGCACTGCCTTCTGCCTGTATTATGAGTGAATTGGGGGTGTCGATCCCCGACCTGTGTGATGGAACTGTCTCAGTCGTGCTTATTCGACCACACCATTAGATCTGCGTGGGGAGGGGGGCTGGGGTTCCGGTGTGGGGTGAGTGTGGGGGGGGCTCGGGCCGTTCTGCATCATTCTTCTTTCAAGACTTTCATCTTCATTCTGGTGCCCGTTCGTGCCCTATGCCCCTACACATCGCCCCGCTCCCCCCCCCCCATTTGCACCGTTGTATGATTGCTGTCGCCGCTCAGCACAACACTGGAAGAGATCAGCGTTTCGGAGCCGCCAATAATGCCCACGACCCCCGCCACCCCCTCTCTCTCCTCTTGCCATCAGCAGCCACTCGGGTGGGATTTGCACCCCCCCGCATCTCGCCCAGCCCACCATCTTGCTCTGCTATGCTTCTGCGCTGCCCCACCTCCGCCACCTCTCAGGTGCAAGAGGGCAGCGACCCACTGCACGGTACCAGCTGCCAAGATGAGGGAGTTCTGCGGTCGTGTCGACAAGGAGGGCCAGGAGGTGGACATCCTCGGGGATGAGAAGCTCATCAAGACATGCAAGCAGGTGGGGTCTGGCGATGGGACGCCCCCTAAGGGCGCCACGGTGTACGTCCACTACGTGGGCAACCTTGCCACGGGTTCCAAGTTTGACAGCAGCCGCGACCGCGACGAGCCGATCAACTTCATCATCGGCACTGGCCAGGTCATCAAGGGGTGGGAGCACGGCATCGCCAGCATGCGCAAGGGCGAGCGCAGCACCCTGAAGATCCACCACTCCCTGGCATACGGGGAGGACGGCAAGGCGCCTGTCATCCCCCCTGCTGCCACGCTCATCTTCGACGTGGAGCTCCTCTCGTGGACATCATACACAGACATCTCCGAGACCAAGACGAAGACGCTGATGAAGCAGACCGTCGTCACCCCGGAGAACGAATACACAAAGCCTGTCTACGAGAGTGAGCTTGTCGTGGACATCCACCAGGCTGAGCCTATCGCCGCAGACTTCGAGGAGGAGCAGCAGGACAACAACGGTGCCACCGTCACCGCCACCAAGCTGCGGACCGGCGTGAAGGTGACCATCGGGGAGGAGGACGTGCCTGCCGCCCTGGAGCTTGCCCTGAAGAGCATGGTGCAGGGGGAGACCTCGCGGTTCATCGTGGAGACCAACGCGCCCGGGCTGGCCCCCCTGCCGAAGTGGGACACCGTCGGGGTGGAGGGTGAGCCGGAGAAGCTCTGCGTCGTCGTGACCCTGGTGAGCTTCGTCTCGCCGAAGCAGATGTACGAATGCCAGACCCCCGCGGACAAGGTGAAGGAGGGGGAGAAGCGGAAAGCGGATGGCAACACCCTCTACAAGGCGAAGAAGTTCAAGCGTGCGGCTGCAAAGTATGAAGCGGGGCTTGCGTTTGTCGAGGGGGACGACGCGGAGCTGAAGAAGGTGCGCCTCCCTCTGCTGACCAACCTGGCGGCGGTGCAGCTGGAGATGCAGCAGAACTTCTTCGCGGCGAAGAACTGCGAGAAGGCCCTGGAGATCGACCCGGTCAACATGCGTGCCATTCTCCGCAAGGCCAAGGCAAACCGCCTCCGCGCTGACTTCGAGGCGGCACGTGCCGATGCAGAGCATGCCCTTTCCCTCGACGCCAACTCCAAGGAGGCCAAGGCCGAGCTGGAGCAGGTCGACAAGGCGCTGAAGCTGCAGAAGCAGAAGGACAAGAAGACCTACCAGGGCATGTTCGACAAGCTGGCGAAGAAGGCCCCCGTGCAGGAGAGGACCGCAGCACCGAAGGCTGCTGAGTCCTCCGCCCCTGACCTGGAGTTCAAAGACTCTGTGGAGCACACGCTGCACATCCAGAAGTGCTCCCTGCCGGAGGCTGTGGGTGAGTACCGCCTGAACACCAAGAAGCTGCACCGCAACTCGCCCTTCTGGGAGCGCGTGAGCGACCGGCAGGACGAGGCGGCGTGGCGGATCTTCTCCGACCCGCACAGCAGGTGGAAGTTTGGGCTGTTCACCGAGATGGAGAGCGGTCTCGGGTACGTCAAGTCGCAGGACCCGCACGACATGAAGGTGATGCCCAACGAGGTGTCTCAGTGGGTGCATGTCGCAGAAAGTATGTCCCAGTGGGAGAGCACACAGAGTGTGCTCAGTGGACGGTGGACGGTGCGGCCGCAACGAGAATACGCTGCGCGCCGATTTTTTTTTGGCAAACCACCCAAACACATATCACATCACCCACCCAACAGGCGGCGAGTGGGAGCCCGACGCCGACACGGTTGTCTCGACCACACCGGCTGTCGCAGCCGCTGGGCCCGAAGTGGCCGAGCCGACGGCAGCATGATGTGGGTAGCCTGACCCTACCCACCCACGCGCTCTGAGGAGGGGGCGGAAGGGTCGGCGAGGGGCGCAAAAGAGAACGTTGATCCCCCCCCACCCCCCAAACAACGAGTGAACGGAGATCATTCTTGTGACTCCTTCTACTTCTATTTCACTACCCCCCCCCCCCCCTCCCACACAGCGCCCCCCCCCCCCTGGCCCTTCCCGTGAGAACTCATGTGAGCATTGGGGGAGGGTATTGTTTTGCCTCGCCTATGCCATCGGGAGTAGAGGCAACGTCTGGCCGGCAAAAGGAGGGCGGGGAGGAGTGGCGTGTTGGTGTCTTTGTGTATTGCCAACGTAACGCATGGTTGCCCTCCAGGGGGGGGGGGGGGTGGTGGTGGTGGTGGAGGTGGGTGGGTGGGTGGGTGGGATATTGTTTTGCAACGTGCACGCTCCTTCACCCCCCCCCCCCCCCTCCCAATATTGCTATTCCTCGATAAATCCCAACCCCCGCCCCCACACCGCCCCTTGATTGACAATTGGATTTTTTCCTCGCATCCTGCAACCCAACCCTCCATCTGCTGCACCCGCTCGCAAGTGATCTGATGTGTGTGCATGTTTCAGCCTAACCCGCGCAGTGCGGCACTAGAGGAACAGGGGGGGGAGGGGCATCGGGGAGGGGGGGCGCTGCGGGTGCATACCGCACGGGTTGAAATAGGGTGATATGTCCCCAAAAGCCTTGCGGTTAGATTTCACCCGCCTGCCCCACCGCAGGCGGAGGAGGGGGAGGGGGGTGTCGGTGTGAGGGCGTGGGGGGGGGGTGTGGACGAAGACGGAGAGACAGGACAGTGGGGAGATAACAAGAGCATCTCTAGGTGCGAAACGACTCCGGCAGGTCGGGAGTAAGGATCCCTCACCCCGACCCTCGCCCTCACTCTCACCCCAGTGTTGGTCGGGGCCTTCGTGGCAACGCGCTGGAGGACACTGGAAGCAGTGTCGCGCTCTGGAGCTCCTGGGGGGGAGGGGGAGGCAGGGTGTCAGTGTGGGTGGGGGGGGTGCTGGGGGGTGCACGCAACACAGAAGCACATGCAGCACATCACGCGCCCTTCAGAACACAGGCATAGGGCAGCAGGAGGGTGCGCTTCGAGGTCAACATGCGTGCGGCGGTTCTCTGGTGTGCCGTGGTGCTGCTGGTGGGGGCTGCGGGGGCGTACGAGGGGGGAGGCGGCAAGCAGGTGGGGAAGGGTCGGCAGAGAGGGGGCGCGCCTGCCAAGCCGTGCAATGAGACGGTGGCGTTCGAAGGGGGGACGGAGGGCGAGGGGCAGCAGGCTGGGAAGCCCGGCGTAACAGAGGAGGGTGAGCGCAAGCGCGGCAACCGGTGGATGCGCAAGCAGCGCCGTGGTAACAAGACCGAGGGTGCTGAGGGTACCGAGGAGGGCGAGCGCGAGCGTGGCAACCGCTGGATGCGCAAGCACCGCCGTGGCAACAAGACCGAGGGTGCTGAGGGTACCGAGGAGGGCGAGCGCGAGCGTGGCAACCGCTGGATGCGCAAGCACCGCCGTGGCAACGAGACCGAGGGTGCTGAGGGTACCGAGGAGGGCGAGCGCGAGCGCGGCAACCGTTGGATACGCAAGCAGCGCCGTGGTAACAAGACCGAGGGTACCGAGGAGGGCGAGCGCGAGCGTGGCAACCGCTGGATGCGCAAGCAGCGCCGTGGCAACGAGACCGAGGGTGCTGAGGGTACCGAGGAGGGCGAGCGCAAGCGTGGCAACCGCTGGATGCGCAAGCACCGCCGTGGCAACGAGACCGAGGGTGCTGAGGGTACCGAGGAGGGCGAGCGCGAGCGTGGCAACCGCTGGATGCGCAAGCAGCGCCGTGGCAACGAGACCGAGGGTGCTGAGGGTACCGAGGAGGGCGAGCGCAAGCGTGGCAACCGCTGGATGCGCAAGCACCGCCGTGGCGACAAGACCGAGGGTGCTGAGGGTACCGAGGAGGGCGAGCGCAAGCGTGGCAACCGCTGGATGCGCAAGCACCGCCGTGGCGACAAGACCGAGGGTGCTGAGGGTACCGAGGAGGGCGAGCGCAAGCGTGGCAACCGCTGGATGCGCAAGCACCGCCGTGGCAACAAGACCGAGGGTGCTGAGGGTACCGAGGAGGGCGAGCGCGAGCGCGGCAACCGTTGGATGCGCAAGCAGCGCCGTGGTAACAAGACCGAGGGTGCTGAGGGTACCGAGGAGGGCGAGCGCGAGCGTGGCAACCGCTGGATGCGCAAGCAGCGCCGTGGCAACGAGACCGAGGGTGCTGAGGGTACCGAGGAGGGCGAGCGCAAGCGTGGCAACCGCTGGATGCGCAAGCACCGCCGTGGCAACGAGACCGAGGGTGCTGAGGGTACCGAGGAGGGCGAGCGCAAGCGTGGCAACCGCTGGATGCGCAAGCACCGCCGTGGCAACAAGACCGAGGGTGCTGAGGGTACCGAGGAGGGCGAGCGCGAGCGTGGCAACCGCTGGATGCGCAAGCAGCGCCGTGGCAACGAGACCGAGGGTGCTGAGGGTACCGAGGAGGGCGAGCGCAAGCGTGGCAACCGCTGGATGCGCAAGCACCGCCGTGGCAACAAGACCGAGGGTGCTGAGGGTACCGAGGAGGGCGAGCGCGAGCGTGGCAACCGCTGGATGCGCAAGCACCGCCGTGGCAACAAGACCGAGGGTGCTGAGGGTACCGAGGAGGGCGAGCGCAAGCGTGGCAACCGCTGGATGCGCAAGCACCGCCGTGGCAACGAGACCGAGGGTGCTGAGGGTACCGAGGAGGGCGAGCGCGAGCGTGGCAACCGCTGGATGCGCAAGCAGCGCCGTGGCAACGAGACCGAGGGTGCTGAGGGTACCGAGGAGGGCGAGCGCAAGCGTGGCAACCGCTGGATGCGCAAGCACCGCCGTGGCGACAAGACCGAGGGTGCTGAGGGTACCGAGGAGGGCGAGCGCGAGCGTGGCAACCGCTGGATGCGCAAGCAGCGCCGTGGCAACGAGACCGAGGGTGCTGAGGGTACCGAGGAGGGCGAGCGCGAGCGTGGCAACCGCTGGATGCGCAAGCAGCGCCGTGGCAACGAGACCGAGGGTGCTGAGGGTACCGAGGAGGGCGAGCGCAAGCGTGGCAACCGCTGGATGCGCAAGCACCGCCGTGGCGACAAGACCGAGGGTGCTGAGGGTACCGAGGAGGGCGAGCGCAAGCGTGGCAACCGCTGGATGCGCAAGCACCGCCGTGGCGACAAGACCGAGGGTGCTGAGGGTACCGAGGAGGGCGAGCGCAAGCGTGGCAACCGCTGGATGCGCAAGCACCGCCGTGGCAACAAGACCGAGGGTGCTGAGGGTACCGAGGAGGGCGAGCGCGAGCGCGGCAACCGTTGGATGCGCAAGCAGCGCCGTGGTAACAAGACCGAGGGTGCTGAGGGTACCGAGGAGGGCGAGCGCGAGCGTGGCAACCGCTGGATGCGCAAGCAGCGCCGTGGCAACGAGACCGAGGGTGCTGAGGGTACCGAGGAGGGCGAGCGCAAGCGTGGCAACCGCTGGATGCGCAAGCACCGCCGTGGCAACGAGACCGAGGGTGCTGAGGGTACCGAGGAGGGCGAGCGCGAGCGTGGCAACCGCTGGATGCGCAAGCAGCGCCGTGGTAACAAGACCGAGGGTGCTGAGGGTACCGAGGAGGGCGAGCGCGAGCGTGGCAACCGCTGGATGCGCAAGCAGCGCCGTGGCAACGAGACCGAGGGTGCTGAGGGTACCGAGGAGGGCGAGCGCAAGCGTGGCAACCGCTGGATGCGCAAGCACCGCCGTGGCAACAAGACCGAGGGTGCTGAGGGTACCGAGGAGGGCGAGCGCGAGCGTGGCAACCGCTGGATGCGCAAGCACCGCCGTGGCGACAAGACCGAGGGTGCTGAGGGTACCGAGGAGGGCGAGCGCGAGCGTGGCAACCGTCGCATGCGCAAGCACCGCCGTGGCAACGAGAACGAGGGTGCTGAGGGTACCGAGGAGGGTGAGCGCGAGCGTGGCAACCGCTGGATGCGCAAGCAGCGCCGTGGTAACAAGACCGAGGGTGCTGAGGGTACCGAGGAGGGCGAGCGCGAGCGTGGCAACCGCTGGATGCGCAAGCACCGCCGTGGCAACGAGACCGAGGGTGCTGAGGGTACCGAGGAGGGCGAGCGCGAGCGTGGCAACCGCTGGATGCGCAAGCACCGCCGTGGCAACGAGACCGAGGGTACTGAGGGCGTGGAGTCCCCTCTCCCCGTGCATCCTGCCCGTGCCGGCACTGTCCTTGGCCTTGCCTCCTCGGGTGGTGCTGCGTCCCGCAGTGCGTCACCTCTCACATGGCAGGTCCTTAGCGTTGTGTCTGCTTTTGGGCTTATTGCTGCGGCTGCCTGGTCATCTTCCCGCCGTGCCCCCGCATCCGACGATGTTTCCTCCCCCCTTGCATCTCCGATGGATGTGTGATATTGTGTTGCTCTCACTGCATGTCTTCAGTGGTTGTGGGCTGCGTCGGATCTCCCGCTGCCTGTGTGACACTGGTTGTTTCTTTTTTTGCTTCCCTTTTGCCCTTCCCTTCTACTTTGTTCTCTGCACTGCACATCATCGGAATCACTTTTTTTTGCATTTTTTTGGAACTACTTTTCTGAACTTGAACCTCCACTACCCGAACACCCTTCGGTGTGACATACATACTGACACACCATCCTTATAGACCTCTGCACGAAGCCTCGCAACCGTGACCGGTGCCCTTTGCACTCGGGCAACGCTGTGTGGTCTTTTGTGCCGAGGCACCTCTTCTTCGACTTGTCCCATTTTATTATTGCTGCCTCCTGTCTGAGTGCATCCTTCAGACAAACACGCTGGATGCGTGTGTCGACTCCTGGCCGACACTACCATTTCCTTCAGCAGCAGGGGCTGACTACTTCTGTATCCTCTTGGTAGACTGGCGTACCGCCCCAAGAGGGGGTGTGACAAAAAATATATTTTTTTCCCTTTGTGTTTTCTAGGTCCGCAAGGTCCCAAAAATCACTTTTTGGGCACATTTTTCAGAGGTCGCCAGAGGTCGCCACCCGGGAAATGCCATTTTTGGGGTTAAAAAACGGTTTTTCACCTTGCCCTCGTGAACTAGGTGGGGAAGGCGACGGTCAGACGCAAAATAAATGGAGGACCCCAAAGGAGGGTCCGCATCAGGCGGAAATCAGCAGAACCTCGCTCCAGACCACATTGTGGGCCAGGACAGGGTCGGGAAGAGCATAAAACACCAGAAAACCGGTCCCGGAGGTCTCTCTGGTGCCCAAATCCCCTGAAAAGGGGTCTGAACAGGTGGCGACCGAAGGGCGACCAATGGTGCCCACGGAGTTCCTCATCCCAAACTTGGGACCCACCGAAAAATGGACCAGATGGTGGTCCCAAATTAGGGACCGACCAACAAAGCGACCAGATGGCGGTCCCAAATTTGGGACCGACCGATAAAGCGACCAGATGGTGGTCCCAAATTTGGGACCGACCGAAAAATTGACCAGATGGCGGTCCCAAATTTGGGACCGACCCATAAAGCGACCAGATGGCGGTCCCAAATTTGGGACCGACCAACAAAGCGACCAGATGGCGGTCCCAAATTTGGGACCGACCGAGAAAGCGACCAGATGGTGGTCCCAATTTTGGGACCGACCCATAAAGCGACCAGATGGCGGTCCCAAATTTGGGACCGACCAATAAAGCGACCAGATGGTGGTCCCAAATTTGGGACCGACCAACAAAGCGACCAGATAGCGGTCCCAAATTTGGGACCGACCGAGAAAGCGACCAGATGGTGGTCCCAAATTTGGGACCGACCGAAAAATTGGCCAGATGGCGGTCCCAAATTTGGGACCGCCATCTGGTCGCTTTATTGGTCGGTGAACATCCTTCAGGATTTTGAAGGCACGTCTCACACCGGTTGGTGCTGTGTCGCATTCCAGGGGATAGTCCTTCACTTGGGTACGATTCGGCGCGACTGAGTCATCAAGCTTCATCCACCTGCCTCTCATGGTGGCGTTGGGTTTTCGCACGCTGCGCCGCATTTTCACCCGGCCGAACTCAAAAACCCAAAGTCTACTGAAGATAGTCTGGCCTCTCCACAACATGTGATGGGAAAATGTTGAGGTCGGGCCATGCCAGCCCTGGCACGAGATCACTGCTCGTACCTGGGACCACCCGTGTAAAAGTCCCCCCAGGGGGGACTTAAGCACAGGTGGACCTAAACACGGGAGTGGGCTGGTCTGGAGGGTCATCAGGTGGCCGCTAGGCCACCTGGTGCCCTCCAGGTGCTGTCAGAGTCGAAAAGTGGGGTGCCAAAAGTCCATCCGGACCGGAATCACCCCCATACGACGGAAGCGGAAGAGGTCTTCTTGGTCTCCACCGTGCCACCCCCGTGTTTAAGCCCCCCCCTGGCCGAAAGTCGCCTCCAGGGGGGGGACTTAAACACGGGGGGTCCCAGGTACCCCCGAAAATTCACATTGTGTCTACAGTGTGGGGCCCGAAAATCGAGTTTTCGGTGTTGCTTTTCCACATTTGGGGTTCCCAACTTCAGGACTGTCGCGCAATTACCTCAAAAGTGGCCGAGAAACCCAGGAATTTCTTTTTTTGAAGCCAATATTTTTCAGGGTATAAGATAGACTTTTTTTCTGGCGCCGTTTTCCGGTTTTTCTGGTTTTGAAAATTTTTCGCGCGCGCCTTCGGCGCGCGCGACCCGCGCAAACCCTCCCAGAATCTGAGAGGGCCCGGTGCCTGCGCGCGTCCTGTCGTACTGAGGCTGCTTGGTGGGGCAGGCGCAGCAGCTGCTTTGAAAGTTTGGACTCTCGGCCAAAAAACCGGTCTGGTGCAATTTTTTTACGCAGGGGGGTCTGGGGGGCGGAGCCCCCCAGCCGCCGGAGGCCACGGTAGTGATCATCTGTTCCCTACAGTCTGGATTCGCTTGTAAGTAGGAAGGCTTCGCTGTATCGCAGCCCGGCCAGCAGGAGATCACTGGTCCTTGAGGGTTCAACCTTCAGGGTGGAGGAGGACGGGGGAGCGACCACTCGTGACAGGTGTGCGTTGTGGGTGGAGTGGGTGCACGACAGAATGGCCAAAGGGTCCACGAGATCTCTGCACACATTCCGTTATCGAGGAAATGGGCACCTAGCTGTGACGACAGGCAACAAACAAATCTCATCTGTTAGTTGCCCCCAATAGGCTTGGCGACCTTCAAGATTGCTTGAAAGTCGTTCGTGTTCTCGTCTCAGCCCTCCAGACAAGCAGATCTGTCTCGAGTTGGTGGGCTGTCGCCATGTATTCGATGGCACCGAGTGACGCTGCACAGAGGCAGACGACACGGTGAACTCCAGCGGAGGTTACCCTACCTCCGCTGGAGTACACCGTGTGTCTCCCATGAGTCTCAACTAGCGGGAGTCGTAAATTAGCTGGAAAATAGACTCCCGTCTCCAGTACAGACTGCAGTCTTAGACTCCCTCTTAGACACTCGCTAGGGTGGCTGGAGTCCACCATGTGTGCACCTTCAAAACAGAAGAGGCCTGCATGACGAGGGCATCACCACCCACCGGGCCCCACCGGGCCACCCGCTAGGTCCATTTTTTCTTCTCCGCTTCTCTGCCTTCTTTGGACTATTTGAGCTCTGTGCGGATCACGATGGGGTCACTTTCTATTTTTTTATGGCGTTTTTTCTGACTGTTTTACTGTCCCAAAGTCACAAAAAAACCGCCAAAAATGAGATCGACCTTTTTTTTTTTCCAGAAAACCGGGAACCGGGAAACCCTGGTTTTGAAAACCGGAAAACCAGACCTATCTTATCCCCTGATATTTTTTGTCACAGTAGCTTAGCTGAAAAGTTGGGCGAGTCGTCCACCCTAACTCTTGGACACAGTGTGGTCTCTTCAGACCGAGGCAGTTTCTTTGCCGTCGTACGCATTTTTTCTTGTCTCCCAACAAGGTTGTTTGTCAGGCGGGAATGTAAAAAATAGGGGAAGTGTTGGATGCTTGCCGCCACACACACAGTCTCATGCGCCCTGCCTAATCGCAAAGCTGCACTTCCGCAGGGCTTAGTAGAATACGCTGTGATGTGTGTGATTCGTGCGGTGCAGCGATAATCCCATATTCTCACCCTGTCGCATTCCCCCTGACTTATCCTGCACCGAACCCACCCACTCCTGTGTTTTGCATTGCCTCCGCTGATGCCACTGCGCCAGCGAGTGACACACGATCCCTATACACCCGCCTTCCCCCCCCCTTCTTTTCGCCCGATGTGCTGAAAAAGACACGCCATTTGCCGCTGCCGTATCCGAAACTGTTGCCCCACCCCCCCGCCCCCCACCCCTTTCTCCCACTCCACTTGAGACTGTACTGCCTCCCAAAAACAAAATCTGAGCTGCACGACACCACCACCACCCCCAGACACTACAAACACCTGAGATGGGTTCCATGGCACGCAGTGGCGCTGTGGCGCTGCTGGCTGTGTGCGGGATGGCCGCTGCAGCTGAAGAGCCCCAGAGGATGTCCACACGTGGGAGGTGGATTGTCGATGAGGCGGGGCGTGTGCGTCTGTTCCACGGCTTCAACGACGTCCAGCATGCCAAGGGCGGGGCCTTCATGCCGGGCATGACGACCGTTACGAGCAACGTCGAGAGGCTGCAGCGCGGCGGCTTCAACGCGATGCGGATGCCCATGATGTGGGCTGCCGCCAACCCCGCGGAGGGTGTGTACAACACGACCTACATCGACAACATGAAGGCTGTCACCGAGAAGCTCTCCAGCCAGGGTATCTACAGCTTCCTCGACATGCACCAGGACGTCCTCTCCAGCGACTTCCACTCCTACGACGGCGCCCCCCAGTGGGTTGTGAACAAGACGGTGCCCAGGCACGCTTACCCCTGGCCTATCAAGGACCTGAAGAACTGGGCTGAGGGGTACGTGACCGAGGCTGTCGGGCAGTCATTCCAGGACATCTACGACAACAAGCACGGGGGGCTTGACGCATGGGGTGCCTTCTGGAACGTCGTCGCCTCCCGCTTCAACACCAGCAAGCAGATCCTGGGGTACGAGCTGATCAACGAGCCTTGGGCTGGGGATGTGTTCCACGACCCCGCCCTCTTCCTGCCGGGTGAGGCTGGGAAGAACCTGCTCCCTGCGTACGACCACCTGGTGGAGCAGATCCGCAAGGTCGACCAGGACACCATGATCTTCTTCGAGCCCGTCACCTGGGGCATGGTGCTGCCTGGCGAGAAGAGCTTCATCGGCACCGGGTTCTCCCACCTCCCGGGTGGGGAGGCCGACAAGAACAAGTGTGTTTTCTCCTGGCACTACTACTGCTGGATGCTGAACAGCGACTACTCCAACAGCTCGCAGGGGTACCCCTGGATGCTGAAGCAGGAGTGCGACCACGCCCTGCTCCCCCTGGTGATGAGCACTGTGGTGAAGGATATCACGAAGCTGGAGACTGCTTCGTTCCTCACGGAGTTTGGCGCGCTGACCCCTTCGGCGTCCCACCCCGACTCCGAGGGGAGCCTCGAGATTGAGGCTGTTCTGGCTGAGGCGGACAAGACCCTGCAGAGCTGGACCTACTGGGATGTGGCGGGACTGGTTGACGGGAGGCTGAACCTGGAGGACGACAAATACACCCCATTCATCCGTCCCTTCGCCCAGGCGGTGGCGGGGACGCCCACCCACATGCAGTACGACCGGAAGACCAAGAAGTTTGAGCTGGACTTCACGGCTGACACCTCCATCACCCAGCCCACCGTGGTGGCGGTGCCGAAGGCCATCTACACCAACGGATACGCCGTTGCCACGACTCCCTCGATGAACCACACGCCCTGCGGGGAGGGCCTCCTGTGCCTGACCCCCACCTCCGCCGTGAAGGACGGGGAGAAGGTGGAGGTGAAGGTGACCATGTCGGCCTGATTGATAGGTTTTCCTGCATGAGGGGAGGCGTGCGTTGCCAGGCGGGTAGTATATATGGTTAGCACGAGCAGACCCTCCCGGGAGGGGTGGGGGGGGGGGGCACAGAGCGAGGAAGCGTGTGAATGTGGCGATTGCGTTGCTCTTCAACTTGACGGATGTTGCCGCATACCCCCCCCAACTGCTCCCCACCCAGCCCTGCTGGCTGGGAGGGTGTGCGTGTGTTGGGGTTGTTTTATGCGGAGGTTATGCGTCTTGTCAGCGATTTGACACACAGGCTTTGTTTTTTGTTTGTCTGTCCCCCCACACCCCACCCCCACCCCCACCCCCACTCACACAAATCTTTCTGTCTGTTGTGTGAAGGGCGGTCGCCGGGGGCCTTTTGGATCGAAAAGGTTCTGTGGGGGGGGGGGGGGGGGGAAGTCACACCACTCCCAATCCAGTCGCAAAACCACAAACATCTCCCTCTTTCAGCCCGTGCTCTGTTTGTTTTTGTTTGTTTCTTTGTGTCTTTTTGAAGGGGTGGTCTTTCCGCTGCGGTGCTACAACACGGCGCGCTTTTGGCGCAGTTACTCCTATTTCAGGGGAAAAGATAGCGGTGGGGCTAGGGGGGCTAGCCCCAGTTGGCGGGCTGAGCGGCGGATTAGGTGGGGGTAGCCGCCCTCACTAAAAAAAAAAAAAACCGATCGCCCATGATTGCTGGTGGGGGTGGTTTGGGTTTCCACCCCCCATAGAAGAGCGTCAACCCGGTTACACGGGTTCGACGGTCGACGTCGAAGAGAGCATGGTTTTACAGGAACAGATGCTCACTACCGTGGCCTCCGGCGGCTGGGGGGCTCCGCCCCCCAGACCCCCCTGGATCCTTCGATACCCAGCAGGTCAGGGAATCCAACCGCTCCAGTAGCCTCAGGCCTCAGGAGGACGCGCCAACTCACACAGAATCTACGCCCACAATGAACAGATGTTCACTACCGTGGCCTCCGGCGGCTGGGGGGCTCCGCCCCCCAGACCCCCATGTAGCGTGCCCGTCTAGTAACCAAGTCCTCAGAGGCTCCCTCCTCGACCTGACGATGGAGAGCCTCCTTCTGATCGACGCTGAGGGGGTATCACACAGGCAGCCATGGGGCAGTACGCGGCACGTTTCCTCAGTAAGCCGCGCACTCTCAAGTACAGCTCATTCAACGAGTTGCAGGAGTGCATGAATGCAGTGAGGAGCTGGAGACGGTCGACACCATCAGTGAAACGACCGGGGTGCAAACTGACGAGTCAGTGCACGAGGCGCGCGGCGAAGCCGCGCGCGCGCTACCCCCACCTAACCCCCACCTATTGGGCCCCGGTCAGAAAAGCTATCTTATGCCCTGTCCTATTTGGGAGGTGAAAAAAAAATACCGCCGAACTCTTTGCCAAAAAAAATTTGCCCAGTAGCGGAAGACTACCCTTTGACATGCAAAAATACCGCCCTGATGACAACACCCAGTGGCCTGATAAAGGGCAGGGTGAGTTCATCGGGCACGTTGTCTTTCTCTTTGGTTTGCTGACTGGCGGGTGGAATGTGGCTTTTTTTCAATCACACGAAGTGTGCGGAGGGGGGCACAGCAGCGGGGCACGCCTCTCCCCCTCACGCTGTGTGGCATGTCTCTGGGACACCGCGCGACGCCAGTTTCGCTAAACCCAAACTACTAACGAGTGTGCGGCATACGTGTTGGGCGTTTTCAACACCCTATACAATCATGCATGGCGCGGGAAACAAATGAGTTCAATTCGCCTGCGCCACGCTGGCGCAGGTCCGACACAGCGTGAGGGCAACCCATCCCACACCCACCCTCCCCCCAACGTGACGTGTGCTGCGACTTAGTCTTATCTCGTTTGTGCCGCTTTCTCCCCTTTCTGATAACCGTCTCTGTCCCCTCCGTCGTGTGGCGTATTCCCGTGTTTTGTTGCTCTGTTGTTGAGAGGGGGTGCCTTCCGATCCCGGGGTGTGCTAGCTTTTGGAGCTTTGGAGCTTGTGCTAGCTTTCGGCAATGCAGGCGGTATTTTTACGCCTAAAAATAGGGGGGGTGGGGTAATCAGGCTGGGGAAAAAACAACAAATCACAACAAATCACACCCGATCGTCAGCTGATTGAGGGTGTGATATGAGGGTTCTATCCAACAAGGATATCAAGGCGGCACTTTCAAAGTCCTGCCTAGGACAGCGCCACGTGGGTGTGTGCTTCTGATATACCGTAAACGGAAATATTGTGGACCGTAATAAAGGTGAACCGTACTATAGGTGGACCGTAAAAAAGATGGAACAAATGGGATTTTTCCGGAACTTGGAACATTTTTACGGTCCACCTATTTTACGGTTGGGATCGTGGACTTGGCGGTTTTTTTACGAGTTCCTTCGCGACGAAGTCGCGAAGGAACCAAGGAAATCGTACGACTGAAGCTGCAGGATTAACACCACAGGGCCTCAGCACAGAGTGTGCGCTCACCATCGTCCGGGAACTGTTCTCCCACAGTTACTGCAGGGTGTACTACACTAAAGGAGTACGATTTCCCTTAATTTTCCGGGCACTGATTCACGAATTTACATCTGGAGGGAGCCCGGTGGTCTCAGCTTCTGTCTGCGCGCCCTGCCGTACTGTGGCTGCTTTTGTGGGCTCGTGCAGCAGGTTCTACTTTTACTTCTACCGGAATGCTCCTTGCATGGTACTACACTTCTCGAGGTGTGGTGGTGGGTGAGTCTCGAGGTGAGTGGTGGTGATCGTGCCTTTTCCACACGCAGGGAGGACTTGCTTCTCTTGCTGGTGTTGGTTGCGGTGGTGGAGGGAGGGTCCAAAGCTGGGAGGTCGGGAGGCCTACGTGTGGGTGTCTGCGGCGTGGAGGCCGCAGTCCGCGCCCCGCAACCCACCAGCCCGCGGGCGAAAAACGCATTGTCTTTTCCATATTCAGTCCCAATAAATGGTGGACCGTAAAAAAGATGGAACGTTTGGCCTTTTTTTGGGAACTTGGAACATTTTTACGGTCCACCCTTTTTCCGTTTACGGTATGTTATGTCATCATGTGAACCCTCCCCAGCGTGTGCCAACATCCCTGACACGCTCACGAAAAGCATGACACGGAGAAAACAGGTGCCGAAACAACCTGCCGAGCACACGGGTGGTGCCACGTTGATCCACGCAGCGATCTCCCATGACAGGAAGCCTTGTCGCCACGGCAGAGTGCCGCAGACTGTGGGAGAGGTGTCGCCAGTCACCTTGAGGTTGCAGTGTGTCATCAGGCTAAGACCCGTGCCCTCTTCACCTCCCCTGTTAGGTTGCTCCCATATCGTTGCCTGCTTTGGGGCCTGAAGGACATAGGGGTCCAGCAGGCACTTGAGCATCGCAAGGCATGAGTGGCTGTTTCAAACTCCTGGTGCAAGCACCCGTCATGGTCTGGGGAAGCCCTCCCAGGTAGTTTAACGTCTTGCCCAGGACACCCGATCACAACAGATCACAACAAATCACAAGGCAAATGTTGTGATTTGTTGTGATTTTTTGCGATTTGTTGCGGCCAGTTGTGATTTGTTGTGACTAGGTGTGACGTGGTGTGATTTGTTGTGACCAGTTGTGACGACTTGTGACCCTTTTGTGATGAGTTGTGATGAGGTGTGATCTGTTGTGATCTGTTGTGATCGCGATCCAAAATTTTAAATTTTTGAAATTTTGGATCGCGATCACAACAGATCACAACAGATCACAACAGATCACACCTCATCACAACTCATCACAACTCATCACAACTCATCACAACTCATCACAAAAGGGTCACAAGTCGTCACAACTGGTCGCAACAAATCACAACTGGCCACAACAAATCGCAACAAATCGCAACAAATCACAACAAATCACAACATTTGGCGTTGTGATTTGTTGTGATCGGGTGTGATTCGTTGTGATTTGTTGTTTTTTCCCCCAGCCTGATTACCCCAGGGGGGGGGATTCACCAAAAAAGTGCATTTGCCAGCAATCCCCGGAGCGAACGACCTCCCCCTGTGTGTGTCATCCAACGTGATGTCTGTGATTTGCTGTAGCTTTGAAGGGCTGGGCTTCTAGCCTGCCCCCAGCTAAGTGCCACCGACACTACTGAAAGGCCAAAAGATGGGTTCGCATGTTGGCAGACACGCACACACACCCCCGTGTTGTTTGTCGGGGGGATATGTGACGATTTTTTTCTTCTGTGGCACCGCCTTGGCGTTGGGTTGTGCCTCCCACCCACCCACCACCTTTCTGTCTCCACTCCCTCCCCCTTTCCTTTCCCCCCCCCCCCCTCAACACCTCTGCAGGGCAGATCAACGACTCAAAGGAAGGCAGTGTGTGCTCGAACAACAAAAAAATAACACACACGCAGAAGGAAATGCACCAAACCCAAGTGCCACTGCAGCTTGCGCAAGGCCAGCCTGCATACCACCCGGCGGACCTCTCGCTGAGGCCCCCCCCCCCCTCTCTCAGGTACTGTTGGTCGTGTCGATGCCACTGCACAAAATAGCAAAAAAAGGCGAACATCTCACCCCTCCCCCCCTCCCCCACCCCCCCCCCACCAACGCGATAAAACAGGCAAAATAACAGGCCTTTTCTGACCCAAACAGCCCATCCCCCCCCGCCCCTCATCCCACCCAAACACTGCGAGCTTTTCGTTGAAGCCGGGATGATATCGAGAGCTAACTCTCCCCCCCGCCCCCTGCCCCTCTCCCCCACATGCAGGATTGGTTACAGAAGCCTCACTCGCTGTCTGCAGAGTGCCGGACGGGGCGGGGGTGGGTGGGTGTGGTGTGGGTGGCAACACAGAGAGAGAGTGTGTGTGTGTGCGTGTGTGTGGCGTGTGGCAGGGGGGGAGGGGAAGTCGAGAGGTGGGCAGGGGGCTAGGTGTGGCTGTGTGTGTGTCGTGTGTTACGCACACACATATGCACCACATCTCACCTCGCCCCTCGCTTCCCCCCCCCACCACCACCACCACCACCACCACCACCACACCCCAACCACTTTCCTTGTCGTCGTCGTCCTCACCCCCCACCCTCTTGTCCCGATGCCGAGCTCTCCCGGAAGCGAGTTGGGTCATTTCTGGCTCCTGGGTGGGGAAGTGACTTGAAGCCTGAAGAAAAAATGCCGTCATTCCCCCCACCCCCACCCTCCCGCATCCCACCCTTCCCCATGCCGCTTTTATATTGAAGCGGGTTGATACGCTATTTTGAGCGGGTGCCGCCGAGAAGGTCGGAATGGGGGTGGGGGGGGGGGGGTATACGTTGATCCGTGCAGAGAATCAACGCAACTGATGGTGCGGGTTGATCTGATACCTGATAAATATGTCACACCCTTTTCGACCACACCAGGCCCCCCCCCCCCCCAGCCCCGGGTTTGCGAGAATGGATGTCCACCTTGTTGAGAAGGCGACAGGGAGGAGCGAGCACATCACGATCGAACTCGATGCGACGGTTGGGCACCTTGCGGGGAAGGCGGAGGAGAGGGCGGTGCGGAGCTTTAAGAGCAAGCCGCCGGAGTTCGAGGTTGTGCTGGAGCACGGGGGTGCGGTGATCACGTCGGAGAAGGATGCGACCATCGCTGGCGGGACGGGGATCGCATCTGGCGACGAAGTCCTCTTCTCCGTGAAGTACTGCAACAAGGGGCTGCTCTCGGAGATGGCTCAGCTCAGCACAAAGTTCAACAAGGCCCCGGATTGGGCAAGGCACGACCCTGAGGTGTGCGAGCTGGCTGTCCGCATCTGCCCCAGCGACCTCCAGTACATCCCCAGGGAGATGTGCACGCTCGAGATGGCTCTCCTCGCTGTGACCCATCCCGCCTCCGGTGACAACCTGGAGCACTGCAGGCTGGAGCACCGTGAGGACATCAACGTGGTGCTGGAGGCGGTGCGCAGCTCGGGCACTGCCCTCAGGCACGCCGCGGGGGATCTGAACAGCAATGTGCATGTGTGCCTCGCGGCTGTGCGGCGGACGCCCGCTGCGATGAACCTCGTGAGCGACGCCCTACGCAATGATAAGGCTTTCGTGCAGCGGTGTGCAAAATATGCGGGGGCTTGCCTCGCGCAGGTCCCACCGCAGCTGCGGGACGACCCCGATGTCGTGCAGGAGGCTGTCCGCCATACCTCTGAGTCAATCAAGCATGCGAGTGACCGGCTCAAGGGGGATACCGACTTCCTCCTTCAGCGCATCGCGCCTGTGAAGCTCAACGCTCTGAAGTACCTTTCCCCCGAGACAAAGGCGGCTCTGCTCGAGCCAGTGCAGGCCGAATACGGGGAAGCTCTGGCGAAGAAGTATCTTCAGGAGCAGCGCTGATTCGGCCCCTCCCCCACACCCCTGAGGCGAGCGGCCAGCGGCGGCAGCTCCCTCCTCTCCGAGACTCCTGTGTGTATGAAGCAAGGGGGGTCTGATGTGAATGCCTGTAGGCATCCTCCTCAGGAGGGGGGAACGGAGCTGAAGAGGCCTAGCGCTGTGGGGCATGCGGGGCCTTGCCTTGATGCGACAGCACTCCCCACCCCCAACTCCACCTTTCTGTGGGTGTTTCGGTGGCTCCTCGTCAGGATGTGGGTGGCGTTGCAGCTTCTCTCTCTCTCTCTCTCTCTCTCTCTCTCTCTCCCGGAAGAAAAATATGTGATTGTCGACACCAAAAAAAAACGGAAACACAACCACTGCACAGCTGCATCGGTGCCTATGCAGAGTTGCATCCGCACCACATGTCATTGCCACAGTCACTCTTTTTCCGGAGTAGATTCTGTGGTGTCTGCATATGCGGGTTTTCTGCCCACACTGCTGCCACACTTCCTCTTCATGCATCGTGCCCGTGTTCCTAGCCTCTTGCGGGAGACTGCATGGAGTTGAAAGTGGCGTTAGCAGAGGTGTGTGGGTGAGGGCAGGGTCGGGGCGGGCACCTGTAGCCCGCTGCTCTGTGTCACTTTCCCCCAGTGTTGATTTCCGTGGGGGGGGTTGGGGTTGGGTTGGGGGGGTGGAGGGGTGGGACACGCTTCACTGTTTTCTGGTTCTTCCCACTTGCGAGCGCTTCGAAAGACCGCCTCCCCCAAAAAAAAACAATCTCGGGGTAAGGGTGATTCGCTAGTGAGTGACAACAGATGCTCTGAATAGGGAGCGAATCGAATCGCCCTCCGCACGTTTGACACATAGACGAGTGGGGCGGGGGCAGTGATATCTCTGTGAAAATCCAAAAGGATGAGATCGAATGGAAGGGTCGTGCGGCACCTGCTGTGTGTGCTTCTGTTTTTTTTGAACGATTCTTGAACGATTTTGAACGATTTTTGGCCGTGCTCGTAGCATTCCCCGTTGAGGGGGTCGCTATTTCGTGTTCTCCTGGCCGCACGGAGGCATTGCCTTACGTCGCCTCTTCCTCTTTTCCTTTGGTGGTGTGTTGGTCTGGCACAGAGGGCGGGACCGTGCTGATATGCACAGTGACGACTCTCCCTTTTGTTTTGTGCCCGCCTCCACCGAGATTCGGCTGATGCCTCTCAGACTGGGGGCGGGCGGTCGCCGACGCTGACGCGCCTGGCGGCCTGTGGTAAGTGACGTGGGGCTGGGATGGGGGGGGGGGGTGCTGGGAGGTCGGGCCGAAGCCCTTGTTCTCTGATGATGTTATTTGGTTCACGCGTTCAGGTAGTCCTTCTCGCCGTGCTCCGTTACCCCTGCCTCGGCCAGGTAGCGCAGCGCCTCCTTGCAGTTGTGCAACAGCAGGTTGTGCACGTTTGTGGCTGTGAGGTGGTGTCGGGCCGACGCTGTCGCGGGGCAGCCGAAGAAGAGGTGCTTCAGTGAGACCCCAGGCGGGGGGTGGCCCGGCGCATGCTTCAGGCAGGGTTGGCAAGGTGGTTGTGCCGTGCCCGGGATGTCATGGTCGTAGACCAGGCGGTGGTGGTCGGCCCGGAGTCGGCGGATGGTGGTTTCCCCTAAGCGGGTGAGTCCCTCCATGCGGAGGTCGGGGCGTTGCAGTCGCGTCTCCCCGATTCCCGAACGGTACGCGTACACGCTGTCCGTGCGGGGCACCGTTGCGTCGTTGTAGATGTGTCGGCGGAGGACGACACGAGCCGACGCGAGGCTAACCGGTTCCACCTGCGGCCGGAAGGCACCGATTTGCGCCTGTTTGTCAGCGAGTTCGTTCCCTGCTACCCCAACGTGTGACGGGATGTAGCGGAGGTGGGTGGTGACATCGTGGGTTTGGGCGAGCTCGTTCAACCACCTCCAGATGTCCCATTCGGTGGATCCTCTCGCTCGCTGCGGGCCGCTCAGCAGCGCGTTCAGTGCGCTCTGCGAGTCTGTGAGGATGGCGATCGTTTCGCCTGGGGATACCAGGGTGCATAGGTGAGCGAGGGATTCTCTGATGGCCACCAGCTCCGCCTGGTAGCTGATGCAGCGGAGTCCTGCCGGCCAGGCGAGCTTTTTCCTGAGGCGGCCCTCCGGCATGCTGTACACCGCTGCTCCTGCGCCGCCCTGCTGTTGCCGCGATGTGGAGTTGGAGACTGACCCGTCGGTGTACACATGCCAGGCGCATGTCGGGAGGGCCTGGATGGTCTGCTCTGCCAGGTCCCGGAGGGTGTCTTTCGGGGTGGCGGCCTTTGGGGCGGTGAGCCCCGGCAGCGTCGCCAGGATGTGTACTCGTGGCAGCACCAGGTTCCATTCCCAGGGGGGGATGGGGTGTGCTGCATGCAGGGGGGCCAGCAGGGGGGTGCGCCCGTCGACCTTCGAGGATTTCACCAGACTCCGTGCCTGATGTAGCCAGCTGCCTCCCGTGTTCCCGGTGTTTAGTTGCGCCCGGTATCCTGGGGAGTGGGGCACGCGGCGGAAGCGTTCGTGGTCTGTGCACACCGCGACCTTGAAGTCGAGGTCGAGGTCTCGCAGGTGTGATTCCCAGAGGAGCTTTGCCGTGCTGGTGTTCTTCATACAGCCCGTGATGATCAGGGCTGCCATGCGGTGGACATCTCGCAGGCGTTTGAGGTTCTTCGTGGACAGGCCAGGGGTGTAGACGCTGGCGGCGTACATCAGGATGGGGTAGACATATGTCAGGTAGGCCTGGCGCAGCGTGTCTCCACTTGAGCCCCAGTCAGTGCCTGCCAACATACGCAGAATGCTCAGGCGTCGCATGCAGGTGGTCACGACGTGGTCGACGTGGTCTGTCATCGTGTGGCAGGCATCGATGTAGACCCCGAGGTACTTCGCTGTCGATTCGTGCTGGAGGGGGGTGCCGTCTGGGAGCTCCATGCGTCTGTGCTCGCCCAACGCTGCGGGCGTCGTTCCCATCAGCGTGTAGCAGCACTTACTGGGGGAGAGCTGCAGCCCGTGGAGTGGGATTTCGGCGGCGAGTGTGGATATGACGCCCTGTGCGGTGCTTAGGGCTTCAGTGTAGTTGTCCCCGACGACGAGTACTGCGATGTCATCTGCGAACACCGCTGGGTGGATGTTAGGGGAGGCGGTGATGGCTCGAGATACATCGTCCATCACGCAGTTGAAGAGCAGGGGCGAGAGCACTGTTCCCTGCGGGACCCCGTTGTTGAAGTCGTAGTAGTCGCTTCTTACCCCGTGCACCTGTGCGGCGGCTCGGCGGTTGCTGAGGTAGTTGTGTAGCCATCTGGTGAATTTCGGGGGGAAGCCCTTCCGTCTGACACTGTTGATGACTGCGTGCTTGCTGACCTTGTCGAAGGCTTTCTCGAGGTCGAAGTACAGGGTGACAGCTGCCTTTCCGGAGGAGAGGGCGTCCGTCGCTGTTTGGGTGATGTAGGCTAGTTGGTCGGTTGTCGATCTCAGCCGCTGGAACCCTGCCTGGTTCGCGCAGTGCCCCTCCACCTGTGGGTAGGCGTCGTCGAGCATGAGCTGCTCCATGCGCCTCTTCACCATTTTTTCTAGCACCTTGCACGCTGTGCTGGTGAGCGCGATTGGTCGGTACGAGGACGCTGCCGTTGCTGGCTTCCCCGGTTTCAGGATCGGGATGATGACTGCTCGTGTCCACGCGTCGGGGAGGATGCCGCTGTTCCACGACAGGTTGAGCACATGCAGGAGTCCCTGCCGTGCCTGGGGGCCCAGATGCATCAGCAGCTCGTTGTTGAGGTCGTCAGGCCCTGGGGATTTCCGCTCCTGCAGTTCGGATAGAGCCGCGTTCAGCTCCTCTTTGGAGAAGTCGTCTTCGGCAGCTGAAAGCTCGGGGGGTGTCTGGTCATTCGCATGCTGCGGGGTGTGTGCTGCTTGTGGCTGTTGGTCGCTTCCTTCGCTGATCTTGGCGTAGTGGCTGCAGAGGAGGTCCGCCTTAGCTTTGGGGTCGGTCACCGGGACCCCTCCGTCGACAAGTGGGAAGGCAGCCTGTTGGATTTTGCGGCCGTCGAGTTCTCGCACAAGCCGGAAGGTGGCGCCGAGGTCGCTGCTGGTGCTCGCGGCCTGGCACCTGGTTTCCCAGGTTGTGCGCTTTGCTTCGAGGACGGCGTTGGTGGCGTCGGTGGTCAGCTTGTCCAGCTTGTCGTAGTCGTCCTGGGACAGGTGTGCGGTCTGGGCGTGTCTGCGCGATTCCTCGTTCCGCGCCCGTATCGCACGTTTCACCTTCCTTGTGAACCACCGCTTGCGGGGGCGAGAGCTTCGCTTCGTCGGGATGTGTTTGGCTGCGACCGTGCGTACCAGTCCCAGCCACTTGTGGAAGGATTCCTTCGGGTCATTCCACTTCGTCACTTTGCGTGACAGCCGTTCCAGCTCCTCAGTGAATGCGGGCCAGTCTGCCGCTGCCCAGTTCCATAGTTGGCGGGCTTTAGCTGCCGGGTGTGTGGCTGCAGCTGGCGTTCTTTCAAAATGATTTGTGTTGGCCGTGCTCCCAGCAGCAGCCCCTCCCCGGGTGCGGTGTGGCACCACACCGCACAGGCAGCAAGTAGGGGCATCTTGTGCTTTGTAATAGGATCCGCACGGCATTAGTTTGTGCCTTGGAGGGTTGGAAGTCAACAGCTGTGGACCTGTTACGATGCAGAACGGCGGCTGGGTGCCAGGGGGTCTTGTTCATAATTGGCAGCGTCGCAGACGCTGGTCGCACCCTCGCGCCTGACTCACACACCCTCCTCTCAGGATACTGCCCTTCGAAGCGGGGCCGCCAAGGAGGGAATACCCCAAAACAAAGAAAAACGAATAACGAACAAAACAAAAACTGACAACACAGGTCGCTTTAAAAAAACTGCCCTGCACCCTGGTGCGGCACGGCACACACACGATGGGGTGCTTCGAGCGCGTCATTTCGATGGACGGCAGGCTGCAGGGCAAGGACCGCAGCGACAGGCGGTTGCTCCTCCTCACAAGTGTCGTGACCCTTGCGGCTGTTGCGATCGTGGTCACCGCAGGTGCGTGGTGGGGGGTTCGGACGTTTGGGCTTGTGATTTCGTTGCTTGTTGGGATCAGTATGCCGGTGGTCTGCCTGTGCGGCATCCCCGTGACACGTGGAATGATATATACGTTCGTCGGGTTTCTGGCTGTGACCGTCTTGCTGGTTGACTATGACTCACGGACGATCGGCAGTCAGCCGATGTGGCCCGCGTTTGTCCTGCTGGCCGATCTTGTGTTGGTGTTGCGTCTCGGCTCCCATGTCGCCAGTGCACTGATTGCAGTCGCAGCCCTGTGGGTGGTTGTCACCTCCTTTGAGTCCATGTTCCGTCCGGGCCTGTTCGACCTGCCTGGTTCGTCGCCGAACCACTACCGACTGGAGCGGTTTGCCTCTGGTTGCAGCTGCAGTGACCCGCCATGTCCTGTGGCGTTCGTCAGGGCTGGGAATGAGATGATGATATCCCTTGCGGTGCTGTTTGTCGACTTCGCGGCCACACGCGGGTTCGCTGAGTCAGCCGCAAATGAGCAGGCGGCGATGGCACGGACCATCGAGACTGTGGAGGCGATTGCCGGGCTGCTGGCGGGGTACGACGTCGACACCGTGGCGGCGATGCTGGAGGAGGCGGAGGGGCGGCTGCCGCCTGCCATGCACGAGGCGCTGCGGCGGCTGGAGGAGAACCTGCGTTCATACCAGCCGTACCTGCCTGCCGTGCTGCTGAAGCAGCTAGACGCCACGTGTGACGGAGATGCGGCTCCAGTGGTGCCTGCCGGTGCCGCGCCTGGTGCAAAGAGCGAGCGTGCGGCAATTGTGTTCACCGACATCCGTGCGTCCACAATGCTCTGGGAGGCGGCACCCGAGGCGATGAAGCGCGGGATACGCACACACAACGCTGTGATGCGATCTGTGCTTGCTGAATGGGGCGGGTACGAAGTAAAGACCATCGGGGATGCCTTCATGGTCGCCTTCGACACCGCGCGTGCAGGCGTGTCCTTCGGGCTTGCGGTGCACGAGGCGCTGCTTGCGGCGGAGTGGCCTGCTGCGCTGCTGGAGGTTGGGATATGCCACCCGACAGCGCTGTGGGGCGGGCTGACAGTTCGTGTCGGTGTGAACGAGGGCCCTGTGACGCTGGAGACGAACGAGGTGACGGGGCGTGTGGACTACTTCGGGCACACGGTCAACGTGGCGTCACGCTTTGAGGCTGTGTGCATGCCTGGTGCTGTTGCGGTGTCTGCGGAGCTGTGGGAGCATGTGCGTGGCGGGTGTGGAGGTGCCCGTGCAAGTGACGCGGTCCCCCAGGTGCTCCAGGGTGTGAGCGAGCCTGTCATGGTCTGCAACGTATGGCCTGCTGCCCTGTCCGCAAGGCAGGGCCACCCCTTGCAGGTAAGGGACCTGGACCTCCCCGTGAAGTCGTACAGTGGGTTTTCAAGTTGCTCGCAATCATCCTCCCTCAAATCGCACATGCGTGTCGCCCCGCTCCTGGCCCCCACACAACAGCAAGCCACTATCGGTGTGAAGACGCTGTGCTGCACGTCCATCCGCGAGCTCAACGTTACCCTCGCAGGGACGGTACCTCTCCTCGAGCAGTGCCGCGGGTCGCTGCTGTCCGTGGTGGGCAGCAGCTTCATCTTCGGGTGGAATGTCGGGCACCACGCTTCTTCACACGCAGAGTGCGCTCTGCTGTTCGCAGACCGTGTGATGCGTCCTGCACCGAATTTGAACTTCAACGACATGGCAACGCTTGTCATTGCGAGCGGGATGGTCGAGTACGGCGGTGTGGGGACAGTGCGGCAGCGCTTCGTCGCGGCGACGGGTGTTGCGATGGATGCGGTTGTTCGTTTGCGGCACATGGCTCTGGCAGCAAATGTTCAGTGCCTGTACACAGCAGAGACAGTGACGGGTGCGGTGCGTGGGCTGCTGAGTGTCAGCACAGCTGGTGAGAAGCATCATCAGCACCCCTGGCCTGTCTACGAGCTGGCTGATGCGCATGGAAAGGACAGCGTTGGTGATGATTCTACGTGTGTCAGTCCTGTTGTGGCCCTTCCGACCCACCTTCACACCAACCCTGCGACACCGGCTCTGTTTTGAGTTTCCACTCATTTCAGATTATCTTCCCTGTCAGTAGGGACAGCTTACTTCGACTTCTGCTATCGTGGTGAAATCATCTTTGTTGGGCTCTCTCGCACAGCAACCTCAGGCACAGGTTGCAGCACCGAACACAGAGCCCGTGCTCAAGTGCAGACGTTTTCGCAGGGCAGCCCCCACCACCTCCCTCACGGGTCTGTGTCCCACACTTCCAAGATGAAGGACCTTGCGCTTCGACTGACCGACGGTAGGCTTTTCTACCTTGTTGGCAAGGCGTTGAAGCATCAAAAAAGAATATTGGCATCGGGAATCCTCCCGCCTTTGCGTCTTGGGTATATGCAATTGTCCCTCGGGCGGGTTGTTTGGCTCATCGCCAGCCTTGCCCTGCTGTTACGAGACACACATACATCATTCACCCTTGCAGATTCGACACAGCTACACAGCAGAGAAGATGCCGCGGTCGCAGAAGTCGCAGGGGACGCAGGGGAAAGACGGGAAGAAGCGCAAGGCGCCCGTGAAGCTGAACTACCGGCCGTCTGGGCGTGACGCGGACGGGAAGAAGAAGCCTGTGAAGGGTGCGAAGAAGGGGGCGGAGAAGCGCACGATGCGTTACCACCCTGGCACCGTTGCGCTGCGTGAGATCAAGCAGCTGCAGAAGGGGACGCAGCTCCTGATCCAGAAGGCGCCCTTCCAGCGCCTCGTGCGTGAGGTGATGGAGAAGCACAAGCAGGACCTGCGTTTCCGTGCGTCGGCTCTGGAGGCGATGCAGGAGGCCAGCGAGCAGTACCTGATCGGTGTGTTCGAGGGTGCGGTGATCCTGCAGCTGCACCGCAAGAAGAAGACGCTGGTGCAGAAGGACCTGCACTACACCATTCGCATCCGCGGGGACCTGTAGGGTGTGCGTGGTGTCTGTTGTCTGTGGGTTGTTGTTTGACGACTTGCCTGTGGTCTGAGGAACCTCACGCCTGTGCCCTGTGTGCAGGCCGATGAGGGGCGGAACTGCCTGCCATTTCAGACGGTGTGTGTTGTGTGCAGTGTGCACTGTTTGCTGTGCAGTGGGATGGTTGCAGCTCTGGTGGCACTGCAAGATGGTCGACCAGCACCCCACCCCATCCCACCCCACCCCACCCACTTGCAACCCTCTGCCAACTGCCCCAGCCTGCCAGCGGTACTGCCACACGAACAGCATACATGCACCCAACACAACACACCACACTGCCTCAGACACACACAACACACCCTCAAACACACCAACAATGCCTGCCAAGTCGACCGGGAAGTCCGTGGCGGCGAAGGGGAAGACGGAGAAGAAGACGGCGAGCTCGAAGCGCAAGGGTGCCAAGTCTGCTGCCAACCAGCGTGGGATCACGAAGGGCAGCATCCGTCGTCTGGCGCGCCGTGGTGGGTGCAAGCGTCTGGCGAGCAGCGTGTACGACGAGGCGCGCAACATCCTGCGCACCTTCGTGGAGCAGGTGATGAAGGACACGCACGCGCTGATGGAGGTGCGTGAGAAGGCGCCCGCGAAGACGGTGCGTGTGGAGCACATCCTGTACGCCCTGAAGAAGCGTGGCCGCACCCTGTACATCGCCAAGTAAGAGCAAGAGCAGCACCCACAGCCTGCTGGGCAGGTGTTGGTTGGTTGTGAGTGAGTTTGTATCTGTGTCTGTGTTTGTGTTGCTGTTTGACTGATTTGCTGTTGACGGAGACAGTCTCCGCTGAACAAGCTGCCTTTCAAGCTGTGCTGCCTGCACTTTGCAGTGCGGCACAGTGGCGTGACTGCACGCCGGGTGTGGTTTGTTCTCTCGCGTTGTGGCGGTGGTGGCGTGGGAGGGGACGAGACGGAGAACAAGACGATGAAAAGAGATGCCAGAGCGTGCAGATCATGGCGTGTGTCTTGTTGTTGTTGTTGCTGGATAGCGTTGCATGTGTTCCAGTTTCGACTCAACCCACAGCAACTCAACCCCACACAATGCAACCCAATCCAACACACATCTACACCCCGTGCAGTTCACCAAGCCACACACCACATACAAGATGACTGCATCGTCGCCTGCGAAGTCCGGGGCCAAGCGCGGGAGGAAGCCTGCCGTTGAGGGGGAGAAGAAGCCGAAGAAGGCGTCGTACACCAGCTACTCCCGGTTCATCCACCAGCTGATGAAGGCACAGTTCAAGACGACGAAGGGGAAGAACAGCAAGGGGAAGACGACGGAGCGTGTGAAGGTTGCCATCACGTCGCGCGGGATGGGGATCGTGAACTCGTTCGTGGTGGACCTGTTTGAGCGCCTGGCGGAGGAGGCGGGGCGTGCCAGCCAGTTCGCCGGGTCGAAGACGCTGCGCAGCGGGGCCATCATGGCGGCTGTGAAGATGCACCTGCCGGAGGGTATGGCGAACCACGCCGCTGCGGCGGGTGTGTCTGCCGTGACGAACTACACGAAGGCGCTGGAGCAGAAGCCGAGCTACCAGGCCGCACTGGCCAGGCGTGAGGAGGCTGCCAAGAAGAGGAAGAAGAGGTCCCCCAAGAAGAAGGGGTCCCCCAAGAAGTGAACTTGACTTGATCTGACTTGAGTTGAGTTGAGCTGAGCTGAGCTACTCTTCCTGTGCGTTGCTGTTCTCTGTGTGATGTGGTTGTGTCATGTACATTTTGATTGTTCGTTTGTTGGCAAAAGGCAGGACAAAACGCATTGCCCATGCATGCGCACTCTTGTGCACTGTGCACTGTACCCTGTGGTGCAGTGTGCAGTGTCCCGTGTGCAGTGTTCGGCCTTGCGGGCAGTACTGGCTGCCGGAAGTGAGCCTTGGAAGCTTGATTGCTGACTGTTGATGTTTGATCCGTCTGCACGGAGCTGCCCCCTGCTCTCCCCTCCCACCCTCTCCCTTGCAGACAGCCTTGTGCTTGTGCCGTCCCGCCTGTGTGTGTGGTGTGCTCTTGGGGATCGCATGTGTGCACTTAATGACACATCACACCTCACATACGCACACACCAACACCATCAACCAGCAGACGAGATACTCTCGAACAACCCAACACCAACACAATGGCACCTTCCACGAAGAGCGGAAAGAAGGCGGCGCCTGTGTCGCTGACGACGATGGCGAAGCTGAAGCTGCCTGTGTCGCGCATCGGGAAGTCGCTGAAGAAGGGGCGCTACACGAGGCGGGTGAGCCCGACCGCCGCCGTGTTCCTGACGGCCGTGATTGAGTACTGCACGTCGGAGCTGCTGAAGCTGTCTGGGGAGGCGGCAAAGGTGACGGCGTACAAGAAGCGGATCAACAAGAAGGGGGAGAGCCACGAGGTGAAGGGGAAGACGACGCAGCACCAGATCCGCCCGCGCCACATCACCCTCGCCGTGTCGGAGGACGACGACCTGGGGAAGCTGCTGTCGCACGTGACGATTGCCGGGGGCGGTGTTGCCGGCGGTGTGCACGGGGCGGTGGCGGAGAAGTCGGCCACCAAGTCGAGGAAGAAGTCTGCCGGCAGCAGCGGGGACAAGAAGAAGAGCGACAAGAAGAAGAAGGCGGCCGACAAGAAGAAGAAGGACGCCAAGAAGGCCTCCCCGAAGAAGAGCTCCCCCAAGAAGAGCTCCCCGAGGAAGTAAGCTGTGCTGCGTGCCTCTTCCCACGTGCCATCTGTGTCTGATGTGAGCCCCGTGCACCGCACCCTCTGTGCCCAGTGCCCTGTGGGCGGCGTGACTCCGCGCCAAAACCCTGTTTCTTGTTTTCCTTTCTGGCTGTGCCTGTTTTCGCAAAGCGCCGTGGCGGACAGCCGCACCCACCCGGACACCGCATCCCCCCACCCACCCCTCACCCCCCCCCCCCCTGAGCCTTTATATCTGGTGTAGTGACTACAAAAAGGACTAACATTGCGAGAAGGTGCTGGGAGATTTACTTTTCCATTCCGTCTCGACGATCAAACCCCCCCTGAGCCTTTGCGCTGCACGCTCATCAGAACCTTTTTTTCTTGGCCACCCCACACCCCCCCACCCACCCCATCCACTCTTCCACCCCAGGTTTTCGGCATGCCTGCAGCTGGGCAGGCTGTGCCTGGTGCCCCCCCCGATGAGACGAAGGGCCTCACCCGTCTCGGCGAGGAAGCTGTTGAAGGGCTTCGCAGCGGAGTCTCCATTGCCGGGCTGTCCGAGGCTGTGGAGGAGGTCGTGTGGAATGCGCTGGAGGCCGGCAGCACGTCGGTGGTGGTGACGCTGTGGCGCGGCTGCCCCCGCAGCTTCGAGGTAGCGGACAACGGCTGTGGGATCGCTCCGGCAGACCTCCTCAGGGTTGGCACGCGGTACCACACCGGGGCAGCACGCCCCGACGCAGAAGGTATCACCCCGCGCCGCCTCCACACAACACACCACGGGGAGACGCTCGCATCCCTCGCCTTCTCCGAGCGTCTCTCCGTCGCCTCCCGCACCGAGCAGCAATACCAGGCCCGGGAGGTTTCCTTCACCAGAGGCACCCGCAACACGACAAACCAGGAGCCTCTTGCCGGTGGGGGATATGCCGATCTCGCCGTGTCACCCCGAGCCACCCGGGGGACCACCGTCACGGTGACACGCCTGTTCCAGGCATTCCCCGTGAGAAGCGGGGTTTTTGACCGCATGCCCTTCGCGAAAAGGCAGAGGCTTGTCCAACGCGTCCTAACTGGGATCGCGATCGCCTTCCGCGACGGGCTCACCCTCCGACTTGTCGAGGGGGACACCGGGGAGGTTCTCTTCCAGAAGGCACCGGAGGTGGGGCCGCCCGGTGGAGGGGGTGGGGTTGGAGGTGGAGGTGGAGGCGCGCTTCTCAGCTGCGTGGCATCCCTCTTCGGCCCCCCCTTCGCAAAAAGGATGGTGGAGGCGGAGCCCGTGCCTCCCGGCTGTGGGAGGCCCTACTCCATCCGGGCTGTCTTTTCCGATGGGAACATCTGCACCTCGCGCGACACGCTGCAGCTCCTCCTGGTTGACAGGCGCCCCGTGCGGTGCTCTGCGGTAGAGGCGGTGCTCCAGAGGGTCTACTCACGCTGCCGCAGGGCCACCCGCGGGGGGGCGGGGTTCTCAAAAGACTTCTCCCAGCAGGGCCACCTCTTCCCGGCCTACGTCGTCGAGATTGACCTCCACGACGCCCCCGGGGGGGGGCTTCCAGGTTCTCCGGAGAACACCGCACCGCCAGCCCCAGCCCCACTGCTGGATAGACCTACCTCTCCCCAGCAGACCCAGACAAGCGAGACACACCCAGAGGGCGGGTCTTCTCGCCTCGGCGATGATGGTGTGCCTTTGCCGGACACCCCCACAGCGCAGGGGGGGTTGAACGGGCAGAGGCAGGGGCAGCAGCAGCAGCAGCAGCAGCAGCTGTATGACATGTCCCCATCTGGGAGCGAGAGGGGTGTTGTGTTCAGGTCAGGCCTGTCGTCGCGGATCTGCCACGACGTCTTCCTGCAGCTCGCCGTGGCGCTGCAGAGCCGCGGCGTCGCCACCCCCAACTGCCTGGGCCTGGTGCAGGGCATGTGGGTCTCCATCGCGGACTCCCTCCCACAGCGGAGCACCGGGGCTAACTACAGCACGCCCCACAGCGCCCTCCTCCTGGATCCCCTCCACACGGCAGAGGGGGGCGACGACCCCCCGGATGCGCCTGCAGCACCTCCGCCGCCTCCGCCGACCCCGACTGACCTCACCATCTCGTTGGGCCTGCAGGACATGGGGCCTGAGAGGCAGCCGATGCCGCTCCCTCTGCAGCGCAAGCTTCCTCAGGCTTTTCGTCCTGCTGCTGCTGCTGCCACACCCCAACACAAAAAGCCCCAACCCTTTGCGACTGCTGCTGCTGCTGCCGGACCCTATGTGACTGGCGATGTGCCTACTGCCGCAGCCGCACCCCAGGGGGTGTTGCCCACAGGGGACAATGTGACAACCCAGAGCCTCGCCAAACCCTTAAAGCCCCCCACCGCATCGGGCAGCACCTCCTCCGCAGCAGAGAGCGCGCCAGCGGAGGCCCCTGTTATACCAGGGGGGGGAGGGGGCACGGCAGTGCCTCCCTTCGCATCCGGCGGCACCTCCTGTGCGGCAGAGGGTGTGCCAAAGGGGGGTGTGGCGGAGGGCGTGCCGGCGGATATCCCACCAGGGGGGGTAGGGGGTGGCGTGGCGGTGGGGTCTTCCCCCCCTGTGCGGAAGAAGAGGAGCCTTCTCAGCAGCATGCAGAACAGATGTGTTGCGGACCCGCCGGATGTGCCGCTCACCCTCGCGGAGATGTTCGGGGCGGGGTCCGAAGGGGGGGCACCTGACGCCCCTCTTAGGAAGAGACAGCGGATGGCACCCCCGCCGGCATCACAGCCCTCGACAGTTCCGCATGAGTTTGAGGAAGAATGCACACCGCCTCCACCTCCACATCACCCTGTGGATGCCAACAAGGCGGTGCCCGAGGGGTTGCCCGAGGCGCCGCTGGGGGGGCAGGAGCAGGGGGTAGGGTGCCACGGCCTGCCGCGAGCCCTGCAGAGCTTGGTGCCTCGGATCCACCGGAGGTGGTGGGATACAAAACGGAGGGTTTTTCCTGCGGATCGGGGGCAGGAGATTGACAGCGGTGTGGTGGTGCTGAGGGAGGGGCTGCGGGAGCTCCGGGTGGTGGGGCAGGCGCACCAGCAGTTCATCTTCTGCGAGGGGGAGGACGGGGCTGTCCTGGCGGTGGACCAACACGCGGCAGACGAGCGGGTTAAGCTGGAGCAGCTCCGCGGGGGGCTGAAAAGCTACATCGCCACCTCCCCGCAAGCCACCCCTGTCCAACTCCCCAGCTCCGAAGCCTCCGTCGTCCTGGAGATGCAGGCCCCACTCTCAGAATGGGGTTGGACCGTGTCCCACGGGGGCACCTCCGGTGCCCTGTCGGTCCGACCCCCCATCATCCGCCTCCCCAAATGGGTTGCCGAGCCGAGGGTGATCACCCTCCCGCCAGGTAGTGTGGCGCAGGCAGCTGCGGAGCTGTCTGACGGGGGGTCTCTTGCACCGCCCTCCTGCTTCCACCGCCTGCTGGCGTCGAAGGCGTGCCGGTCTGCTATAATGTTTGGGGAGCCGCTTTCGCACCGCAGCTGTGTCGAGCTGGTGGAGAAGCTCTGCCTGACAAACGACCCCTTCCACTGTGCCCACGGGAGGCCTGCTGTCGCGCCTCTCTGTGTCCCGGCGGAGCGCCCGCCGTTTTCGGTGCGACGGCCGAGCCTCCGGCGTCTCGTCGAGAGGAAGAAACCTCAGGTTCCAGCATGCTCGTCGGGGCTGAGGTCTCTCCTGTGATTAAGGGGGGGGAGGGTGGAGTGTGTGTGTGTGACAGTGGAGATCACATCAAGAGCAAGTGCTCGGTGTGTGTCTACCAGGCCTGTGCCTAAATATGGCCAAAAATCGTCAAAAACGAGAGTTTACACCCAACTTTTTTCCCACTTTTTTCCTTCGGCGCTGGTCCCTTTTTTGAGCCCAGAACATGGTATTTCAGCGCGAAAACACGTTCTTTTGCTGCATTTGCACACAACCAATTCACAGCTGGGCTGGGGGTCTCTTTTTTTTGTGTTTTGTTTTACAGGATCTCGCCTGATATGGGAGCCTCCCGCGAGGGTGCTGGAACCGATATGCCACAGCCCCGTACGCGCAAGGACTTGGCTCCAAGACCAGGCACAAGCCACAGGGGGGTCTGGGGGGCGGAGCCCCCCAGCCGCCGGAGGCCACGGTAGCGAACGTCCGTTGGCCTGGCTCCATAGTCGCATACGCTCAAGTACAACACAACTGACAGATAGCACATGTCGCATGGGGGGACGATAAATTGTCGCGCAAAGACACGCCACAGGGGGGGTCTGGGGGGCGGAGCCCCCCAGCCGCCGGAGGCCACGGTAGTGTACATCTGTTGGTTTGAGCTCGAGAGCAAGCCTCTGGGCGATGCCATCCCGTGGGAGGTCGCCCGTGGCCTCGTCTTCGTCGTCACTTCCGAGTTCTTGCACAGCCTCCGATTATTCACAGAGGCTGTACAATAACTCGGAAGTGCCCAAACAGCCACCCGCGGCCACGAGCACCGTGGTCGCGAGCAGCTGCAGGACGGCACTCAGCACAGCACCCGCGTCAGCGGGGGTGCGGAGCGTGCCCAAAAAAGGCCAGCCCCCCAAAAAAAATTTCTAAAAACCCTCAAAAAAACCCCCACCAAAAATATGGGAAGAAAAAAGTGGGAACTTTTTTTCCTTGAGGCCGACCCTTACATCTACATCCGACTTAGGCACAGGCCTGGTGTCTACACTAATATAAAAAGATTCACGTGTGTGTGTGGGTCCTGGCAGGTCGTCTCGCGTCTCAGGTGAGGGGGGTGGGGTGGGGGCTGTCTTGTGTTGGTGAAGGGAAGGTGTATATTTTTCGTTCGGCGTAGCCAACTGGGGGAAACTTTCTGTGCCTTGGGCTGGATCGTGCGGCCCCACTCACACCACTTCATCAGGCCGGGGGGAGTGGTGTGCACAAGAGAGTGGGGGGGTCTGCGTTCCAACAAAACAATTTTCGGGTAGGAATTGACTTATTGTCTCATTTGCTGCCACTTTACGATCCAGCGGGGGCACAGATAGTTTCGTTGGTCAAAAAAAAGGCAAAGGTCTCTCGCTTTGTGTGCAGGTTGTGTGCACAGTCTGGCCATCTTGTGTAAGCCAGGCTGGAGGTTGTCGATCCCAAAAGGGTCTCTCGCTTCGGGGGGTTTTTGGTTTTTTGCGGTGACGCTTCCAAAAGCCCCCCTCTCCCTCCGCCCCAGCTTTTGTTGCGTCTTTGAACTTACCTATCACGCCCCCTCTTGCCTGTGTGGAAGGTGAGGGTGTGTGGGTGGCTGGGCTGACAAAGCGGCGAAATGCCTTCCCTCCCCCGCAACAGGGGGTCCAGCAAGAAAGAAAGCAATGAAACTGCGCTATCCCCCCCCCCCCTCGCAGAAACCAGTCTCAAAAACGAATTTAGAAAGAAAACGTGACGGTATGATGGCGTGAATGGCATTCCCCCTCCCAGGCCCCCCTGTCTCTCTCAGCTCACCCCGTCAACTTAGTCACACCGCCACAACCGTGCGCGAAACCTCTGGAGGCATATGATACGGTCCCCACTCACACCCTCCCACACGCAGCCGCGGCACGAGCCATCTGGAGGAGGGGTCGGGGTTGCCGGGCACGTATCTCAGGAATCTCTGGGACGCGGCGCGCTGAAGCCATGCAGTCATCCGTGACTACCGCTAAGCGGTCCGCCTTTGCCGCCGTGCGGTGGGCCTCCGGGCACCCCTCCCGTGCCGAGTCTCGGGATCGGCAGGTCAGATGGGAGGGATTCATGCAGTCGGAACAGGCTGTGCGTGTGGCGATAGAGCACACCCAGGCGAGGGCCGCACTGGAGGAGACCGTTGCTGACCTGAAGAAGCTCGAGGCCTCCTGCCGCGCGTGGACCCTGTCTGCCGAATTCCCTACGCTGGACGAGGCAGATGTTCTCCAGTCGCAGGTATTGGACTGCATAAAACGCAGGCACAAACTCGAGGCGACGATAGCCCGGACGCAGTTGGAGAAGGAGTGCCTCTTGCTACGCCCCTTCCGCCAGGGCCGTCTGCTGGCCCAGGCGGAAGCTATTGATACTCCATTCCGCGTGGTTTCGTTTAAGGGGTTGCGGAAGGAGAAGCCGCCGAGCCAGACACCTGCAAGTGAGAGCGGGGGCAAGCGGGGGCAGGGGAAGAAAAAGGTGCCCAATGAGCGCCGCATGGTGGAGGAGGATGGGGCGTCGTTGCTGCTGCCAGCAGAGACGCACCCCGATGTGGCGAAGGCGGCGTTCTACCACCTCAAGCAGACGCGGGCACGGTCAGTGAGCCAGGTTGACGACCAGCAGAGTATCCCTGCGGCTGTGAAGGAGGAGGTCCCGCAGACGGAACCCAGCGATGTGCTAGGGGGATGGACTGCTGCTGTCTCCGAAGCTGAGGCGCAGGTATGGCACTCCCGAGGGGCGGTGAAGGGAGTGGTTGAATGAGCAGGTCGTGGGTGTGGGAGGAGTGGTGGGTGGTGTTCGGATAAAAGAGGGCAGGGTGGAGGTGGGAGAGGTGCCCTTGTGTGTGTGGCTAAATCCTGTCCCGAGGGGAGGCATCCGCAGCAACCCCTCTTTTCGTGTTTTAGTGATACTGTGTTGCGGTACAACCGCCAGGCCACTGGCAGACAACTGCTGCACTCCCTTCGTGCATTGATCTGCCTTGTACAACCTATCTGGTGTAGTGACTACAAGAAGTGCTAACATTGCAAGAAGGTGCTGGGTGACTTGCTTTTCCATTCACTCTCGACGATCAAACCCCCACCCCTCTTCTGACACAGGGCACGGAACCCATGGACCCGCAAGCGTTCATGAGGGACATACTCGAGCCTCAGGCACGAGCTGAGCTCAGGCAGAGGTTCCCCGAACTGGACGACTCGTTGCTGCGGAAGGAGGCACGTCGCATTGCGGCCCGTGGTCTGGCAGAGCGGACTGCATCTGACTGATATTACTGCATGTGTCGGCACATGCGGAGCGTCATAGTCAATCCGAAGCGATGTGATCACCCGCTTGTTGCTCTCTGCAGCAAACAAGGCTGTGACCCCTCGCTTCAGCCAGCGTTTTTTTCGTTATTGCGCGCTTTGTTTGCATTTTTGATACTTTGCTGACACAAAAAGGCAACGAAAAGCCCCCCAACGTGCACAAGACCGGTGGTGGTGGTCTGCGTGTTCTTCTTGTGTATCCCCCTGTGTCCCCAACAGAACCTCCTACGGATCCCTCGCTGTGAAAACACCGACAGGCACACGCACACACCGAGAGGCAGAAGAAGCGGTTGTTACAGTGTGAGTCTACTCGCACCTTTGCCTCCCACCCCCCACACCCCACCTCCCCCTCTTCTCCCTCCCGGGAGCTTCGGTGAGGGGAGAGGTGTGTGTGACTCCACACCGTGTGTCTCAAAACCTGTGCCGGTGTGGCAACCCCACGCTGTGTTCGGGCCCAAACTGGTGTGCCGGTGTGGCGCAGCAGAGGTGTGTGTGTCTACACTAATATAAAAAGATTCACGTGTGTGTGGTGACATTTTGTGTGGGGAGATCCTGTGCGGATCATAGCCCCCGCCCATTTCTACGTCACAGCGGAGACCCCACTCGGGCTAGAGTGTGAGGCCAGCTCTGTGTGTGTGTCAGTTGCGACTCATTCACTCGACGCCTGGGGCAAGGGAGGGTTTGTAGGAGAGCCTGATTTTCTCTGCGTGCATAGGCGCCCCTTCGCCCGTCTCTCCCTCCCCACTAGATATATCGTTATTCCAGGCAAAAAAAAACAAAAAGAAAATGGTGTTGCTGAAAGTGCTTCGCATGATGTGCGCACGAACTACGCACAAGTACGCACGAACTACGCAATATGGCCTCGTAATGCCACTTTTTTATTTTGTACTGGGGCGGGACCAGTAATTAGCCCAAAAAGGCTGAAAAAATGCCGAAATTTTTCGAATCCCAGTCAGGGACCACTCTGAATCACCTGTATTGTGCAAAGAAACGGGTTTGTTTGCCGAAAAATCACAATGTGTGCCCTCTACAGGCCCCCCTACCCCCCGAGTACTCGGGGGGTAGGGGGGTATGAGGGGGGGGTGTTTTCACCCAATTGGTGTTCCCAGTAAGAGGTGTAAATGGACACCCATGGCCAAAACGACCCCACTGCGATCCGCACAGATCCCAAACGTTCCAAATAACGGGTTTTTGGAACACCCAAGGAGGGGGTCCCGCTGGGTGGGCTGGTGTGGTTGCCTCTCAGTCACATCCTATGACCAGCCCCTGAACCATACCCACGTTTCACGGACGAAGCTTGACAGCTCGACCACAGAAATGACCCCACTACGATCCGCACAGATTCCAAATAGTCAAAGGAACGGGGTTCTGCAACACCCGAGTAGGGGGCCCTTTAGGGGGCGTTCTGGTACAATCTCGGCTCTGTAGTGACAAGGGGTTCCGCAGGCAGTGTCCTTAGCCTTCAGCCACTGTCAAGTGAGCCCATTCTATGGCTTGTCTTGGGGTGCGTTGTCATCTGTTGGTCCCAGGTACAGACAAACAAACGCTGCAGCTGGGCGAGGGCTGACTGATGTGTCTTCCGAGGTTCGAGACTTCAGACAACCTAGTTTGGTGAGTCTCGAGCCAGGCTCCAGAGACAGGTCCTTCCGCAGCAGTCAGAAGAGTGACTTCCTGCAAACCAGAGGGCCTGGGTGGATATTTGGGATACATGGAGGGCCCCTACATCAGGAAATGGGCACCAGAAGGTGTGGGACGAGGCCGGTGGTAGTGTTGGTGCAGTCTGGGATCTGTATTGGAGGTGGCGTGTTTCCCACTGGAGAGAATAAAAAAGTGGCATTATTGCTTATGCACAATGTACGCACAAACTACGCAAAACTACGCACGAACTACGCAATTTGGGCCTTTCAGCAACACCAGAAAAGAAACCC
Organism: Rhynchopus euleeides; assembly: GCA_963210315.1. Classification (NCBI taxonomy): domain Eukaryota; phylum Euglenozoa; class Diplonemea; order Diplonemida; family Diplonemidae; genus Rhynchopus; species Rhynchopus euleeides. The sequence continues at coordinate 441,893 of OY723298.1, read as the reverse complement.
CGTGTGGCGTGGGGGCAGGGGCCGGGGGGGGGGGTTGGGGAGTGGAAGAGGGGGTAGCAGTGGGCTGCAGTGGATGCGAGCAGGCACCCCAATCCCCGGGAAAATGTATCCGCAGTGGACAAGGTGGGCTTTGGGGACCTCGTCCATCCCTTGCCCTGCTTGCAGGGGAAGGAGCGTCACCTGTCACCACGTCATCTGCCTGGTTATTACGTATCGGGTGCCCCTCCCCCCCGAGCCCCTCAAACTCGCAATAGATATCACGTGGGGCCTCGTTCTATTATCACCACATCTGTCACCCACTACACGGTCAAGAGTTTTCCTGGTTGTTTTTCCCAACAAGCTTGCTTGTCAGCGAAGGAGTCGGCGGGAGCTACCCGCGTGCGGTGTGTTTTGAGAGAGCAACACAAATCCACTTATTTTTTCACAGCAACGCCCTTCTCAGGGGGCCACAACACAGTGCGCTCGTGCGCACAACACAAAACCCGGATTATTCACACACAAGAAGAAGCTTGTCACAGTGAAAAAGATAGTTGGCAGTGATCTGGATGACAAACACAACCTACCTTGCCTTGTTGATTTTACTGTGCGCACATTCACACCAACCTTCATCAGGCAAAGCACGTGAGGTTTGTTCACCTGGGTTTGGCGCACAAACAACGCCTTTATCTTTTTTGCTATTGTTTTGCCATTGTGCCGCATTCAACCGAGTTACCCACCAAAGCACACACCACTTCAGGAGCAGGGGCTGGTGCGGGAGTTCTTGGGGGCGGGGCTGGGCCTTTCTCCGGACACACCTGTTCGTCATCCACCTCCTACCTCTGCCGCCATGCGTGCCGCAGTGCGGCGTGCGATGCGCGAAGCTCTGCCGCAGAAGGAGTTCAGCCCTTGCACCCTGAACCTGACGATGTATGATATGCCTTCCACCGCTCGCGGGGGGAGTGTCGGGAGCGCGGGCGGGGGGTGTGCCGTCCGCCCACCCATCAACCTCAAATGCAGGGCGGAGTGCATCAAGCACCTCGACGCGCGGGAGGCCGAGGTCGAAGAGTTGCACGAAAGTGTGGCCGCTGCGCAGCAGAGCCTCGCCCAGCTGCGCCATCGGGAGGAATGGGTATGACGGCGTGTCTACGCTATGCAGCTTACAATGTGGCTCCACATTGGATGTCTGTCACATGCACGAGAGGCTTGCATTGCATCCGGAACACCACCCCAACAGACTCGCATCCTGTACGACCTGCAGCGCGAGCGTGCGGCTGCGGAGGCGACATTGCGTGGAGATCAGCTCTCTCTGTCGGGATTGCGGCTGCCCGCCAACCGCCGTTGGCGACTCCCCAGCAACGAAGAGGGCCTGACAAGGATCATGCGCGCTCGGCAGGCGGCGTACGACAGGGATCTGGCAAAGGTAGCCGAGCTCCCTGAGGCCATCGAGCAGCAGCGCGATAAGTATTTCGAAGTGAAGACACGGCTGAGGAGTGTGCGGAAGGTATGCTCGCGATATGTGTCGGCACCTCATATCCCTTCCCGAACCGAATCCCGGTGAAATGGTGCATGGGTCAGTTGAATGGAAGTTGTGCCTGCCGCCATGTTTTCCCCTTTACAGGAAACTACGCGTCTCCGCTCACGCATGGATCAAATGCGGGACAAGCAGTACGCACAGGACAAGAAGTTACTGTCCTGCCCGAACTTTGCCGGGTTCTTCGAGGAAATGTATGCAGATCCCAGATCGATTGATGGAGCCAAGAATTCGCTGGTGCGCACCGCTGTCGACGCGTTTCTCAAGCTTCCCGAGGCAGAGAAGGATGCCTACACACGGCCCGAAGGGTGGCGTGGCCTCAGCAAAGAGGCTGCCTCTCGGTCTTGGAAGCCAACTAAATACAGCAAGTTTGTCCAGGATCATCTGCCGAAAGTCCGTGCCACACTGCAGAAGCGCGGGGTGCCTCGGCACGAGCTCGGTGCAGCATCCTTACGGAAGGTTGCAGAGCTGTGGCGCTTCCAGAAGGGCAGCGAGATGGTTCCAAGTTAAGGCCACCCCGCCAGCGCCACCACGTTTCTCAGTTCTCAAAAATAGTGGTGGCTTTGCTTTCAGTTAGGATCGGTGCAGAGAGTAGCTCGCCAATTATAATGTCAATTGGTTCTGCCAGGACCTCGCCCCTCTCGGGAGCGTGAATGTAGGCGATTGAATGTCGCTGCTTGGTGCCCGGCATCACGCAAAAACAACGAACGTCGTGTATGACTATCCCCCCCCCCCCCCGCACGGCGGTGGTATTTTTCTGAGAAAAAAGTCCGCATGTCCCGAATTGCTGCTATGTGCCAGTCTGAGACAGATGTGGCTGCATGACGTGGGTCGGGGTCGGCGGCCAAACGTGGAGTGGGAAGGCAGCCAAATTCAGATGGCCTGGAAGTGACCCTTTGGTTCCATCTGCTTGCTAGGACGTGTCGCAAGCACAACGATGCGGCAGTTGTGTTATCACCATCAACAGGTGTTTGGGTTGTTGCCATATCGAATTTTTTTAGCCCCCGGTCACGTCTTTCGATCCGAGGATCACAGAAAAGAGAGGGTTTCTGCATCAAGGGCAGACGTTGCTTCCCCTTTCTCAGCCACGGACCCCCGTTTCTCCCCAGCGCGCGTTGCTATCGCTGCTGCGCAACGTATATCCCTCCACAGCACCCCACCCACCCCGCCCTTCCCCACTCCCCGACTAGATTTGTGGGGACTATGCGTGTGCCGTTGGAACTGGAATGGAACAAAGGGATCGGATGAGGAGCTCCCACCCACCCCGCACCCTACGACCCCTCCCCCCACGCCCCGCCTTCGGCGCAGCGTGTGTCTTGCTCGCTCTCGGAATCGCCATTGCTTGACCACACCAAATGGCTCAGGGTTTCATTGTCAAGAGGACAGGTAGAAGGCGCTTTTTACGCAAGCAGTCTTGCTTGCGACGGTAAACCAAGGGTTGTTTGCCCGTCCCCCGGCCCCTGCGGCATTCGCCGCAGGGCCGTCGGTTGCGGGGTGTTTGGCTTCCTCCACTGCGTGCCGCGCAACCACAAACGGTTGGGTCGACAGCCGAGGCCACCTCGGGTCACAATCTGGCTGACAATAGAGATCACTCGCTGAAATACCCTTCTCTCAGCCCCGGAAGCTAGGTGCGGACATTGCGGCAAGAGAGGAACCAGGAGTGCACCACTCACATCCCTCGCCCGCACCCACACCCAGGGTGATTGATTTGGATTTGGATTTGGATTGGTTTGATTTGCATCACAGCACCACCACACACCACGCAGATAACGGGATCAGTAAGCGTTCCTTCACTTCACAGCCCCAGCTATGCACGGCAGCGCGTGCCCCCCCTGGCGGATGGCGCTAGTCGGTGTGGCGGTAGCGGGGTGGTGCGGCAGCTTTGCGCATGGCGCACCCCCTGGTATTGTCGCAGAGCTGAGTTTGGAGGATAAGCGGGCAATGCTGGACGCGCACAACGCAAAGCGGAGGTTGTGGGCGAAGGGCGGGCAGGGCCCAAATGGTAGGCACCCGGTGGCTGCCGGGATCCCGGAGATGTACTGGGACCCCGGTTTGGAGGCGATGGCGAAGAAGCGGGCGGCAAACTGCTACTACGGGCACTTCGGCGGATCGGGTGGGATCAATGACGACTACAAGGAGATAAAGGACAAGGTGTCGTACGGATGGGGAACGCCTCTGACCGCAGGGGAAAATGTCGCGCTTTTTAAGAACAACGACGACGATTTCACAGAGGCGGCGAGCAAATCAGCGTTTATGAAAAACTCTGTGAACGGGTGGGTGGCTGAGGGGAACCTGTTCGACTGGCAGCGGAAGACCTGCTACGCGGATACATGCGGGCACTGGAACCAGGTGCTCAGCATCAGGTCGCGCTACATCGGCTGCGCGGCAGCTACCTGCGAGAACGGGATCGTGGGTGCACCTCCCCAGTGGAATTCGGGGGTGGTGGTGCAGTGCAACTACTGGCCGCCGATGGATGCGGGCTACCCGTATGAGGACGGGCTGAATGACTACTATGCTTCCATCTGCATCGGGTGCAGCTACTGGAATATGGACTCCAACATCTGCGACGATCACCTGTGCACGGGGGGGATCAACCGGCTCTGGTTCACGACCTATGAGAAGAACGACACCATCACACAGTGCGACGACGGGCTGGGGCGCCCAGTGTCGGCCTGCCAGAAGCACGATAACTATTACACCGCAGTCCCGCCCCCGACTGAGGTGCCCAGCACAGCTACACCTGCACCTCTGACGCCCGCACCCCCCAACGCGGCGCAAACCGAGTGCCCGCAGGCGGAGCGGGTTGTGTCATTCGTGTCCGCCGACACGTTTGACCAGAACGCGCCGCTGACGTTTGGCGGGAACTTCCGTGTGACGGGCACTGCTCTGATCGAACTGCCCCGCCGCAGTGCGCGTGTGTTTGACTTTGGGAACGGGCCTGACATGGGGAACAACGTGGTTCTCCATCAGGACGGGGGCGCCCACAGGCTGGCGCTGTCCGTGCTTGTGGGCACCCGTTGGCAGTCCATCAAATGCAACAAGTCTTATCCTTATTATGACAAGGCCTTTACCTTCGAGGCGTCTGTGATCGACGGACAGGGGGCGCTGTATATGAACGGTGAGTTGTGTGGAGAGGGGCCCATCGCTGCACCGCGTGTCGTGGAGCGGAGTGGCAACTTCATCGGGAAGAGCCACTGGGCAACCGACCTCCCGCTGGATGGCGAGGTGTCCTGGTTTCAGCTGGACATGTGTGGGGCGGGCAACGCAGTCCCCTCGGCGACCCCGATGCCGGACGCAGTCCCAACTGCAGTGCCCAGCACAGCGACACCTGCACCCCCTACGACCGCAGTGCCCAACACAGCTACGCCTGCACCCCCTGCAACTGCAGTCCCCAGCACAGCGACACCTACACCCCCCGCGACCGCAGTGCCCAGCACAGCTACGCCTGTACCTCCGGCTGTTGCGACCCCCGCACCCGTCGACGTCGACCCGGCGCACACCGAGTGCCCACAGGCGGCGCAGGTTGTGTCATTCCAGTCCGCCGACACGTTTGACCAGAAGGCGCCGCTGACGTTCGGCGGGAACTTCCGTGTGACGGCCCGTGTTCTGATCAACAAGTACGGCAAATATGCGCGTGTGTTTGACTTTGGGAACGGGCCTAGCAAGGACAACGTGCTTGTCACACAGCACGGGTGGAGCGGCAAGCTGTCGCTGTTCGTGTTTGTGGGCGCCCGTTCGCAGTCCATCACATGCGACAGGCAGGCACCTCTGGGGCGCACCTTTGCCTTCGAGGCGTCTGTGCTGAACGGAAAGGCGGCGATGTATGTGGACGGTGCTCTGTGTGCACAGGGGCCCGTCACTGCACCGCTTGCCGTGCAGCGGAGCGGCAACCTCATCGGGCTGAGCCACTGGTCATATGACAGCCCGCTGGACGGGGAGGTGACCTCGTTTGAGCTGGACACGTGTGGGGCGTGAGGCAGCAGGTCATCCCAGTTGTGTGCACTGGGAACGGGAACAAAAAAGAAAAAGGTAATCAGGCCCTGCTGCTGCTGCTGCTGTGCGTGTGTGCGCCAAGTGTCCTGCTTCGCTCGATACGCCTCGAGCCGGGGCAGGGACCCAGGGCAGCACGTGCGGCACGGCACGGCACGGCTGAATCTCATACTTTGCGGGATGGGGGGAGTCGGGTTGGCTCGCTTTTTAGCTCGCTCTCTCTCTCTCTCTCAAGTGCAGAAACCTGGAGTTGGAGCCTGGTTCAGTATAACCCAGTCCAAAAAGTGGTCAGCACCGGGGCGATTCTGACATGCTGGGCACACAGAGAGCGGGGTATCAATATTCCGCAGTTTTTTGTTTTGTAACCTCTCATGCATTGCATTTGAAGGAGGTAATGTGACACAAGGTCAGCAGGTCCGAGTAAATGCAACCACAGGTGGAAGGCGGCACTAGGAAGTGCCGCATTGCAGTGCCACATCTCACCTCATCACAGGGCGAGTGTGTGCGCGTTCCCCCTTCTCTATATACCCGTTTTAAGTGACGGCATGTGTCTGCTGTGTTCCATTTCCATTTCCTTTCGTTTGTTTCTTCCCCCTCTCCCCTCTCCCTCCCTCCTTCCCACCCTTTACCCGACTTGCTTTTTCTCTACTACGACGGTACGCTGCACCCACGCCTGTTGCTGCGGCTGTACCGGGTGGGGTATCGTTTTTGTTTTCTTGCATCCCACAGGCAGTCTGTTCTGTTCGCTACGGCGCCGCCTCACCGTCTCACCACCACACATCGGTTCGAGTGCTGCCGCCCCTGTTCTGCCTGCGGCGATCCATACGGCCATACCGCCAGCTGCTTTTACATTTATATTTGTCCTTCGGCGGCACAGGTGTGCGCCTGAGCCCCCCCCGCTCTGCCTGCACCCTCGCCTCTCAACAGCGCTGTGTGCCCTGTGCTGCGTCACATGCCGTGCACAGCAGCCCAGCTCAGTTGCACCATTTGACTTTGACCGGTGGATGATGAGGATATGTTTCTTTGTACATCCATCCCGGCGTCAGCCACGCGGGGTCCCGCCAGGCTGGCCGTGCCACTGCCACACCCCTCCTTGTTCTTGTGTGTGGTGTGGTGTGGTGTGGTGGTCTGGCGTCGCCACACAAAAGAAAACAGGCGCAACGGAATCAACGGAATCAACGGAAGCAGATGAAATCGCAGCGCAGCCCCCCACCCCACCCCACCCCACCCCCTCTTTTGTTTTCACGACACCCCCTCGTTTTTTGTCATCCATTCATGGAAGAATTGCTGATTTGACTGCTCCCGCACCACCATTGGCTGCGCATCTCGTTCTGTGCCCTTCCCTACTCCTGCTCCCGTGCCATGTGCCTCACCCAGCAGCAAAGGTGCCGTTGTCCGTACCGATTTGTGTCTGCAGACGCCTCGGCAATGCGAGGGATGGTGCTTCTGATGCCGCTGATGTGCCTGGCAGGGGTCAGTGCGGTGGTCGAGGTGAACTTCGAGCGGCACCTCCAGAGCGCTCAATCGGAGGTGCAGTACACCGACGACATGGTGAAGGCTGACTGGGGTTCCGTGCCGTACACCACGGCAGACCGGTATAAGCTCGCTGCGGTGGTGCGTGATGGGGGCTCGGCTGTGCTGCGCGTGAAGTACCCCAAGGGGTGCTACGGCACGAAGTGTGCTCTGCAGATCAAGGCCTCGGGTGACTACGCAGGGGAGGAGGTGTGGGGCAGCTTTCGCCTCAAGTTTGACGACGGTTTCGACTTCCGGCGCGGAGGCAAGCTGCCTGGGTTTTGCGGGGGCAGCTGCGTGACGGGGTGCAAGGAGCGGACGGGGTTCAACGGCTGGTCGGCGCGGTCGATGTGGCGGGATGACGGACGTGCGATCGGGTACATGTACATCCCTTCTGACGACCCGCCGCGTTGCGGTGCCAACTGGGATTGGTCGCAGAAGTTCACCACCGGGCGGTGGCACACAGTGCGGTACCATGTGAAGCTGAACACCGTGTCTGGGGGACGTCCTAACACCAACGGAGTGATGCAGACGTGGCTGGACGGCAGCCTGGTGCTCGATCGGCAGGACGTTGTATTCCGGTACGATGACAAGCAGCTGGCTGATACGTTCTACTTCAGCACCTTCCACGGAGGTGGCGACAGCAGCTGGGCCCCGACGCAGGATTCCTACGCCCTCTTTGATGACTTCGTGTTGTCGGGCTCCCCCCTCGTCACACCACCTGCGACTGCCCCGCCCAGCACACCGACACCGCCCTCCCCTGTGGCTGTGGTGTCTGGCAGGACCTACAAAGTGGTGTCGCGGGAGTCCGGGGAGGTGCTTGCCATAGCGGGGTGGTCGACGCAGAACGGGGCTCGTGTGCAGCAAGCTTCGTGGGTCGGCGGGGCGGACCAAAGGTGGGTTGTGTCCGACATTGGCGGGGGGCGGTACCGGCTGAAGAGTGTGCACTCGGGAAAATGCGCAGATGTGCGTCAGGTGTCGACAAATGATGGTGCGCACATCCACCAGTGGGGCTGCGGGACGCAGGGCAACAAGTTGTTCTTTTTGAAGAATGTGGGTGGTGGGTACTACGAGATGCGCGCAACACACAGCGGGAAATGTGTGGGCCTCAGCGCTGGCGGTGCCGAGCAGCGGACGTGCACCGGGGCAGAGGCACAGCACTTCCGCTTTGACCTCGTCAGCACATCCACGCCCAGCCCGCCTGCCACACCACCACCAACACCACGTCCCGTGGCGCCGACACCGCCCCCCACTCCGAGCGGCTGCTCTTCGATCCGCGAGTGGGGCTCCTGCCGGAACAGCCCCGGGTGCTGTGCCAGCGGGCTGAACTGTTACGAGAAGTCACAGTGGTACGCGCAGTGCCGCAAGAGCTGCGAGGGGAAGAGCTCGTGGACCTGCAGGGTGTTGGGATAGGCGTTGTCCAGTGTGCCAGTGCGGTGCGCCTAGAGGCGCTTACAAACAGGTTTTTCGGACAGGCTTCACTGCTTTGCCGGCCCTGTTGCGCTGTGTCCACAAATGCCTTGCTTGTTTATTGGTTTGCTTGTCACGGGCGACGAAGCGTCGCGAAGTCGCCAAGTAACAAAGGAACAAGGGTCTCCCTCACCAACTGGCTTTCGGTCTCCCGCACAGGTGCCAGCTGGCGCCGTGCAAACGAGAGAACACTGATTCCCGAAGTTGAAGGGCAGTCGTCAGCGATCGGGGCTTGTGCGATTTACTTCGAACTAATCACCACAAAGAAAACGCCCCCCTCAGGGGGTGCAACGAAAGACTGCCCGCCTGCACGACAACTGCCTGTTCACCCCCTTCCCCTATTTCCCGTATTCCTCTTTTGCCCTTTTGTTTCTTTTATTACTGCGCAAAATCGAACGGCACCACCCCACAATCCGCCGGCAACCAGATGTGCTCTGCACACCAACCCCACCCTTCAGCAGGGCCGTGGGTGTGTCTCTGGAGTTTGCAATTCCTCCAAACAAAATCCGTCGTGGTGAGCGGCAGTTGTACCGGTGTGCCACTTGTTACTACACCTGCCTAATCGTGATGACTTGGGGCGCAGTTCAGGCGCTATACATACCAACATTCTGTCGTCCGTATGGTATTCTTTGCACACTGCACCGTACACTCCCTGCCTTTCAAGCGCACAGTGCAGACTGAGCCGAAGAATCGATTCCAGCAACCCGCCCGCCTCACCCCCCCCCCCCCCACCCTATCCAAAACAAGCTTGCTGCTGAGACGGCACCGATTCGCACGCGCTGCTCAAGAACGGTTACGTGGGCGCCCCTCGGACACAAAAATCTCAACTGAGGGTCAGCAAAAAGCAATCAGCAACAAACCTTTCAACGATTTGCACCCAGCGCTGATTTCAGATCTTCTTTTACCTTCCTGCTTCCTTTTTACCTTTTACCTTTTACCTTTGCCACCCCCCCCCCCCTAGGCCCCCGGATGTCCTTGAGAAAAACTGTAATTTTTTTTTGGAATATTCCGGTCTGGAGGTCAACAGTGCAAAACCGCCCCCAGACCCACCCCAGATATGAATTTCTGGTGGTTTTTACCCACTTTTGGGCCCACCAACCCTCATTTTTGGCCATTTTTTCGCTTTTCTGGGGTGAATCCTGTGCAGGGTGGTTGCAGGGCCATTTTGGGGCAAAAATGTGCATTGTAACGCACTTCTACTGGTCCTAGAGTCCCTGGATGGTATACAATGTACCCCAGGGATGCCTAGGGTACGTTTTGCACCCGAAAACCACCCAAAATGGGGTCTAGTTGCCCAAATTTTGACTTTTTCCCCTAAAATTGGGACTTTTACCCCACACGGGCGAATACCCCATTTTTCACAGTTTTTTCAAAAAATTGGTCCGAATTTAGGCAATTCGGTGTCGAAAACCTGTTCCAACAGGCCCGTACACCCCTTTTAGGGCTTACCCAGTGGTTTCTGGGTGGTTATAGGGTTGCAGGGTGCCTACAACACGGTTGCAGGGTGTGTGCAGGGTCCTACAACATCGTCGCAGGGTCCTTTTTTTTGGGTAAAAAAACGCATTTTCACGTGATTCTACTGGTCCTTGAGGCCCTGGATGGTATACAATGTACCCCAGGGATGTCTAGGGTACGTTTTGCACCCGAAAAACACCCAAAATGGGGTCTAGTTGCCCTAATTTTGACCTTTTTTCATGAAAATTGGGACTTTTACCCCACACGGGCGAATCCCCCGTTCTTCACAGTTTTTTTCAAAATATCGGACCGAATTTGGGCAATTCGGTGTCGAAAACCTGTTCCAACAGGCCCGTACACCCCTTTTAGGGCAGACCCAGTGGTTTCTGGGTGGTTATAGGGTTGTAGGGTGCCTCCAACATGGTCGCAGGGTGTGTGCAGGGTGGTTGCAGGGTCCTTTTTTTGGGTAAAAAAACGCATTTTCACGTGATTCTACTGGTCCTAGAGGCCCTGGATGGTATACCATAGATGGCAGAAAATTAATTTTTGTAATTTTTAATTTTTGCTATCCGAAAAGTTAATTTTTTGAAAAATTAATTTTAATTAATTTCCGGAATTAATTTTTCAAAAAATTAATTCCGGAAATTAATTGCAGTTAATCGTCCCTCCCCAGCTACGCAAGGTGAAAAGTGGGAAAAATCGGGCAGTTCGATAGGCCACGGTCCGGGATGCAGACAGGGGATGAGCTTGGCACAGCCTCTCAAATTCTCATGGTGTGCGAATGTGTTCAGAGTAACGGAAAATGCCCAAATTTTCGTGTATCGAAAGAGTTGGCGAGCAATTCGTCCTTCTGTTCAATTCGACCCAAAACTGCCACCAGCCATTTTCTAAGGGCTTCTGGGTGGGTTCTGCTGACCAGAAAAATCGCTGAAAGATGGCCAGAAACCCCCAAAAACCACCCAGAAATGGCCAGAAATCGGTGTTTGGTCACATTTTTCACCCAGGAACACGTTTTTGGGCCTCTGTGAAAATTTCGATTTTTTGACATTTTTCGCGATTTTCTACAACTACTCGCCCACACAAAAACCATTTTTTAGCAGGGAAATGCACAAAATCAACGAATTGGGCCATTTTAACCCCTTTCGTGCACTTTTTGGTCCCAGAAGGGGGTATCTGGGGTGTTGGGGTCCCCCTACGACTTGTCCGTTTTTGTGTTCAAAGGGCCAAAAATGGCCAATTTTCCAAAATTAACTTTTTACATACATCGGGCGTTATTGCGTTACCAGTAACGGTAATACCGTTATTTTTTCGGTAAAATAACTTACCGTTAATAACGTTCCAGAACGGCCGAATAACGTTATCCGAAAATCGGTAACGTTATTTTTCCGCGTTATACCGTTATCGATAACGGTAATACCGTTATTACCGTTATCAGGAACGGTAATAACGTTATCGGTAACGTTATTACCGTTATTACCGTTATCGGTAACGGTAATACCGTTATCAGTAACGGTAATAACGTTATCGGTAACGTTATTACCGTTATTACCGGTAATACCGCGTTATTTTCGGTATTTTTGGGCAACTTCTATAGGGGGACCCTTTTCGAATTTTTTTTCGGGGTGGCCAGAATGGGCTGTTTTAGGCTACACGGTGGACTCCAGCGGGGGTAGGGTAACCCTTTTCGGGAGTCTCAACTAGGGGGAGTCCAACTCCCGCTAGCGGGAGTATAGACTCCCGCTAGCGGGAGTCTATACTCCCGCTAGGGGGAGTCTGACTCCCCCTAGCGGGAGTCTTTTCACCTATTTTCACTCATTTTTCCCATGATACCTATGCAATGTGGCACTCGTCACTGAAGTACAGCCACACCAAACGAAACGGACGTTTCCACCCATCCCAGCTCGCAGACCTGATTCACAAAAATGGGGAAGACGACAACGAAGCCGGCAGCGAAGCCGGCGGCAAAGTCGATTAAGAAGAAGAAGAGCGCAGAGAGTCCCGAGGCTGCGGAGGCGACGAACATTGTGCATGATTTTTGCACGGCCTTCCCTGTTAAAAAAGGGGGCAGTGTGCTGACACTGGGATCCATTAGAAGGCTCCTAGCAACGGTGTTGAGCAAGGAGCTCCACCAGCACAGCACCCAGGTGGCCAACGCAATCATCGCCATGTCTTCCCTGACATGGATAAGTTCGCTGTCAGGGAAGTCGCAACGATGCGGAAGGAGGGCGCTCTCCGTCATATACAAGGTGGAGGCGAAGTATGGCAAGGTGCAGGATACAAACGTGTCGTCGGGGGCAGCCTGAAGCCGCGAATGATCGCGACACGGGCGAACGGCTTGGCACCGTGGGTCTGGATAGATGCTGGAGTTCGGCCGGGTGAAACCGGAAGTCGCAGCAAAATTTGCCCCCCCCAGATTTCTTCCTCAAACCCACCCGTGGGCTGATCCGGCCTTGCACGGTGGACTCCAGCGGGGGTAGGGTACCACTACCGGGTTTAACCCTTTTCGGGAGTCTCAACTAGGGGGAGTCCAACTCCCGCTAGCGGGAGTATAGATCAGCAGTGGGCAACAATGAGGCGATGCGGGGGGCGAGGGCACCGATGCTCACTGTGCGACATCCCAGAAGAACGCTGGTATCAACAGGTGCATCGATACCCGCACCTGACTCTCTCTGAGATGAAAGAGGCTGGCTACCCCTCCCTCTTGGCAGGTGTGCTTCCCAATGCCCGCTACGTCACCCCAGCACTCCATGACTGCAAGGGGCTCGCCATGCGGCTGATCAGGGTACTGGATGACAGGGGTGGAGCTTGGGGGTTTTTTCGGGTCAGCTGACCTGATTTTCTGCAGGCCCTCACAAAAAATCAGGTCAGGGGTAAAAAGAAAAAAAAATATAGATTTTCGGGAAACCGGAAAAGTTGGCTCCTCGCCTTGGGGCCTCAAGGTGACCAGGAGGCGTTTCGTGAGCAAAGTGACCCCAGCGACATGAGCACAGGCCTCAAACAGTCACAATAGAGGACAAATGAAGCTGCCCAACCCGTACCGTGCAACAGACGTTTACTACCGTGGCCTCCGGTGGCTGGGGGGCTCCGCCCCCCAGACCCCCCTGTGGCATGTGCCTGTCTTGTACCCAAGCCCTTTACATCAGGGAATCTCAGTATCCTCAGGAGGACGCAGCCAACTCACACAGAATCCGTACGCCCGCAAGTCACAGATGTTCACTACCGTGGCCTCCGGCGGCTGGGAGCTCCGCCTCCCAGACCCCCCCTACGGCATGTGTTTGTCTTGTAACCAAGTCCTTGCGCGTCCGGGGCTGCATATCGGTTCCGGTACCTCGCGGGAGGCTGGGCCCGAGCACTGATCTCTGAGACGAACCGGGGGGGAACCCATAAGAAAAAATTGGCTGACCCGATCTGACCCGATCCAGCCCGCAACCCCATATTTCAAGCTCCACCCCTGCTGGATGAGACAACAAAAAAATATTCGACAAGACCTGTACAAACCTTGCACTGAATGTGTCGCAGCATGGGACAGGTGCTCAGTTCCGGAAGGTCGTGCTTGCCTGTCACAGGACACACCTACAAGGGCTTGTTCCGCTACCTCTTTGTCTCCCTTGCAGACCTCATGCATTTCCGGTATGCAGACATCCCCTGGCGCTTCTGGGGATGCAAGGATGAGTCAGCCCGGATTCCCTTCTTGCGTGCTCGGATCTCAGGGCATATATTTCACTGGTTGATGGAGCATGCCGAAAAGGGATCAACGCGCAATGCCTACGTACACAGTCTCCATCATTGGTGGGCTCCAGAAGATGCAGTGCCTCTGCAGAACAACGACGAATTTGAAGAAGCAGAGAACGGACATCGCAAGAAAGATGCCGTTACAATCGCCAGCTCCGCAACTTACGAGAGAGATCTTGCGATGGCAGAAGAGAAGCGGCGCGCATCGGGCATGCCTTGGAAGGTTGCGCACCTGTCGCAGGACGGGATCCTCGGGTATAGAGAAGTCATCCTGTGTCCGTGTCTGCACACCCGACACGCTCATAGATTGGCTGTGTATGTTCTTTGCACACAGTTGACACAGCTGCAGAAGGGGTTTGTGCACTGCAACACACAGGACTTCGTTGAACCCATCAGCGCGCCCTACTTCCTGTTCCGGTTCCCCGAAGGACACCGCAAATTATCGCTCTGCTTGTGCAAAATGCCAATCCCGCTGGGGGCGACTTTCACACCATTCGTGTCATCCGAGGCGACTTTGAGCACGCTTGACCAACGCGCACAGCAGGAGGGGGATGACAGTTCTGACGAAGAAGATGAGGCCTGCAGGATGGCTTGTCTTGCCCAAGGTGTAACACAACTACGACAGGCGATGGCCGCACTTTGACACCTCAAATTCTAACCGCTCACCTCCGCAGGTGTAGCCGCTACCAGGAGGATAGGTAGGTAGTCCAGAGTCCGGGGAAACTGACAGAAGCAAAACAAGCCCCTCCCCATCCCTCTTCCACCATGATTTTACCCCCCACGCCAGTAGACTGTAACTATATCATGGGAAAAATGGATGAAAATAGGTGAAAAGACTCCCGCTAGGGGGAGTCAGACTCCCCCTAGCGGGAGTATAGACTCCCGCTAGCGGGAGTCTGGACTCCCGCTAGCGGGAGTCTTTGACACCCGCTCAGACTCCCGCTCCCAGACTCCCGCTAGGGCCGCTGGAGTCCACCGTGTATTTGAGGCCATTTTCGAGCAAATTTTTGGGTTTAGAGCCACGCAAAGGGTCTAAAATGGGCATGCCAATCTCAAAAAATGCTCAAAATTCCGAGAGATTTCAGATTTTTCGAATTTTTTGACCGAGAAAATTCTGACCCCAAAATGTGGTCCTTGTGGTCTGGAACTGTCCGTTGTCGAAGGAATTGGTGAAAAAATCGTGATTTTTGGCCTCTGGATCACCCATGCCGTCCCAAAAATCAAGCAAAAGAGGTTTGGTAGGTGCATTTTTGGGTGAACATGAGCCATTGTGCCAACCTGCTTGATTTCACCCGAAAATTGGAATCCGTTGAATATGGTTTCTGATGAAAATGTGAAAATTTTCGACCTTCTTCGCAGTTTTTGCCACTTCCTTGCCCCATCTTTCCCACCCAAAATCGAAGTACCGTGAATCATACATCCCGTACGGCCTGAGTCAGGCAAAATTTCGGGGCCCCGCTGGCCGCCTGAGTTTCCCCTGAGTTTCCCCCGAGTTTCCCCTGACTTTTGACCTAGTCAGGCGAAGTCAGGGGAAACTCAGGCTGAGTCAAGCAAACGCAAAAGTCAGGGGAAACTCAGGCGAAAAAAAATGTAGTCAGGGGAAACTCAGGGGAAACTCAGGCCAGTCAGGCAAAATTTTTGGCCTGACTCTTTCTTGACTTTCCCCTGATATTCCTTGGAGTGTTCCCAACCCTGTGATGTGAGAACCTGACGGGGTGGTGGCATGGTGAGTGCTGTGTGGTGTGAGTTGCGGCTGGCGAAGCAAGTACTTACAGAAATGAGGTGCTTGGGGTTCAGGGGGTGAGGCAGCAGGAATTTTCAATGGGGTTTTTTTTTCAAAAGAATCCACCCCCACACCCACCACCCTTCCCACTCCTTTCAAAAAGTGTGCACGCCACGGCCTGGTCGTCCTGTACACCAAGCTGGAGGTCGCTATTCCCAAAACATCCCATTTGGTCAAGTCTGCTGGGCTGTTGTGATGATCGAGGCACTCGATGAGTTCAGCAGCAGGGATGCCTGCTTTGCACGGCTTCGATGCGTCGAATGTATTGACCGTCGGAGTAAACGTGCAACCAGAAGCTTCACAAACCCGGCGCTGCGGCATATTTTTCGCACGCAAGAGGGGTGTACGGCTTCTTCTCGATTGCCTTTTTCTTTGTTTGCTGTTGCTGTTTGGATAATCTCCATGTCCAATTCTCCACCGGTGACCACTTGTCAAGATCATCCGGTGAGGTGTTCAGGTACTCCTCCAGCTCCTTCGCCACAGTCGCGTTGCAGAGCCCCTTCTTCCACAGCTCACTCAACGAGGCAACACTGGGGATGGGGAGCTTGGCCGATTTCCTGGCCGCCAGGACATTCGGGGACGTCACCCACACGGACTCGAACACCTGGCGGCAGGCGTACGTCTCCCACGCCTCCCGAAGAACCGCAGCTGGCACCACCGTGCTGGCCTTCGTGCACTCCCGGACCATCTTGGCGAGTTGGCAGGAGAGGTTGCGGGTGTGGTCTGAACAAGCATGGAGCAAGTCAAACGCAGCCTTCCAGGTTGTCAACGCCGTGTCCAGGGCAGTGCGCAGCTGGAGGCAATGCCCATATACGTATGGGTACAAAGTTTTTATGCCCATATACGTATGGTTACAGGATTACGTATGGTTACAAAAAACTTTACTTTCCCATATGTGTATGGTTACCAACACCATACGTATATGGGCAAAAATGTTTCCCGACAAGAGTTTGGCCATTTTTTCAGGAATTTTCTGACTTCCACTGGATTTCCACCCAGAAGCCAAAATTTCCAGATTTTCAGTGGATTTCCAGCCAAAACTCAGAATTTCAGGCTTCACAGGACTTTTCAGCCCAAAGCCAAAAATTCCAAATTTCTGCTGGATCTTCACTCAATCCTGGACTTTTCAGTCAGTACCAAAATTCTGGCCTCAGGCAGTGTTCTGATGGATTTTCAATCAAACTGAGATTTCTCAAGTTCTGGTGGACTTTCAGTCAATGAAAAAGTTCTGAAAAGTTCCAGAGTTTTGGTGGACTGGCCAACACTTGGTTGAAATCCACCAGAACTTGGAACCTCCAGCTGAGACCGAAAGGTGTCACAGAACTTGGAAAACTGGCTTGGTTGACAATTCAGGAGAAGTTTCCCTGGACTTGGAATTTGGTTCTCTGGCCTGTGCAAGATCAGTGGAGTCAGTGGGTTTGTGTGGAAGTGGGGTCCAGGTGCCAGTCAGGAGATTTCCAATTGGGGTGAAAGTGGGGTCCAGGTGAGTAGGGACTGGACCTGGCTGAAAAATCC
Organism: Rhynchopus euleeides; assembly: GCA_963210315.1. Lineage (NCBI taxonomy): Eukaryota > Euglenozoa > Diplonemea > Diplonemida > Diplonemidae > Rhynchopus > Rhynchopus euleeides. Next base: position 424,926 of record OY723298.1, on the reverse strand, counting down.
AGTTTTCCAACCAAAAATGGCATTACGTTACTACGTATGGTTACAAAAAACTTTTTTGCCCATATACGTATGGTGTCGGTAACCATACACATATGGGCAAATGAAAGTTGTACCATACGCTTATGGGATTTCACTCGCGCAGCTGCTCCGGGTCCTTCCGCAGCAGACCGTCCAGCTCCATCACCGAGGCACAGGTGGGCACATGGGTCGGGGCAAGACACTCCTCATAGGTTCTTTTTCTCTCGATGCATCAGCACTTGCCTTCGTGTGGGGGTGAATCCATGAAGAATTGCCGTCAGTGAGTCGTGAATCCACCGCAAAAAATCCCTGGATTTTCCCCTGAGTTTCCCCTGACTTTCCCCTGACTCAGGCGAAATTTCTGAAAATTGGCCTGACTTTTAAAGTCAGGGGAAACTCAAGGGGAAGTCAGGCCCTCCACGCCTGAGTCAGGCCGTACTCCATGTATGGTGAATGGTGTTGTTGAAAGGTCCAAATTGCGTTGGTTGTGCGTAGTTCTGCCGAAATCGTGCACACGTTGTGCATAGTGCATGTGTAACGCCATTTGCGACCAAAATGTAAATTTCCTGCACCCGAGCGTTGACGCTTCCACACACCCTTACAAACCCACTTGCCTGATGAAGGGGGTGGTGTGTAGAGCACGTTTGGCAGGGCTGAATGACACTTTCCGCGCGAAGGTCGTGTGCGTAATTAAAAAACGGTCCGAGGGCCGGAGGCCCGAGGCCTTTTTTTACCTGCACGAGGGTGCAATTGAGGCCGATACGGGGTGCAGATGATGGTTTCTTGCACAACCCAGTCATGTTTTGCACATCACGACGAACTCGGAAATTCCTCATATTTGCACTCCAGGTCTCATATTTGCACTGGTGCAAATATGGGACCTGGAGTGCGTGCAAATAATGACTGGGGGGTGCAAGAAAGTTCAAATTGTGTAGTTCCTGCGTACTTCGTGCGTAGCCCGAGCGTACTTTGGGTAGTTCGTGCGTATATTGTGCGAAGCGTCTTTGACAGCACCAGTAACGGACTTTTGGAACGTAACTATTTTAGAACGGACCGGGAAAAAATGGGCACGTCGCTACTTCGTCGCTCGTAACGAGTAAAAATATCAGGTGGTTTATACACCGCCAATGTGAGGTGTGCGGGTGTATTCCTGAAGGATTCACTTCTGCGTCCACACTGAGTGATTTTGGAGTGATTTTCACTCCAAATTTCACTCCAGGAACATTGGATGCTGCAAGGTTGCAGGGGTTTCTGCAGTATTTGCCTTGAAAAAGCCAAAAAACATGATTTTTTCACGAAACTCGACATGTCCGTGCGTTATTATCCAAAAAATGATCCCAGGGGGGTATTCTGGAGCCATCTCCACCAAAAACTACACCATCCGCCCGCAAAATTGTCCGAATAACGCAAGTTTTCATGAAAATAACGGAAAAATAACGCGTTATTTTAGGAGAAAACGTTTTCCAATTTTTTGACATCACGGAGTGGCCCCCTGGAGTGATATTTTACCCAAGAAAATTCTTTTAGGGGGGGTAGGGACCCGAGTTTCGGGTCAGATTCACCGGGAAATGCTGCCTTTTTTGGGGTCAAAAAATAACGCAAAAATAACGTTATTACCGTTACTGGTAACGGAATAACGCCCAATGTATGTTTTTAATTTCCAAAAATTAAAAATTAATTTTCGATTATTCGCCGGAACAGCAAAATTAATCAAAATTACTCCGAAAAATTAAAAAGTTAACTTTTCAAGCGGAAATTAATTTTCGGGAAGATGGCAATTAAAAATTACAAAAATTAATTTCCTGCCATCTATGGTATACAATGTGCCCCAGGGATGTCTAGGGTACGTTTTTCACCCGAAAACCACCCAAAATGGGGTCTAGTTGCCCCGATTTTGACATTTTTTCATGAAAATCGGGGTTTTGCCCAAAATGGGTAAACCCCCCTTTTTTCACCGAATATTCAAAAATTCGGACCGAGAAAGGGCAACTAAGTGTGAAAAACCGGTTTCATTGGGTCCCCAGACATATTTTTGAGGCGGGTACACCCATTCCAGGTGCCAATAGCCCGTGTTTGGGGTTGGAAAAATTTTTATTACAAAAGTTTCCCGTACATCGATTCTTGCGAGCCCCCGAGAACTGGGGGTAGGCCACCTTGTTGGCCTTCGGTGGCCCGGTCTTCTGCTGGGTCTTCTGTGCCTGTTTCTTCTCCGCCTCGTACAGCTTCACCATAGCTGCAGCGGTACCGATAGGTGCCGCGGGGCAGGCGTCGGCCATCTCCTTGAGCCCTGTCGGGTGGTCCTTCCCGTTGCTCTTCCGGAGGCCCAACCCGACAAACTCGATGTCTGACCCGCTATTGACACGGGCAGCGTACATCGTGCGACCATCCTTCAGCGCGGTCGACTTGCTGATCACCCCACCCCCCAGCTTCTCATACTTTTTGTACAGGGCAAGACTGATGATGGGATCAGTCGACTTGATGGTAGTATCCGTCAGCTTGCCGAGAAGCTGCTTCAGGGTCATGTGGCTCAACCCATCAGCATCACGCTCGACAACGTACGTGTTGATCCAAGCACGTACAAACACCGTCATGTCCACAGCGCTGGCGAGGGCCTGCGCTGCAGTACGCTTTGCCGCTGGCATTGATTGGTGTGGCTCGTCTGGGTGGCCTGGGTGGTGATGATGGTATCTTGGGGTATCTTGGCCTGGGTGGTGATGAGGGTACGGTATCTTGGAGACTGCCTTGTGGGTTGTGCAAGGGTTGGGGGCTGGGGCGAAAATTTGCCTGGCAGAAAAGTGATCACCTTCATGAAGTAGGTTGCTCTGTCAAACTGACACAGTTTGTCAGAGTCAAGATCCCTCGAACAATGAAAATCCGCGAGAACAGCCGTCGCACATGCACTTGAGGCCCCATCAAGTAGGAATTGTAAATGGAAAGTAATGGGGGGGTGGGTCTGTGCAGGGAAGATAGCTCGGCGTGAAAAATAACCTGATGCCATGCAAGGTACTCCCCTAGTTTTCAATGGAAATTGGCCCATATCAACAGGAAATGGCTGGAACACCCGTCGTTTCAGCAGGTTCACCCGTCGACTCGACGGGTGGGCCCGTCGAGTCGACGGGTGCCGCCTGTCGAGTTTTCACCCGTCGTCCCGACTAGTCGACCCCACCCGTCACTGCCCGACTAGTCCGTGGTGTCCGGGGGCCTACCCCCCCCCCCCCCCTAGGCATACAGTGCATCCGAATCGGATCCGATACATTATCGGACGATTATCGGATGATTATCGGACGATTATCGGATCCGATAATCATCCGATAATTTTTTTGGGTGGGTTTTTCAACCAGAAAATGTTACCAATATTCTGCCTGATCAGGGTCAGTGCTGGCGCGGGGTGGTCGATTCAACCGGAAAAAGTTTTGGGGGCCACCATTCGACCATTCGACCGGGGGCCGAATAGGTGAACCCCTTCGGCCTCGTCAGTGCCCCAGGAACACAGGCCCCGTCATTGGTTTTCGACGACGACCCGTGCCGCGGGCACACCAGCCAACAATGCCCCGGTGCTAGGGACGGGGCCGAGGGGGGTGGTGTGGCAGGCAGGGAAGTGCACGGGACTCGATGCTGGGAGGGCTTGGCGCGCGAAGCGCGCCAAGCCAGCAAATCCGCCCCCAAAAAAAATATTTGAAAAATTCATTCGACCGGGCACCGGTCGAGCGCGCCAGCACTGATCAGGGTTAGGGTTGTTACAACCCCCTGGAAAGCGAGCCTTCGACCGAAGGACAGTAGTGAACAGCTGTTCCTTGCGGGCGTCCAGATTGGGTGGGCTTGCTGCGTCCAGCTTACTGAGGCTACTGAGGGCCGTCCGGTCTCCATCACCCGATATGACTCCGCATTATCGCGCAGGCACAAGGTAGTCCCCAGATACGTGCCACAGGTCTGGTCCCCAGACCCCCCTGGTGGCCCCCACCGGAAAGTGTTACAACAATCCCCGTGGCTATTTAGTCAATGCCGGATTTTCGAAAACCAACGCCCCAGGGACACCTGCAGGACAAGGGCGCCAGTACCGCTGACTACGCGGTGGTCCCGACGGAAGCGCGCGACGCGGTAGTGGAGCGGGGGTCGGGGATGCAGGACGAGCTCTCTCGGGTGCACCCTCAGTGTGCAACTAAGCTGGCAGCTCTGATGAGCTGCGGCTGCACGACTCCACTAAAACTCAAAAAAATATCAAGCGTGGGGTCTGGGGGGTTTCTCGTGAGGCAGAAATGACGACAAAAAGGGAGAAGAGTGTGTTCTGGTGCCCACAACGCACACGAACACTGATTATCGGATGATTATCGGATGTCCGATAATGACCGATAATGTCCGATTCGGATCCGATAATTTGGGATTTTCCCCGAAAACCCGATAATGCCCGATAACCGATTCGGATGCACTGTATGCCTAGGGCTATGATGGGAAGGAAACGTGGAAACGTTTCCGTTTCCGTTCCCGTTTCCGTTTCCATATTTTCGATTTCGGGAAGGAAACGCGTTTCCTTCCGAAGGAAACGCCTGTGTATTTTGCACTGGAAAAGTTATCAGCACACACTAGCACGAACAAAGGGCTACCACACCGAAGGAACAGGCCACCCAAACCCGCCCCCAAGGCTTCGAAGAAGCGCGGCTTCAGTGTGGACCGGTCCGGAGATCCTGTCAGACCAGGGGAAGTCCAAGCGACTGTGGTAAACGTGTGTTGTTTCCCCTGTTTTCCCAGTGCAAAGGGGGCGTTTCCTCAAAATAAGGAAACGTTTCCGTTTCCGTTTCCTTATTTTCGATTTTTCGATGGAAACGCGTTTCCTTCCCATCATAGCCCTACTGGGGGGGGGCTAAATAGAAGCCCCCCCCCTTGTATTCGGCGTAGGATCGAGTTTTTTTGGGGGTTTTCGAATGCCCAAAATTTTAGGCAATTTTTGCAGTGGGTGGCCAAATAGAAGGGGGGGGTCAAATACAAGGGGGGGGGGGCTTGTATTCGGCGGAAGCCGAATTTTCCAAATTTTGGTGAATTTTGCCCCAGATGACCTCGTGGAATCGCGATTTTCGCCTTCCATTGCACTATTCGGAATCCGTGCGGATCGTGGTGGGGTCATTTTGTGGGTGGAGGTGCCAAGTATCACACATGAAATGTGGGTCTGGTTTGGCTCCTGATAATGGGAGGATATTCCCGGGAGTCAGCCACCTGCGACGACACCCACACTGGTGTCCAAAACCCTGTTCCTTTGCATGTTTGGATTCCGTGCGGATCGCAGTGGGGTCATTTTGACCATGGGGTGCCTGTTAGGACTGGAAAAACAGGCTGAAAATTTGAAATTTGGCTGAAATTCGGCTTCCGCCAAATACAAGCCCCCCCCCCTTGTATTTGGCGAAAATTTTTATGGATTTCGAATTTTCAGACCCCCCCCTTCTAATAGGCCCCCCCCCTTGTATTTGACCCCCCCCTTCTATTTAGCCCCCCCCAGTAGGGGGGGGGTCACTGGGGGGGACAAACCCCAAAATTCCACTTTCCCTCGGAGGTCATTTTTGGGCCAAAAAAATATGAAAAACCGGTCCAGAATGTGTCGGAACCCGGAAATACCCCCACTACAACATGATCTGTGGCCTTGTTACCCTCTCAGACCCCATCCTAATTTTCCATACCACAACTTGTACCGAGCCCACCCCCGGTGGGCAAGGTCTCATCGTGATCAACATGCAATGGGCCAAGAAAAGCTCTGTTCCACCCTTCAAAGCTGCCGAGAGGTTCCTGTGGAGTCTATCGGAACAGCGGTGCAAGCCCTGCTGTGAGATAGCGGTGCTGCAGGTCGCAGATATCGCACAAGAAGGTACCTACCGGTTGTTGTACCGGAAGCACACCGTGGTGAAGGTGCAGCACAGGTGGCACGGTTGCCCCTGTACGAACATATACTCCACTGCAGCGCTCGCACCCTAGTGCTGACGTGAGCCGAGGTCGGTGTGGATCGAATTCAAACAGGTGTGGTGCACGACTGGCTGGAGGGTCTCCTCTCGTCAATGACAGTACAGCTGATCAGCCGCTTTCAGTGTACAGCCTCAACGGTGACTGCACTCGCACAGGGCACCGCAAGCGGAATAGTGAATATTGAGGTGGGGAAATCCCCCTGTACCCTCGGCAGAGGATGTGCGCGCATTTGCGAAGCGACCGCGTCCCCAGACAACTGCCCAGGAAGCGTTCCGGGAGATACTTGGCCCACAAACAGGGCGAGATCCGCAGCTTCCTGGGAAGGAAACGGGGTGCTGAATTGATGGATCGCGCCGAGGAGAGCGGGCTCCACCAGGATGAATTCACCATACTTGAGCTCCAGGAGAACCTCCTGGACGATATGTATGCGGAACTTGATACAATGCCTCTCCCAGTGGTTGTAGTCAAAAAATGACGAAGCCACGCTACTACCCCGAGGTACAAGTTCTGGTAGGAAAACAAAAAATGGGCGAAAAATGCCTTCCCGGGTGTCAAAAATCACCGAAATGGGCCTAAAACCTGTTTTCCACCACATATCGGCCAACAGCTACCCAAAAATAGGCTCTCCGGGGGTCGGAATGGGGGTGTCGGAAAAATTGCTGTTTGTCTACCACTTTTCCTTAGCAGTGACCCCCCCCCCTAACCCCCCCCCCCTTTTTCAAGCAAACCGGTCTGCGGGGCAAGAGCCCTCAGGGAATCAGCGACCCTGCCATGCACAGCTGGAGGTAGTGACGTCCTGATTTTTGAGCAGTTTTGAAGATGGTCGAGAACAGCAGTTGTCTTTGTACTTACCTATCACCCCCCCCCCCCTAGGGCAGTGGTGGCTGCGTACGCGTACGCAGCGTGATTTTCAGAAAGTGCGTACGGCGTACGCGTACGCGTACGGCGCTGCGTACGGCAGTCTATGGAGCACAGGAGACGGCCATGGCAGCACACCAAATCCGACAGTCGAACTCAGGTGTACCAGGGGCAGCCTTCGAGCCTTCCAGTCGGAAGTGGTACCTTTTGCAGTATGTTTTCGGATGTACTTGCAGGTGTTGCGAGTTTTTCGCCACGAGCGCGGCAAGGAACCGTCTGTGAAAGGCAGGAGCAAAGGCCAGGGCCCAGCCACCCGCTGGGTGGCCTACTGTGTGCTGAGAGACCTGGAATACCAGCCGTACGCAAAATCTGCGTACGCGTACGCAGCGCGATTTTCAGAAAGTGCGTACGGCGTACGCGTACGCGTACCGTACGGCCGTACGCTGCCACCACTGCCCTAGGGGGGGTCTACTGGGGGAAACATTGGCCAAATTTTGAGAAACACGTTTTTGACCCCAAAAAGGTCGTTCTGGTGCCAGAAAGTGCCCAAAGTACTCCGGAAACTCGTTTCCGCCCACTCCCAGGGGGTGGTATGCCCCCGACGATGCCGTTTTTAGCAACCAAAATTTTTGGGACAGAACTTGTACCTGGGCTGCACACCACAGGACACATCAAGCAGAGCAAACACACCTCAACCTGCCAGATGCACAGAAGAACTGTTGTCGTTGATAGTTCTGAAACATAACAGCTTCTCGGTGCCCTCCGGAGGTCAAAAGGCAAGCCAATATGAGGTAATTGCGCCAGGAACAGTTGTGGGAGAAGTATGGTACAGTTCGTGTCCCATTTGACGCTGTTCTTGGGAGCTTACGGCAGCTGGGTCTGTGGCACGGCGCATCCGTTGCTAGGGAGCGCGTCCTCAGGTGTGGTGCCTCACCTGTGAGCATGTGGCACAGGGACGCCATACGAGAGCCTCTCAGATGCCTCCTCTGATGGGAGGCAGCTGACTGGAACAGGCACCTGGTACAGCAGGCACAGGTACAAGAAGTGGGCCAGAAATAGCGCTCAGCAGAAGCGCAAGATTTTCCCGTCTCAGCTTCCAGCCCCAACTTCCGCTAAACGGTATTGTCGGGAAGTACTCAGGCATGGCTGCAGTGTCAAATGGGAGGCTGATTGGGTGCCACAAATGACTGGATTGAGGGAGTCGACGGAGTCTACAGTTGAGGTACGGGCCAGTCTCTCAAAGGAAGAGGAAACCAGGCCTGATTAGCTCTCGCCGACGAGCAGGGCGTTGTGCAGGGCGCAGTTCACGTACCAGAACTACGGACGGACCTCCTGAGGGCCATCCGGCGCCGCTGGCAGTCCCTGAGGGTGATACAAAGGGCAACAGCGGAAATAAGCAGACTGCACAAATAGCCCCAGGTACAAGTTCTGTCCCAAAAAATTTCGTTGCTAAAAAAAGCATCATCGGGGGCATACCACCCCCTGGGAGTGGGCGGAAACGAGTTTCCGGAGCATATTGGGCACTTTCTGCCAGCAGAATCACCTTTTTAGGGTCAAAAACTCGATTCTCAAAATTTGGCCAATGTACACGCTTTTTTAGGTGCAGTAGACCCCCCCTACCCCCCCCCCCCCCCCCCACCCTCTGCCTCTACTTCAATCCCCACCGCCACACCACCACCACCACCACCACCGCCGCCCGCCTTCAGACACACCCCCCCTCTGCGCCATGCCACGGGGGTTACACAGATGAACGAGACGCAGTCCGAGAGGGCGGTGCGCCTCGAACAGCACAAAGACGAGGTCCACGCCCTGCAGGGGCTAGTCCACAGGGAGTGGTCGCGTCGCCGGCGGGCGGATCTCAAGCGCGCGGCATCATGCGCCAGCACGAGGGCGAGCGCGGCACTCGCAAGGGAGGAGGCGGACCTTGCTGAGAGGCGGCAGCGCCTGCAGGCCAACCGGAAGGGCTTCCTCGCTGCGAAGCAGCGCGAGGGCCGGCTGCAGGAGGCGCACCTCCGCCGCATCGGCACGCTGCGCAAGACGCGCGACGCGGCCCCCCGGTCCACATCCCTCCCCAACGTGCCCCGCCTGCGGCTGCACCACCGCACCCCCAGGCGCGGGGGCAGCTGCGGCAGCCGCAGCAGCGACGCGCCCTCCTCACACCCCCCCTCCTCACCTGACACACCTCCAGCCAAAATCAAGCAGCCCGGCACGCGTCTCTTCCAGCTGGGGGAGCGCATGCGGCACCACAAGGCTGAGTGGGCTGAGCAGCAGCGCTGCAGGCTTGCTCTTGCCGAGCTGAAGGATGTGACCTTCCACCCCGCCATCTCCACCGGGGCGAGGAAGGGAGCTGCCGCCGCCGGAGGCAGCGGCGGGAGCAGTGCCTCCCCCTCCGCAACCCATAGAGGCGAGTTGCTGTACCAACGCTCTAACAGCCCCACCTGCAGTGTCAGGGGGGGTTCTTGCACCGCACCCCTCTACTGCGCAAGGCGGAGGCGCGATGAGGAGGCATCCACCTCACCCGCCGCATCCTTCCGCCCAGACCTGGAGGGGGTGCGCCGGGGGTATCTCCCAGCGGCGCTGCAGAGGCATGCGGGAAAGGCGCGCCTCTGCGGCGGGGGGGCCCCGTCGTCTGCAGGGGAGCCGGTTGGGCCTGCCCAGGTGGGGCAGCAGCAGAACGACGCTGGGGGTGGGGAGGAGGGGGAGCCGGCCTCTGTGTTGGATAGAATCGACCGGCTCGTCACCCTCGCGAAGGCCGCCTTTGGTGATGGAGGAGGTGGGGGAGGGGGGGGGAGGGGTGGCGTTGAGATGTCCCCCCAGCCGCCCCCTTCCGAAGCGGCGCGGCCCGCCCACAGCACCCCGGTGCACAGCAGGCTGCATCTGGAGGCGGCGGAGATGCGCCGCCGCCGGGCGGAGGCGCGGGAGTTCTACAACACGGAGGTGAGGGGTGTGGCACAGCAGGGCGGGCGGCGGCGGCACGCCGCCGGCACCCGGGAGACCGAGGAGTGGCTGGACTCCATGGTGTATGCCAAGCAGCGATCCGCGGGGGCCATACGGGAGGCGGCGCTGGGGCAACTCCTTGCTGCGGGTGCCGGGGGGAGTATGCACCCACACCCCCACCACACCCACCACCCCCAGCCTCCGGAGGGCAGTGGCGGTAGTGGCGGTGGCGGTGTATCCCCAAGCCGGCAAACCTCATCGCCCAAGAGGGATCACCCAGGGGAGGGGGCCTCTGCGCATTCTCGAGACAAGCGCCTCCACGGTGAGGCGCAGCTGGCCCGCGAGGCGCAGGCGCTGCGGGAGCAGGCGCAGTCGCAGCGCCTTGCGGATCAGGCGGATGTCGGGCTCTACCTCCGCCCGGCGACGCGGAGGCGTGCCGAGGCGAAGCGGAGGCGCGAGATTCTCGAGTTCTTCCACCTCCACGGAGGCGGCCCAGGGGAGTCGGGGGAGATCGCGCTCTCCTCCGTGAAGGAGAGGAATTTCGACCCCTACACCGCGGCGGTTCTGCCCCAGCTGGAGGGGGTGGGGGGCGGAGGGAGTGATGTGGGGTTCACATATTCCGACCTGCTGCATCTGCTGAAGGGGGCGAGGTATGGCCCCGCCAGGGTGTGGCGGACGGATCCCCCGCGGGCGCAGCAGGAGTTTGACCTGTGGGAGGTGCTGCAGGGGGGCGATGGGGCGGGGGTGGTGGATGCTGGGAAGCAGGCGCCGCGGAATCTGCACAACAAGCTGCATGAGGATGCGGAGGCGAAGAGGGGGCGTGCGGTCTCCCGTGCGCAGCGGTATGCAGAGCTGGAGGAGAGGAAGATCGCTGAGTCGTGCCCCTTCACGCCGGTCATTCTGAAGAGGCGGCGGGGGCGGTCGGCCGGTGCGGCAGGGGAGGGTCCCGAAGGGCGGGAGGAGGAGGTGGTGCGGCCGCAGCTGGTGCCGCGGTGCTACTCTGCTGCCAAAGAGCGGGAAGCCACCCTCCGAGAAACCCAAACCCCCACCCCCCCCGACTCCCAGCTCATGGAGAGGTCGAAGGTTGACATCCTCGAGAGGCTGAATGCGTTTTTGGAGTGAAGGAGGAGGAGGAGGTGGTGGTGGTGGTGGTAGTGCCACTCCAGCTCCGCATAATCCGTATAATAGAGTATCATGCGGTTGGTATGCTGTCTGAATAGAATAATTTCAAAGCATCCTGGGGGGGGGTGGTGGGCCCGCCGTTGCCGAGCTGTGGTGTCACGGCATCTAAAGGCTTGGGGTGTGGTGTGGTATGTGTGTCATCTGCGTGCCCTGCGCTCCACGGCACTGCTCGAACTTCCGCAGCTATCTAGACGTACGCGAGTTAGATTATACCCGCCATATGATGTCTGACACACAGAGAGACGCCCCTCCCCTCCCCTCCCCTCCCATCCCCCCCGGGACCCCCCCGCTCTCCCCGCCGCATGCCCTGCTGATTCAAGAGAAGAATGGCAGAGCTGAAGTGGCACCTTTGAGGTCCCCTGACCTTTTCTTAGCCCAGGGTCCCACCACATGTCGATACCCCGCTCTTGATATGACCCCCACGGCCCCCACACCCACTGCCTGCAGGGCGCTGTGTTGCGGTGGCGCACACACGGAGATGACGATGGTGCCCCCTCACTGCGGGGGGGCGTTGGGCGTGGTGGTGCGCCAGTTCGCGCAGAGCGTCGGGCAGGGCGACGCCTCTCTGGAACGCGCCGCTGTGCTGCGCCTGCGGGGCGCCTGCCTCGAGCTGCTTGCGGAGCTCGAGGCTGCCGAAGCTGCCGGCGGGGTTGCCTCCCCACCCGCTGCATCCCCGCCGCGGCGCCGCCCGCACCCCGGCTCCGGGAGGGCAGCGGCAGGGCAATCACCGCGCGACACGGCGCCAGCGCCCCACCCACACCACCACGCCCCCACACCCGGCTCCGGGAGGGCAGCGGCACACGCCCCTACTGCTGGATACCCCTCTGCACGTGCCACGTCGGTGCAGCAGCACTACACACTAGGCGAGGCGCGCAGCGCCCCCACACAGGCCGAGGCAGACGACGAGCCTGGGGTTACCCCGATGCGGCCTGCCACTGCGGCGGCGCCTTCAGAGTATTTCGTGATTGCGCCGGAGCGTCTCGGGGTGTCGGGGAGCTACAGGCTCAGCGGGTCGCGGTATGGCAGCGCGCGGCACCTGCGGTGGCTGTCGGAGCGTGGCGAGGCGCTGGAGTCGGAGGAGGGCAGGTGGTGCATTGGGGGCGGGGTGCTGCGGACGGCAGAGCAGCACGACGGGCGGCTGCCGCATCTGCTGACGGCGTGGGTGGAGTACGACGCGCGTGGGCTGCCCAGCTTGGTGCCGGAGGTGCACTGCGCGGCCACCCTCGAGGAGGACGGCCGCAGCAGCCCGCAGCTGCGTCAGGCGCGCGATGTCTCGCCGCAGAGGGGCGCCAGTGGGCGCCTTGTGTCCCCGCCGGAAGACACACCGACTGTCGATGTTGTGGGCACGCTGGACCCCGCATCGCTTCTCGCCGAGCTCCAGCAGGAGCGTGTCCGGTGTGCCCGTCTCGAAGAGTGCCTCGAGCAGTCCAAAATACAGCAGGTATGGCGAGGGTGAAGGCAGCGATGAAGCAACAAAATTGATCTGAGGGTGGGCCGTGTTCTGGCCCAAAAAAAGGCGCTGTTTGTGCGCCCAGCCTGAAAAAAACATCCATTCGGCTCGATTCTCTCCGAAAGTTGTTGCATTGCACGCTTCCACGAAATGGCTTGCAATAAAAATACAAATCAGGTGGATGCTATTGAGTGACGCGATGCACACCACCACCCCATGCAACACAGGCAATTGTCAGCGAGACTGTCACAGCCGCTTTCGAAGCACAGGCCGTTGCTGAACAGGCTGTGATCTGGGCTCTGGACAAAATAGGCCTGCAGCAGCCCCAATAGGGCCGAGATACGCGAGGGAGACTCCCAGCTGCCCAGGCTGCACGCCGGGGGCGAGGGGGGTTGTAGATTGGGTGTGCGTGTGGGGGGGGAGGGGGCGGGGTGCTGTGTCAAGTGGCCCTCTGGCAGCCTATCGCATCTCTAGAGTATTTCTTCTTGGGGCAACGTCCTTTCCGCCCCCCCGGCCCCCTTCCCTGCTGGCGATCCGCTTTCGCGGCAGGATCATAACGAGCGAAGGAGCAGGCCTGTCGCTAACTTTTCGATTTTGGAGATTTGGTGGGTTGACGCTCCTGTTTTGGGGGGGGATCAGGGGGGAAAACACTAGGGGTCAATTTTTCTCGCGCGCGCTCGTGTTGCCAAATTTTGAATTTTCCCATCGGTGGACCACTAGGTGGGCACGGTGTGAGGCGCTGGGTTCCTTCCGTGGTTCCTCTCCCGCTCGCGCCGTCGGGTGCCGGAGGAAACCAAAAAATGGCTTTCGGGACCATGATTTCGACGCTGCCCCCTGATATGTCACGGCCGTCAAAGCGCAAGGACTTGGTTACTAGACGGGCACGCGAGATGGGGGGTCTGGGGGGCAGAGCCCCCCATCCGCCGGAGGCCACGGTAGTGAGCATCTGTTCATTGTGGGCGTACAGATTCTGTGTGAGTTGGCTGCGTCCTCCTGAGGCTACTGGAGTGGGTGGATTCCCTGACCTGATGGGAATCGAATGACTTGAGTACGAGACATACGCCACAGGGGGGTCTGGGGGGCGGAGCCCCCCAGCCGCCGGAGGCCACGGTAGTGAGCATCTGTTCCTGCAAAACCATACTCTCTTCGACGTCGACCCAGTGAAAGTGGGTTGACGCTTGGTCGACGCTTGGTGAGCGTCGACCCAGTGTAACCGGGCCAACGCTAGGTTAGCGTCGACCCAGTGTAATAAATGGGTTGACGCTTGGTCCAGGCTTGAATGGCAACCCAGTTCCACTAGGTCGACGCTCCAAGCCTCGACCAAGCGTCAACCCAGTCCACTGGGTCGACGCTGGGTCGACGCTTTTTTATGGGGGGGGAAACCCAAAATCACTGGGTCGACGGTCGACGCTTAGCGACATGCCTGGCGAAGGAGGAGGGAGAGGAGGGGGGGGGGGTAGGGGGGGTCGAAAGCCCCGTTTTTTTGTCCCAAAATGGTGTTTTTCGACATAGCAGCCGCGGCCCTCTATTTGACCTTCTGACCCCCCAGAACCCACCATACCCCGGTTTTTGGGCCCTAGGAGTCCGATTTTCGGGCTCCCGAGCCCCGGAAAGTCGATTTTTGATGATGTCAATTTTTCCGTTCCCTATACTGCACCTCCGGGTCATGGCACGGACGCCTGCCACGGGCAGATAGTAAAACACTCTCATCCTGGGACGTCCGAGCGCACACCATCCTGCGGCTGTGATTTTCTGATGCAACCGCTCATCCGCGCCACAAACAACGTCGTATCCCAACGATTCGGACAGTGAGAAGATGCCATCGAATACTGCCATCTGACACAGTCGTTGGGTGGCCTGCTATTGAACTCGGAGCTGCCAGGAACAGGGAGGATGTCATCATAGCCGACAGTGATGCATTAGTGTTGATGCCCTCATGAGAATGCTCTCTTAGAATGCAAGGCAGGTAAACTGTCCCGACTAAACACTTGCCACTGCTGCCGTTATCTGCGAAGCATTTCTCCTGTGGATGCAGACAGTCAAGGGAGGTGGAAGAGCGCAGCGAGTACCCAGCTGCAACGCAGAGCCCGAGCTTATCATCAAGGTTCTCTTCTGGCGCTCAAGACCTGGTCTCAGAACAGTGTCCGGGTATTTATGCTGCACGCGCCTTATGTAAATGACGAGTGCGCGGAACTGGCTAAAGACGCTGCGAAGGATATGCTCGGGACATTCAAGCGTCCTCCGTACGCTGAGGCGAGGAAGGGGATCAAGGAATCACACAGTGCAACTCTCGCAACAACCATTTCACAGAAGAAGTGCGCGGGCTTCGAATGCACGTCCTGAATAATCAGAAAGTCATTGCACGCCCTGCTCAGCAAGCCATGAGCAAGTCGTGAGGGTTGGTTCGCAAACCCCCCTCCCGACAGAGGAGACCTTTCAACTTACAAAGAGTTCGTTGGCCAGACCAGCATCTCAGTGTCGGAGCAGTGGCCAGTTGTGCCGCCTGTCCCTTGCAGCCAAGCACCGCACACTGTGCAAGTTGATGACGGTTCCCACTCTGCATCAGTATGCATCTTTGCATGATCTGGCAGTGTATACAGAGAAGGAGATGGTGGCTGCCCGCATTCAACAGTTTGGTGCGACGCTGGAGTGGGAAGAGGGTCGAAAGATGCAGGATTGGCACCTATGGAGGGTCTTGAGGACGCAGGGGAGGAAGGGGTGGAGGAGGTCGAGAAAGTGGGCCTGCACATGGGCTGATAGTGGACTGGCGAACCCGTGCGTGACCCTGAGGTGCTGAGGTGATGTAGGGAACAAAATTTTGACATCATCAAAAATCGACTTTCCGGGGCTCGGGAGCCCGAAAATCGGACTCCTAGGGCCCAAAAACCGGGGTATGGTGGGTTCTGGGGGGTCAGAAGGTCAAATAGAGGGCCGCGGCTGCTATGTCGAAAAACCCCATTTTGGGACAGGCTTTCGACCCGCCCTAGGCATAGGGTGCGGGCGATTCGGTTATCGCCCAAATCGCAAAAATTATCGCCCTCATTATCGCCCATTCTGTCAAGGCGATAAGTGGGCGATAATTTTTCCGTCGTATTTTTGGGGGCAAAATGGCCCGGCCAGGGACGTCAGATCACGGCTGAGGTGGTGAGTGGTCATTGCCTCCGTGAAGACCCGGTTCCTGACCTAGATCAAGCCCTCTGCTCCAGTGTTCTCAGTGGGTCATGACTCTGTGACCAGGGTCAGAACCGCCCCAGGTCTCAGATCAGCCGTGAAGCTTCCTGTGGGCTCTGCAATGAGTCATCTCAAACGTACGGAGTGCATCTCCTCCCATTCAGACCGACTACACTAGAACCACGCATCTCCTTCAACACTAAGGTGTACCCGCTTCATGCTCACGAGTGCTCCTAGTAACGGCGAGTGAACAGGTCCTGAGCGAGGTCAGGATCTGGGCCAATGCCCAGTTCCTCACG
Organism: Rhynchopus euleeides; assembly: GCA_963210315.1. Lineage (NCBI taxonomy): Eukaryota > Euglenozoa > Diplonemea > Diplonemida > Diplonemidae > Rhynchopus > Rhynchopus euleeides. The sequence goes on along the minus strand of OY723298.1, from coordinate 409,065 downwards.
TGGGTTTTGACCGAGGAAATGACCCACCCGCATGACGTCAGTGGTCAGAAGCTGATTTCTGATGCAGAATCCTAGGTCTTGGCCCAGTTGTTGACGAGGTTACAGGGCCCTGTGGGACCCAGGGTCAGTAGAGCGGTAACCCACTCACCACTAGCTGAAGACCCCTTCAGAAAGTGTGAAAGAAAACGGGCGATAATTGGGCGATAATGGGCGATAAGGCGATTCGATACGCGATAATCGGGGCTCGAACCCGGTTGGGCGAATATAGGGCGATAGGCGAATCGCCCGCACCCTATGCCTAGGGGGGGGGGGGAAGCCATCCCAGAGCCTGTATCTTGATTTTCTCCGCGCTGCTTGCCCCTGTCGGCGCCCCGATGTAAATCTAGCCTTCCCCCACCACCCCTCGCCTCCTATCCGCCCCTCCCACTGATCTCTTTCCTGCTGTAACAACTCAGGTCTCGATGTGCATAGAGTCTCCGCTGCGATGCAGTGCTGTGTGGTGTGGTGGTCTGGCGTCGCCACACAAAATAAAACAGGCGCAACGGAGTCAACGGAAGCAGATGAAATCGCAGCGCAGCCCTCCACCCCACCCCACCCCCTCTTTTGTTTTCACGACACCCTCTCGTTTCTTGTCATCCATTCATGGGAGAATTGCTGATTTGAGTGCTCCCGCACCACCATTGGCTGCGCATCTCGTTCTGTGCCCTCCCTACTCCTGATCCCAGGCCATGAGCCTCACCCAGCAGCAAAGGTGCCGTTGTCCGTACCGATTTGTGTCTGCAGACGCCTCAGCCACACCTGCCGGCAATGCGAGGGATGGTGCTTCTGATGCCGCTGATGTGCCTGACAGGGGTCAGTGCGGTGGTCGAGGTGAACTTCGAGCGGCACCTCCAGACCTCATCCGCCCCAAACCGGGAGATTTGCCTTTTCTTTCACTCTCCACAATCAAACGGCGAGGCGGACGGCACTCAGATCCCTCGCCCGCACCCGCACCCACACCCAGGGTGATTGCTTTGGATTTGGTTTGGTTTGATTTGCATCACAGCACCACCACACACCACGCAGATAACGGGATCGGTAAGCGTTCCTTCACTTCACAGCCCCAGCTATGCACGGCAGCGCGTGCCCCCCCTGGCGGATGGCGCTAGTCGGTGTGGCGGTAGCGGGGTGGTGCGGCAGCTTTGCACATGGCGCACCCCCTGGTATTGTCGCAGAGCTGAGTTTGGAGGATAAGCGGGCAATGCTGGACGCGCACAACGCAAAGCGGAGGTTGTGGGCGAAGGGCGGGCAGGGCCCAAATGGTAGGCACCCGGTGGCTGCCGGGATCCCGGAGATGTACTGGGACCCCGGTTTGGAGGCGATGGCGAAGAAGCGGGCGGCAAACTGCTACTACGGGCACTTCGGCGGATCGGGTGGGATCAATGACGACTACAAGGAGATAAAGGACAAGGTGTCGTACGGATGGGGAACGCCTCTGACCGCAGGGGAAAATGTCGCGCTTTTTAAGAACAACGACGACGATTTCACAGAGGCGGCGAGCAAATCAGCGTTTATGAAAAACTCTGTGAACGGGTGGGTGGCTGAGGGGAACCTGTTCGACTGGCAGCGGAAGACCTGCTACGCGGATACATGCGGGCACTGGAACCAGGTGCTCAGCATCAGGTCGCGCTACATCGGCTGCGCGGCAGCTACCTGCGAGAACGGGATCGTGGGTGCACCTCCCCAGTGGAATTCGGGGGCGGTGGTGCAGTGCAACTACTGGCCGCCGATGGATGCGGGCTACCCGTATGAGGACGGGCTGAATGACTACTATGCTTCCATCTGCATCGGGTGCAGCTACTGGAATATGGACTCCAACATCTGCGACGATCACCTGTGCACGGGGGGGATCAACCGGCTCTGGTTCACGACCTATGAGAAGAACGACACCATCACACAGTGCGACGACGGGCTGGGGCGCCCAGTGTCGGCCTGCCAGAAGCACGATAACTATTACACCGCAGTCCCGCCCCCGACTGAGGTGCCCAGCACAGCTACACCTGCACCTCTGACGCCCGCACCCCCCAACGCGGCGCAAACCGAGTGCCCGCAGGCGGAGCGGGTTGTGTCATTCGTGTCCGCCGACACGTTTGACCAGAACGCGCCGCTGACGTTTGGCGGGAACTTCCGCGTGACGGGCACTGCTCTGATCGAACTGCCCCGCCGCAGTGCGCGTGTGTTTGACTTTGGGAACGGGCCTGACATGGGGGACAACGTGGTTCTCCATCAGGACGGGGGCGCCCACAGGCTGGCGCTGTCCGTGCTTGTGGGCACCCGTTGGCAGTCCATCAAATGCAACAAGCCTTATCCTTATTATGACAAGGCCTTTACCTTCGAGGCGTCTGTGATCGACGGACAGGGGGCGCTGTATATGAACGGTGAGTTGTGTGGAGAGGGGCCCATCGCTGCACCGCGTGTCGTGGAGCGGAGTGGCAACTTCATCGGGAAGAGCCACTGGGCAACCGACCTCCCGCTGGATGGCGAGGTGTCCTGGTTTCAGCTGGACATGTGTGGGGCTGGCAACGCAGTCCCCTCGGCGACTCCGATGCCGGACGCAGTCCCAACTGCAGTGCCCAGCACAGCGACACCTGCACCCCCTGCGACCGCAGTGCCCAACACAGCTACGCCTGCACCCCCTGCAACTGCAGTCCCCAGCACAGCGACACCTACACCCCCCGCGACCGCAGTGCCCAGCACGGCTACGCCTGTACCTCCGGCTGTTGCGACCCCCGCACCCGTCGACGTCGACCCGGCGCACACCGAGTGCCCACAGGCGGCGCAGGTTGTGTCATTCCAGTCCGCCGACACGTTTGACCAGAAGGCGCCGCTGACGTTCGGCGGGAACTTCCGTGTGACGGCCCGTGTTCTGATCAACAAGTACGGCAAATATGCGCGTGTGTTTGACTTTGGGAACGGGCCTAGCAAGGACAACGTGCTTGTCACACAGCACGGGTGGAGCGGCAAGCTGTCGCTGTTCGTGTTTGTGGGCGCCCGTTCGCAGTCCATCACATGCGACAGGCAGGCACCTCTGGGGCGCACCTTTGCCTTCGAGGCGTCTGTGCTGAACGGAAAGGCGGCGATGTATGTGGACGGTGCTCTGTGTGCACAGGGGCCCGTCACTGCACCGCTTGCCGTGCAGCGGAGCGGCAACCTCATCGGGCTGAGCCACTGGTCATATGACAGCCCGCTGGACGGGGAGGTGACCTCGTTTGAGCTGGACACGTGTGGGGCGTGAGGCAGCAGGTCATCCCAGTTGTGTGCACTGGGAACGGGAACAAAAAAGAAAAAGGTAATCAGGCCCTGCTGCTGGTGCTGCTGCTGTGCGTGTGTGCGCCAAGTGTCCTGCTTCGCTCGATACGCCTCGAGCCGGGGCAGGGACCCAGGGCAGCATGTGCGGCACGGCACGGCTGAATCTCATACTTTGCGGGATGGGGAGGCGGGTTGGTTCTCCGGGGCGATTCTGACATGCTGGACACACAGAGAGCGGGGTACCAATATTCCGCTGTTTTTTGTTTTGTAACCTCTCATGCATTGCATTTGAAGGAGGAAATGTGACACAAGGTAAGCAGGTCCGATTAAATGCAACCACAGGTGGAAGGCGGCACTAGGAAGTGCCGCATTGCAGTGCCACATCTCACCTCATCACAGGGCGAGGGTGTGTGCGCGTTCCCCCTTCTCTATATACCCGTTTTAAGTGACGGCATGTGTCTGCTGGTCTGCTGTGTTCCATTTCCATTTCCTTTCGTTTGTTTCTTCCCCCTCTCCCCTCTCCCTCCCTCCTTCTCACCCTTTACCCGACTTGCTTTTTCTCTACTACGACGGTACGCTGCACCCACGCCTGTTGCTGCGGCTGTACCGGGTGGGGTATCGTTTTTGTTTTCTTGCATCCCACAGGCAGTCTGTTCTGTTCGCTACGGCGCCGCCTCACCGTCTCACCACCACACATCGGTTCGAGTGCTGCCGCCCCTGTTCTGCCTGCGGCGATCCATACGGCCATACCGCCAGCTGCTTTTATATTTATATTTGTCCTTCGGCGGCACAGGTGTGCGCCTGAGCCCCCCCCCGCTCTGCCTGCACCCTCGCCTCTCAAGCAGCGCTGAGTGCCCTGTGCTGCGTCACATGCCGCGCACAGCAGCCCAGCTCAGTTGCACCATTTGACTTTGACCGGTGGATGATGAGGATATGTTTCTTTGTACATCCATCCCGGCGTCAGCCACGCGGGGTCCCGCCAGGCTGGCCGTGCCACTGCCACGCCCCTCCTTGTTCTTGTGTGTGGTGTGGTGTGGTGTGGTGTGGTGGTCTGGCGTCGCCACACAAAAGAAAATAGGCGCAACGGAATCAACGGAATCAACGGAAGCAGATGAAATCGCAGCGCAGCCCCCCACCCCACCCCACCCCACCCCCTCTTTTGTTTTCACGACACCGCATCTCATATCCCTCGCCCGCCCACACCCACACCCCAGGGTGATTGATTTGATCTGATTTTGATTTTATTTGCATCACAGCACCACCACACACCACGCGGATTTCCCATCCCCATCCCCCCCCCCCCCCCCCGCACCCCCCCCCCCCCCACACCCTACGGCCAGTCTCTCTCTCTCCCTCTTTGCACCACCCCCCCCCCCCCCCCCCCCCCACACCCCTTGTACTTACCTATCACCCCCCCCCCACACCTCCCCACTGCTCAGGGCACACACCAACACCCACATCCCGCACCCCCATTCCCTCCCTACCCATCCTTGGGCCCCTCTCGCCTTTTGATGCATGGAGACATGCAGCAGCAGCAGCTCCTCTGCTACAGAGGTCTACTATGCCAGGCTCGGCGCAGCAGAGGCACTCGATGCACAGGCGTACCGGCATGCCCGGGCTGCGCGGAGGATCGACGTCACGCCCCTGCCGCAGACACAGCCGGTGCGGCACTGCATCCTGGGGCAGGGGGCGGAACAGCTCGGCGCGCCTTATCGGGTTGCAGAGCTGGGGGACAGCTACTGCATGGTGTTCATAGCAGACCTGTGCGATGACAACAGCGCTGAGCTCCGACCCCCCCTCTGCCGCCTCCAGGAGGTCCCTATGGAGCGTGAGTTCGCCCCCCCCCGCCCCCTCCCCCGCAACCTGGCCCTCCTCCGCCAGGCGGCAGAGGCGGCACCCCCGCAGGGGACCTCCAACCCCGCACGGCGAAACCTAGAGGCGCTCCTCACCGCTGCGGCCCGCAGGCGGCATCCGCCTCCGTATTTCACCCCGCTCCTCCCGCTGGGGCTCGGCATCAAAGCTCCCCAGCAGCAGCAGGAGATGTGGTCGCAGGATTTCGGGGGGTTGATCATGAGGCGTGGCACGGCAGGGGGGGTCAGCGCTTCGACAGGCTTTGCCTCAGAGGCGTCGAGCAGCGTGGGGAGCGATGGTGGAGGTGGCGGTGGGGTGGAGAGCTCCTCCCCCCGACGCGCGCTGCCCCGCGGCAGCACGCTGCGTTTCCCCGCCTCCGTTGGTGCGTTCTCCTCCCCTCTCGGCAGGATGCCCACCCTGGGGTCAGTCACGCTGAAGAGCTACCGTGCTGGCATTTCACGCCAGAGGCCTCCCACGCCCTTCTCCCCAGAGAAAAGCCCCGAGTGCAGCCTCCGGGGTGAGGACGAAGGATTCTGCGAGGGGAGCCAATGGGGACTGGGAGCACCGTGCCAGCTGCTTCTCCCTGACTCATCCGGATTCCCAAAGACACACAAGAGAGTGATGCTAATAAAGGATATCGCAAAGCACGACAAGGAGGCTGTCCGGAGGACATGGCTTATCCAAGGGTTGGAGCCGCTGACCCTCTACAGGGTGCTGCTCCCCACCTTGGGGGAGGAGGTGTCCTTCATCACGCAGGGTAGGCTGGAGGTGTACCGGATACTGTGGGTTGGCATCACGGCTGTTTCCTTCTCTTTGCAGAGGGGGTCTGGGGCGTGCAGCCCTTTCGAGAGAGGTGCGCTTCTGCAGCAGCTGGAGGAGGGGGAATCGCCGTATAGGGCAGGGGCTTTTGAGTGTGATGGGATGAAGATTGACGTTGCGGTCTCCACAGACAGGGCAGATCCCGACCCTGCGATACGGAAATGCACCGCAACCGGGTCAACCTGCACTGTGTCGGACCTCCCGGCTGGAACGGTTCACACCCTCAGGGTCCGATGCACGTCACCCTTTGGGGTCTTCCAGACATGGAGCGAACCGATCAGATTCCGCACAAAACCACCTGTCAACTGCTGGTTCCTCCAGGGGGCCCGGGATCAGGACGGGTCACCCCAGGCACTGGATGATGCAGCCGCAGCTGCGGGCGCACCCCCGAAAGCCACACTTCAATGGGGGCATCTCGAGGAGATGCAGCAATCCTGCGTCTTCTCCGACAGCTCCGTCAGGGGACCCCCCGCGGCACTGCGTAAGCCTCTTCACAGCGCACCCCGGGGGAGCGCCGCGGCACCCCACATCACTTCTTCCCTGGCGGAGGCACTGCCGTCACTCCGAGGCCCTTGGGGGAGCGGGGTCATCACCCTCGACGCTTTCGGAGCCCCTGGGGGTGATTCAATCCAATTGGATGCCTCCGCCGCCAGGCCAGCCATCCCCGGGAGGTGCGGTGCTGCTGCTGCTGCCGAGGGGAGCTGCGCCGGCGCCAACCCCCACAACCGCATCCCGCTCCCCGAGCTGTGCGATGCCCCCACCGGGATCACGAGGTGGCTGGTCGTGACCTATGTCGTCGAAGGGGAGGTGACGCCCCGGTCCGTCCCGCGGCAGCTCGACTCCCGGCTGCGCAAGCTTCTCCTCGACAGCCCCTCAGTCGGGGGGGCGGGCCCCGGGGAGTCGGCGCGGGGTGCCTCGAGGGGTTCCGGCGCCGGGGGGAGTACCCAGGGGATTGCAGCCCTCATGCAGTGCCAGGGGGGTGTGCCGGAAGGTCCTTCGCAGGGCGGTGAGGAGCCTCCAACCTCGAAGAGGCTGAAGTTTACCGAAACGGACTTGTCGATCCTCCGCTCCGCGGGGATCGTGCAGCACTCCCTCATGGTCCTCCCACACGACACGGGGAATGTGATCTTCACCGTCCCCTCCTTCCAATGCACCGTGAATGCCGGGGTGATCCCATGCCAGGGGGAAAAGTGGCTCTTCGCGGAGCGCTATCACACCCACATCCCGGTGCAGGAGCTCCGCGAGATCGACCCCGCCGACGAGAACCCATTCCACGAGGAGAATCTCAGCGAGAGGAGCCTGGGATCCGCAGCAACATCGCCTCAGCAGCAACCCCCTCCGGGTGCGCAGCAGGGGGCGCGGCGTGGGGCCTCCTCCCAGCCGGGTCTCGGGGGGGGCGGTGGAGGAGGAGGTGGTGGTGGTGGTGGTGGGGGGGGTGATCCCCGAACCCCGGTGACCCCAGGCGATGCGGGCCGGGCGGGCAAGGAGAACCCCCCGAGGTTCCGCAAGGCTGCGAAGAGCATCGCGGCGCTCGCCTCCGTGGAGCGGATGTTCGTCGGGGCGGGGAAGAAGAAGTCGATGGCGCCCGGGTCGGCGCTCTCCCCGGGGGCAAAGATGGGCACCGGGTGGCACACCTCCAGGACACGCGTGTCGGCAACCCCTTCGAGGAAGAGCGCCTCTGCGGCGGGGAGCGCTGCCAAGCGAAACTCTGAGGCTGGATCAGGCGACCCTGCGTCCCCCCTGAGGGACGGGTCATCTGATGCGTTTGCCCCAGAGAATCCTTGCAGGCAGACGAGTTCCGAGATTTCCGACGAGAGGGAGACCTACAACGCCTGCGATATGTTGGCTGTTGTTTACGTCGGGGAGACGCATGTCAAGCTTGCGTGGAGTGATGTGAATTCCGATCCTCTCGCGTTGCAGCAGGCGGATGAGGATAATGAGTTTCACTATAAACTCGTTTACCGGTCTGTCGGGAAAACCAACGGGGTCTCCGAGTCGCCTGATGAGTTCATACCTTCCATCGTCGTTGGTGCCTCCGGGTCCGATTCACAGGAGGTGGAGTTTACGACGTCGCTCAACACATGGCTTGTCCCGGAGCTGCTTCCCGGTGTGGCGTATGAATTTAAAATATGCTGTATGGGGGATCACACGTGGTGCCCCTTCGCCGAGCCGCTGGAGGTTATGACGTTGAAAACCCCAACATTTTCGGTGAAGGCGTTTCAGCTGGGGCTGGTTTCCTACAAAGTGTCGCACGACCCATCTCTCTCGGGAAACATCCAGGTCAGGACGCGGAGCTTCCCTAAGGCAACCTGGCTCCACACCGAGGATGGGCACTGCGGGTGGGAGGGGATGGACGACATGGAGAACATCCTGACTTACCGCTCCGGGAACCTGTTGAAGCAGAGCCTGAAGCCACACCACCAGTATGAAATAAGCTGCAGGCAGGCGCTCTCCTCAGGCTCGTGGGGGATGTGGTCACAGAATACGCTGAATATTCTGTACAGCAGTCTGCCTATAGAGGTGGATGCGACGACAGAAAACATCACAGTCAAATGGGATGCGGCGAGGACGACGAAGAATAAAGGGAAGATCATCAGCGCGAAGTGCATCATCACATTCACCTCAGTTTCCACGAGGCTGAAGAAGACGTTTGAATTGTCATCCCGCGAAGCGAGGCGTGGGATATACAACGTCGCGTTGGGTTACGATCGGTATACAGTTTATATGAACGCCTTCATCCTCTACGGCGCAACCACGCCGGAGGAGGTCCTCACGGGGCAGATGCTGTCGGCACCCGATCCGAAGTCAGCCATATGCCCCTTCATCTTCATCGCGAAGTATGAGCTTGTCCTCTCCCGAATCGGAGAAGACTTCGCACAAGGCTACTTCCTCCAGAGCGACGAGCTGCCAGAGAACAGCGATCGAACCCTCACGGGGCGCGCATTCCCCCTCATCCCGAAGCTGGAGGGGCGTGGGCTGTACGACGCCCGGGATTTCGACCAGCTGCAGTTCCTGAAGGTGCTGCACCGCGTCCGCACCATGTCGATCGACGAACACCGCCTGAACTACTCAGGGGTTGTGTCTTTAGAGCTCCGTGCCTTCCTGGAGGATGAGGAGAAGGAGATTGCGAGTGTGACGGTGGAGCCCAACAGCTACCTCTCGTTCACCTTCGCCTCGCTGGAGGCGGGGCAGACGTACCGCCTGCAGGGGAGGGTGTTGCTGCGCAGGGGGCAGGCGGAGTGGTGGACGAAGTGGTCGGAAAATATCCTCTTCTGCACCCAAACCACGCTGAAGATCCAGAAGTACTTCTCGGGCACAACGTTTGTGCTGGTCCACTGGTTCCGCCACCACCGCATCGGCGACGACTGGGTGTCAGACGCGCCGCCACTATGCGGAGGTGCCGTGTCCGGGCTGCCTGAGGACGACCAGAGCGAGGGTCACCCCACAGACACGTCGTGGGAGATTGTGACGAAGCTGACAGCCCCTACATCCTCGAAGATCGCCATCCCTGTGCCGAGCGGGTCGAAATGGTCGAAGCACGACGACAAGGACGGGATGTATGAGATGCTCACCTCCACCAGCGGCAACCCCTACTTCAAACGGCTCTACTCGCTCCTCTACTCCTATGACCTTGTTGCGGAGAGTCAGGGGGCCCGGAAAGGCAGGAGTGAGACGGCAGGGGAGGGCGTCACCCACCGCCTTATCACAGGGCTTGTCTCGAAGCTGTCGCGCCACACCGTCCGCCTCCGCCAGGCGACTGTCAACCAGGGGCACGGGAAGTGGGTGAAGCTCGTGGTGCAGACACTCCTCGACCTACGCCTGACGGTTCACCTCATTGCGGAGAACGCTGTCACATTCACAGTCGCAGCCCCGTCAGAGGAGGTGGATGTTCTGGATAGCTCTGCCGGGCAGCAGTCCCACGAGTGGCACCGCTCGGCTTTCCAACGCGTCGATGCAGACAAGCTGCTCGCCATGCCGGACAGGACATTTCACATCGTGCAGATTGTCAAATCGGAGACTTCGACACCAGTGTGCTGGCGCATATTCGACCCTGAGGGAGATCGCCGAAGCTTCTACAACAGGCTGAACAGCAACACAAAATATGAAGTTCAGGTGAATGTCATCGGAACCGGCAGGGCGGCGGATGCCTGGGTGCCCCTGGCTGGGTTTACCACCCTGCAAGCGAGGGAGTTCACCATCGCCCACGTTTCGGAGCACACGGTGGAGCTGGCGTGGGACGACACGGAGGTTTCCGTTGTGGTGAGGCCGCATGTCGGGACAACCGTCGTCGGGTCGGGGGGAACCCTCCTCACGACATGGTGGTACCACCGCCCGAAGTGCGGCGCTCGCAGCGCGGAGCTCCGCATCCGACGCACCAGCCTGAAGGAGCTGGGCCTGGTACCCAACACACCCGGCGCCCCTCCGGAGGACCTCAGCGTGCTGGCCCCACGGCACGGGCAGGCCCCTGTGGAAGTGCTGACCGTCTCCCTCCCCTCCACTGTGGAGCGCAAGATCTTGAAGGGGCTGCACCCCGCAACGGCCTACGACATCTACACCAACACCAGCGCCGGGAAGCACCAGAGGCGGAATGGGTGTGGGTTTGCCTATGCCCTGACCTTCCTGACCCTGCCCCTCCTGCGGGTGAAGGTGATGACTCTTGGGGCCTGTTTCTCGCTCGTTAGGGTTATGCGGCAGAGCAGGTCGGAGCAGCTTGACAAGCTCGTCGCGCAGCAGGCATCGCGTGCCGCCGATATGCAAACGCTCGATCAGAAACATGATAGAATCGCCGCTGCGGGTGGAAACACCGAAGAGGTTGTCGATTCGATAAACAAGCTTCAGCAGGAGATGCGAAACTGCTACGTTGTCGCCGGGACACACATCGACTTCAACACCGACATCCGAATCTTCGAGACAGACGCCTGCGAGCCTGAAGGTGCATTGCCCAAAGGGCTCCGAGATGTGAAGCAGATATCCCACGATGAGGCCGACGGAGTCTGGGTCTATCTCGTGCAGAAGCTCATCCCGGGGTCTCGCTACACCGCGGCGGTGCGGTGTCGCAACACGTGGATCCCTCAGAATAAAGCGTCCAGCAAGGAGGTTCACGAGGCGGGGTCTGGGGCAGGGCAGATCCAGGGTAGCCTGGCCCTGATGATGAGAGAGCGGGAGATGCAGGACAGGCAGGCCGCCCAGAGGAAGAGGGTGGAAGCCTCCGGGCTGGACGGGGTGTGGAGCGCGCCGGCGCATTTCGAAACGCTGCGGTCGGTGCGGTGCAGCATCGTGTCGGTGGCGGAGGATTCGATCCTGCTGCAGGTGTCGCGGCCCCCTCTCCCCGAACACCTCGAGAAGACCCGAACCACCACAGAGGTGCAGTGCAAGCTCAACGGCATCCTCAGCCCGCCCCTAGAGATCGCCCCATCCGCAGTGGCGCGCATCCGCTTAGTCTCCCTCCATCCCGACGCAACCTACATCCTGCACGTCAGGGATCTGATGATGAAAGCCACCGCGGGAGAGCCGCCTGTGTGGGGCCCGTGGAGCAAGGCACTCTCCGCCCGGACCGTCCCAACCCGCCCGTCACTCCCTGTGCTGTATGAGCTGAATAAAAACTTCCTGGCTTTCTGGTGGGTCCGCAACTCAGCACCCTACTGCTTCGACGGGCTGGTTTCGCTCGAGAGAGGGGGGAGGAAGAAGCGCAGCAAAAGCGACGTCATCGCGATCTACAGCGATGCGAACGCCCCTGCGGGAACCATATGGGCTGCGGTGGACGACGCCTCAAAGAGCACCGGGAGGCAGTCCCGCCCCAAGGTGGTCAACAAGATAAACGACATCCTCAGCAAGGCAATGGAAGACGCCGCCGAGGAGGGCGGCGATGGGGAAGCCGCAGAGGGGGACGCCCCCCCGGAGGGGCCTGAGGGCGACACGCCGGAGAAACCCCCAGATGCATCTGGGGGGAAGAGCGGCCCGATGGATCTCATATGGCGGGGCGGGATTAAAAAGCTCGTCGGGGTTCTGATCGACCAGAAGGAGGACGCCGCCGCGGAGGAGGCCGAGCCAGGAGATGACGGGGATGACGCGGGCACCGCCCCCTTCAACCCAGATGGCATCGTCGGGCAGTATGCAATCGATACGCTGCAGACGGGGGTCCCTGCACACGCGAAGAGGGCATCTGATGCCAGGCTGGGGGAGGGCATTCCATACCAAGGCACCACACCCGGGGGAAACGCCGGCCTGGCTGACGAGCAGAATCCCAAGAATGAGAAAGGGAAGAAGGGGAAGAAGAAGCCGGGTGGCCCCGACGGCGGTGGTGACGCTGCTGCTGCGGTAGTGGAGGGCGTGGGTCCCGACGGCACGCCCCGCACCCCCGAGCCGCCTGGGCTGCAGGGGGAAGCCGGGAAGGGGCAGCGCGGCGGAGAGGGCAAAGGGGGGAAGCTCCCCCTTGCGAAGCTGAGGGTGAAGCTCGCCGCCGCGATGCGGCGGCGGGGGAGGCGGCAGCAGAGGCAGCGCGAGGAGGCACTACCCCCCGCCACCACGGCTGCTCACCGCCTCCTCCGGGCGAGGCGTGCCACCGCGATGCGGAACCCGATTCTGAAGGGGCTCAGCCCGAAGAAGAGGCGGAAGATCGTTGACAGCCTCTTCACTCCCGCTGGCAAGGTCCGCTCCCGCTGGGGTCCCGGGAAGCGTGGCGGAGGTAGGGGTCAGCATCGCCGCAAAAAGCGGCGGCGGCGGCGCCGCGACGACGGCGATGGGGAAGAGGAGGAAGACGAAGAGGCTGAAGAGGATGAGGATGACGACGAAGAAGACGGGTCGCGCGACGGATCCATCAGCTCCTTCGGGGAGTGCCAGGCCCCCTGCACCTCGCCGCTGTCGAGGGGCAGTGCGGACAGCGAGGATCTGCCGGAGGATGGGGGCGGGGTGCGCACCGCGCTCCGAGAGGACCTCACCTTCATCGAGTCCGCGAGACGCTCCGCACCCCTCGTCAATTTGGTGTGGGAGGAGGACGCCGGGGAGGAGGATGTGGACGACGCCTCGGTGATCACCCTCCCGATGAACACGCCGTCTGTCACGGAGATGCAGCAGCTCCTGCGGGACCCCTCCTGGCGTGAGGAGTTCGACTCCCAACACCTCGTTGACTACCTCCATGCCAACGCGGTGGACGCCATGCCGCACTGCTATGAGACGGTCGTCGAGTGTGCAGGCCTCCCCGGGTCCCACGGCGCCTCCCCCATACTGCAGTGGTTCCCCATCGGGGTGGTGACGGGTGAGTTTGCCCGGCTAGCCCTGCCCCCAGGGCTGCCTGTGGCATCCCTTGCCTTCCGACTGCAGACGCGCAGCGTGGCGTGTGAAAAGTATTTTGAAAAGTATGCCCGGCAAGGCGGGCCGCCGCCTCGCGGGTCGGTGAGATCCGCCATGGTGTCGTGGAAATCGCAGAGGCCCCCAGAAGCACCGACGATGCTGCGCGTGCTGTATGTGACGCACCGGTCTGCCATGCTGTCGTGGGTGGAGTCGGTGTCTCTGCGGTCCCACAACCAAGTGCGGTATATCATCATGGTGAAGAAGACGCAGCTCGACCCCTGGGAGGACGCCGCGGTGGTTCGCGGGACAACCGGCGTTGTGGAGGACCTCAGGGTAAACAGCCCCTACCGCGTCGCGGTGAGGACGGAGTCGTCGTTTGGCGTGGGGCGGCCCTGCCCCCCTCTGCTGTTCTGCACGGCGGTGACGGCGGTGTCGCCCACGGTGCCTGTGAGGATGTATCAGTCACCCGAGCAGTACCAGGAGGTGTACGACACGGTGGTGAGGAAGCAGTACCGCAACCGCTCCGACTGCGGGAGTTCCGAGATGATTCAGAAATACGCGTTTGACGAGGCGGTTTCGGAGTTCTCCTCTGTCGCCCCTGGTATGCCCCCTGGTGCTGCTCCGCCACCCCACCCCACCCCACCCCCCAACCACACGTTAACCCTTTTTTAAAACAAACAGATTTTCGCACCTATCACCCCCCAACCACACTCCCAGCAACACTGCATATCGAGAGAAGGGAGGCTATCCCTAGACCCACCCCTTCTTTTCTACCTCACCACCCCACCCCCCCTCCTACCCCAACAGGCCTCGATCTGGAAGGGTTCAAAGAGCGCTACGACGACACCAACTTCGTCTCTCTCTCCGCACTGCGCCCGGGCGTCCTCCCTGAGCCCGACGCCGTGCAGCGCACCAAGTGGCACACCCCCTACCCCTGCATCCTGCACCGCGACACCATACCCCCCCCGGTGCCCACGGTGTTCCACCTGGTTTGCACGGAGGGTGCGCGGGGGGTGGGGGGGCGTGCCCGCATCCCGCTTCTGCAGGTGCCTGTTGTGCCAATCCCTGTCAGCTGTGAGGACCGGGCGGACCGCGCCGCCGCCGCCGAGGAGCAGCAGGTGGCAGAGACTCACGTCGAGCTGCAGCTGCACGTCGGGAGCAGCGCGGGGGCGGGGAATCTGAAGTCCTGCGTGTCACGCCCCTACACGCCCCTGCCTCTGATGGAGTACTCTGATGACTCCGACCTGTTTGACGACGACCCCGACAGCGAGGAACTGGACCTCCGCCTCCGAGAACAGGAGGACAGGAGGAAGCGCGCACAGGGTGTTGTCTACGAGAGGGAGAGGCAGCAATACCTTAGCACGCTGTCGACCTCAAACCCTCGGGAGGAGACGCCACACAAGAGGTCGGCACAGAAGGTGGGGTTTGACGACCCGCCGGCAGAGGGTGCGGAGGGGGGAGGGCAGGGCGAGGGCCACGCGCAGCAGCAGAAGCGCCGCCGATCCGTCACATTCTGTGAGAGGGAGGACGTGTTGCGCCACCCCGACGATGTGGAGGCGGAGCCGGAGATACCCACCGCAGCCACAGCCACCCCCGCCCCCGCTCCCCCCCCCGCCCCCGCGCTCGATGGAGTGGGGGAGCTGCACGCCACCGCCCCTGGGCAAGCCGGCCTAGAAGCCTCCGCAGTGAGCGAGTCTGGGCTGTCTTCTCTCTACCTGAGTGGGGTCCATTCGGAGTCCTCCCCCCTGGGGTACTCTGACATGCTTCTCAGGGGGCTGTCGCTGCCCCCCTCGGTTGGAGGGGAGGGGGAGGTGATGCCGGTAACCCCGATGGATGCGTTGTACGCCGCCCTGGAGGAGGAGGCGGCGCAGGATTATATCGACCTGCCTCAGCCCCGCAGGGAGCTCACCCGGGTGGAGCAGCTTGTTGCTGAGAAGAGAGCCCTCCGGAAGCTTGGAGGTGCGCCTGCCGCATCCCCTTCAGGAGGCAGCACACTATGTTTTTCCAGCAGTGCTGGGTCCAGCGGGATGACGCCTTTGCCAGGCCCAACCTCCCCAGCAGTTGTCGGGGCGCCCAGGAGAAGCTCCGTGCTCCGGAGGAGAGGGGCGGCCCGCGGGGGGCGCTCGCGGAATTACCGGGGGGTTCCGAAGGGGCCTGGCACGCCCATTCCTCCGGAGCTGCTGCAGCACAGCCATCAGCACCACCATACGCATCAGGCTGGGAGATCTCCGCCTGTGGTGCCCTTTGCACCGCATAGACCTCAAGGGTCTGCGAGGTCATCTAGCGGAGTGCCGCAGCAATTCCACAGAAGTCATCCGGATCTTGCGAGGGGGGGCTCGCTGCCATCCCTTGGGTTGGACATCAACCTGGGCTCTGGGAGGGTGCGTAGGGGTGGTGGTGGTGGAGGCTTGCAGGGGAGATCGGAGGGGTCTCCCTTGCTCCGGGCGACCCCCACCCCGCCGAAGCATGGGATAGGCGCCGCCCCCCCGGGTGGGCTGCGGGCCTTCTCCCCGCAGGGGGGTGGGAGCAGCAGGGTCGCCTCGCCCAGCATCCCCGCGGATTGGGACGGGGGTTCCGACGCGACGCCCTCCCTCGTGGATGTGGATGTGAACTTCCCGATGAACCCGATGTTCCAGCGGTTTGAGAGGGGGTCGTTCAGCCACATCGACACGGCGATCGAGGAGCACCCGCTGCTGGAGCCGATCCCTCTGCGCGATGGGAATATCCCGTTGGAGTGGGACTCCGATTCAGAGGGGTATGATGATCCCAAACCTATGGTATTCCTCCCGGAGCACTACATACTGGAGGACAGTTTCTCGATTCGGCCCGACCCCAGCGGTGGCGGGCAGGCCCCGGCAGCAGAGGTGGGTCTGGTGATCTCGCCTGCAGAGGGTGATGCTGCTGCGAAGACTGGTGGTGGTGGTGGTGGTGGGGCAGGTGGCGGTGGCAGTGCGCTGGGGTCGTCAGCCGCCCAGAGTGGGTCGGGGGTTGGCGGACAAGGGGTGTCTGTCGTGTCTGCGGTGTCAGGGGCTACCTCGCCACGCCTGGGTGTGACTCCGCCGCAATAGTGACAGCTGTGTGGTGGAGAGGCATGAGTGATGGCTCTGAAACAGCGCTTTAAAACTACTGACCTGAGAAGGGGTCTCTGGCGCACCACTGACGGCAAATACCCCTGGTGGTGGGTACGTGTGTGGAGCGCAGAGTGCATGATGTGAGCCTGTGGGCTAGGGTGGGTTGCTGGCCAGCACCTAACAGGTGCCACGGAGGCTATCCAATGAAAATCATTCGTGTGTGCAGTGGGATCATATCAAGAGCGAGTGCTCGGTGTGTGTCCACACTAATATAAGAAGAGTCACGTGTGTCTCTGAAATGTGAGGAACATTTAAAGAAGCAGTGCCTTCCGGCACCAAATGTGCCCTCCCAGCGTGGGTGTATCTCAGTCAGGCATTGCGCGTTACATTGCGACGCGCAAAAAAACGAATATTACCCAGCCCTGTGGCCTGTTCAAATCTGAAAGCCGCTGCCCTCGGAGGTTGCGTCCCCTGCGCCCTGTGTGCGTCACACCAGGGGAACGTCGAGCTAGCAAGTGACATCTGTCAAATCGACCCGTTGTATGTTGCTTTGCGACACGCCCGCTGGGCGAGCCACAGAGAGTCAGACATACAGAGACAGAGATACATAATCAGGGTCCCCAGCCCCGCCTTCCCGCCGCGATAAGTTTGTCAACTCGCAGGGAGGTGGGGGCAGGGAATCCCAGAGCCACGGCGCACGGAGAAAAGTAAATGCCGAGTCGCCCGGGTGTGGCCACGGAATCAGATGAAATCGCAGCGCGGCCCCCCACCCCACCCCACCCCCTCTTTTGTTTTCACGACACCACCTCAGATCCCTCGCCCGCACCCGCACCCACACCCACAACCGGTGTGCTTTGATTTGATTTGTATTTGGATTTAGTTTGATTTGATTTGCATCACATCACCACCAGACATCACGCAGATAACGGGATCGGTAAGCGTTCCTTCACTTCACAGCCCCAGCTATGCACGGCAGCGCGTGCCCCCCCTGGCGGATGGCGCTAGTCGGTGTGGCGGTAGCGGGGTGGTGCGGCAGCTTTGCACATGGCGCACCCCCTGGTATTGTCGCAGAGCTGAGTTTGGAGGATAAGCGGGCAATGCTGGACGCGCACAACGCAAAGCGGAGGTTGTGGGCGAAGGGCGGGCAGGGCCCAAATGGTAGGCACCCGGTGGCTGCCGGGATCCCGGAGATGTACTGGGACCCCGGTTTGGAGGCGATGGCGAAGAAGCGGGCGGCAAACTGCTACTACGGGCACTTCGGCGGATCGGGTGGGATCAATGACGACTACAAGGAGATAAAGGACAAGGTGTCGTACGGATGGGGAACGCCTCTGACCGCAGGGGAAAATGTCGCGCTTTTTAAGAACAACGACGACGATTTCACAGAGGCGGCGAGCAAATCAGCGTTTATGAAAAACTCTGTGAACGGGTGGGTGGCTGAGGGGAACCTGTTCGACTGGCAGCGGAAGACCTGCTACGCGGATACATGCGGGCACTGGAACCTGGTGCTCAGCATCAGGTCGCGCTACATCGGCTGCGCGGCAGCTACCTGCGAGAACGGGATCGTGGGTGCACCTCCCCAGTGGAATTCGGGGGCGGTGGTGCAGTGCAACTACTGGCCGCCGATGGATGCGGGCTACCCGTATGAGGACGGGCTGAATGACTACTATGCTTCCATCTGCATCGGGTGCAGCTACTGGAATATGGACTCCAACATCTGCGACGATCACCTGTGCACGGGGGGGATCAACCGGCTCTGGTTCACGACCTATGAGAAGAACGACACCATCACACAGTGCGACGACGGGCTGGGGCGCCCAGTGTCGGCCTGCCAGAAGCACGATAACTATTACACCGCAGTCCCGCCCCCGACTGAGGTGCCCAGCACAGCTACACCTGCACCTCTGACGCCCGCACCCCCCAACGCGGCGCAAACCGAGTGCCCGCAGGCGGAGCGGGTTGTGTCATTCGTGTCCGCCGACACGTTTGACCAGAACGCGCCGCTGACGTTTGGCGGGAACTTCCGTGTGACGGGCACTGCTCTGATCGAACTGCCCCGCCGCAGTGCGCGTGTGTTTGACTTTGGGAACGGGCCTGACATGGGGGACAACGTGGTTCTCCATCAGGACGGGGGCGCCCACAGGCTGGCGCTGTCCGTGCTTGTGGGCACCCGTTGGCAGTCCATCAAATGCAACAAGCCTTATCCTTATTATGACAAGGCCTTTACCTTCGAGGCGTCTGTGATCGACGGACAGGGGGCGCTGTATATGAACGGTGAGTTGTGTGGAGAGGGGCCCATCGCTGCACCGCGTGTCGTGGAGCGGAGTGGCAACTTCATCGGGAAGAGCCACTGGGCAACCGACCTCCCGCTGGATGGCGAGGTGTCCTGGTTTCAGCTGGACATGTGTGGGGCTGGCAACGCAGTCCCCTCGGCGACTCCGATGCCGGACGCAGTCCCAACTGCAGTGCCCAGCACAGCGACACCTGCACCCCCTGCGACCGCAGTGCCCAACACAGCTACGCCTGCACCCCCTGCAACTGCAGTCCCCAGCACAGCGACACCTACACCCCCCGCGACCGCAGTGCCCAGCACGGCTACGCCTGTACCTCCGGCTGTTGCGACCCCCGCACCCGTCGACGTCGACCCGGCGCACACCGAGTGCCCACAGGCGGCGCAGGTTGTGTCATTCCAGTCCGCCGACACGTTTGACCAGAAGGCGCCGCTGACGTTCGGCGGGAACTTCCGTGTGACGGCCCGTGTTCTGATCAACAAGTACGGCAAATATGCGCGTGTGTTTGACTTTGGGAACGGGCCTAGCAAGGACAACGTGCTTGTCACACAGCACGGGTGGAGCGGCAAGCTGTCGCTGTTCGTGTTTGTGGGCGCCCGTTCGCAGTCCATCACATGCGACAGGCAGGCACCTCTGGGGCGCACCTTTGCCTTCGAGGCGTCTGTGCTGAACGGAAAGGCGGCGATGTATGTGGACGGTGCTCTGTGTGCACAGGGGCCCGTCACTGCACCGCTTGCCGTGCAGCGGAGCGGCAACCTCATCGGGCTGAGCCACTGGTCATATGACAGCCCGCTGGACGGGGAGGTGACCTCGTTTGAGCTGGACACGTGTGGGGCGTGAGGCAGCTGATCTTTTTTGATAGTTGTGTGCACTGGGAACGGGAACAAAAAAAAAGTAATCAGGCCCTGCTGCTGCTGCTGCTGCTGCTGTGCGTGTGTGCGCCAAGTGTCCTGCTTCGCTCGATACGCCTCGAGCCGGGGCAGGGACCCAGGGCAGCACGTGCGGCACGGCACGGCTGAATCTCATACTTTGCGGGATGGGGGGAGGCGGGTTGGTTCTCCGGGGCGGTTCTGACATGCTGGGCACACAGAGAGCGGGGTACCAATATTCCGCTGTTTTTTGTTTTGTAACCTCTCATGCATTGCATTTGAAGGAGGAAATGTGGCACAAGGTAAGCAGGTCCGATTTAATGCAACCACAGGTGGAAGGCGGCACTAGGAAGTGCCGCATTGCAGTGCCACATCTCACCTCATCACAGGGCGAGGGTGTGTGCGTGTTCCCCCTTCTCTATATA
The DNA here is from genome assembly GCA_963210315.1 of Rhynchopus euleeides. Taxonomy (NCBI): domain Eukaryota; phylum Euglenozoa; class Diplonemea; order Diplonemida; family Diplonemidae; genus Rhynchopus; species Rhynchopus euleeides. Next base: position 389,161 of record OY723298.1, on the reverse strand, counting down.
CCCGTTTTAAGTGACGGCATGTGTCTGCTGGTCTGCTGTGTTCCATTTCCATTTCCTTTCGTTTGTTTCTTCCCCCTCTCCCCTCTCCCTCCCTCCTTCCCACCCTTTACCCGACTTGCTTTTTCTCTACTACGACGGTACGCTGCACCCACGCCTGTTGCTGCGGCTGTACCGGGTGGGGTATCGTTTTTGTTTTCTTGCATCCCACAGGCAGTCTGTTCTGTTCGCTACGGCGCCGCCTCACCGTCTCACCACCACACATCGGTTCGAGTGCTGCCGCCCCTGTTCTGCCTGCGGCGATCCATACGGCCATACCGCCAGCTGCTTTTATATTTATATTTGTCCTTCGGCGGCACAGGTGTGCGCCTGAGCACCCCCCCGCTCTGCCTGCACCCTCGCCTCTCAAGCAGCGCTGTGTGCCCTGTGCTGCGTCACATGCCGCGCACAGCAGCCCAGCTCAGTTGCACCATTTGACTTTGACCGGTGGATGATGAGGATATGGGTTCGTTCATAAACACCCCCCCCCAGATTGGGCCTTTTAGCCATTTTTGGGCGAAAATTGGGAAAAATCGTATTCACCACCCTCGCAACCACCCTCGAGGTGGGAAAACAGGTTCGGGGGCACTTGGGAGGCCTTTTTCCGGCCATTTTTGTGCAAAAGACCCATAATCATGAGGGGGATGTGTCATTTTTCCACGCTCCATTAGGCCGTCTCTGCGACTCTCCTGCCTTCTGGTATTTACCCGGACCAGAGCACATGGCATCCACGAGGGAACCAGGGACTCCTTTGATAGGGGCTTCGTTCGTTGCGCCTCCATTGATGTCGACACAGTTGCCAGAGTTGCGCCAGAGTTGCCAGACCCCAAACAAAAGTCAGAATGAACCATCAGAGTCGAGCAAATCCTGCAGTTCCTCCCCGACGTGTGGTGGTCCTACTGGCTGCGGCAGATGTTTTCACTCCGTCTGGGGGCTGCCCTCCCGAGTGCAGTAGCCACCAGTCGGATGGCCTTGTGTGACACATGTAATTGGTCGTTGAGCTGTGCAGATAATACCCGTCTTTCACCACACTCGTCCGCCACCGTCTGGTTTTACCAGACAGTGTCCTTCCAAAGCTGCAATGAGCGCAGGTAGATGCCTGATTTGCGGGACCCTCATCTGTGCATTCGAATCAGCACACCGTCGAACACTGGTTCGTATCGATGTTGTCCTCTGTGAATCGTAGTGGGTCGACCGCCGGGGCTCACCCTTGCCTCGAGAACACCCTGCACCTACGGGCATGTTACACTCTTCTGACTATCCGTCATCCCGGAACCCGTGGACGATGTGGCGTTTGCTCTCCAGGTCGAAGTCCTGTCACCTGCTGAATGATGCTCGGTGCCAGCACACCGAGACACTGACTACGACCACTCCGCGAGCAAGCTGATCCCTCATCTGTTTCGTCGAACGAAGACTTACGCCGATTTCGGCAGCTCTTTTGTGATCCGGTACCAGGCTCGCGAGAAGGTATTTTTCCCCGTTTCTCATGCCAATGAGTGAGCAAAATGAACTCCTGGGTCCCCCGTGGCCCCCCCGGACCCCCCTAAGTGCAGGTGGGGGCAGACGAGGGTGGTGAATGCGATTCTTCCAAATTTTTGGCCAAAAATGGCTAAAAGGCCCAATCTGGGGGGGGGGGGTGTTAATGAACGAAGCCATATGTTTCTTTGTACATCCATCCCGGCGTCAGCCACGCGGGGTCCCGCCAGGCTGGCCGTGCCACTGCCACGCCCCTCCTTGTTCTTGTGTGTGGTGTGGTGTGGTGTGGTGGTCTGGCGTCGCCACACAAAAGAAAACAGGCGCAACGGAATCAACGGAATCAACGGAAGCAGATGAAATCGCAGCGCAGCCCCCCACCCCACCCCACCCCACCCCACCCCCTCTTTTGTTTTCACGACACCACCTCTCAGATCCCTCGCCCGCACCCGCACCCACACCCACAACCGGTGTGCTTTGATTTGATTTGTATTTGGATTTAGTTTGATTTGATTTGCATCACATCACCACCACACATCACGCAGATAACGGGATCGGTAAGCGTTCCTTCACTTCACAGCCCCAGCTATGCACGGCAGCGCGTGCCCCCCCTGGCGGATGGCGCTAGTCGGTGTGGCGGTAGCGGGGTGGTGCGGCAGCTTTGCACATGGCGCACCCCCTGGTATTGTCGCAGAGCTGAGTTTGGAGGATAAGCGGGCAATGCTGGACGCGCACAACGCAAAGCGGAGGTTGTGGGCGAAGGGCGGGCAGGGCCCAAATGGTAGGCACCCGGTGGCTGCCGGGATCCCGGAGATGTACTGGGACCCCGGTTTGGAGGCGATGGCGAAGAAGCGGGCGGCAAACTGCTACTACGGGCACTTCGGCGGATCGGGTGGGATCAATGACGACTACAAGGAGATAAAGGACAAGGTGTCGTACGGATGGGGAACGCCTCTGACCGCAGGGGAAAATGTCGCGCTTTTTAAGAACAACGACGACGATTTCAGAGGCGGCGAGCAAATCAGCGTTTATGAAAAACTCTGTGAACGGGTGGGTGGCTGAGGGGAACCTGTTCGACTGGCAGCGGAAGACCTGCTACGCGGATACATGCGGGCACTGGAACCAGGTGCTCAGCATCAGGTCGCGCTACATCGGCTGCGCGGCAGCTACCTGCGAGAACGGGATCGTGGGTGCACCTCCCCAGTGGAATTCGGGGGTGGTGGTGCAGTGCAACTACTGGCCGCCGATGGATGCGGGCTACCCGTATGAGGACGGGCTGAATGACTACTATGCTTCCATCTGCATCGGGTGCAGCTACTGGAATATGGACTCCAACATCTGCGACGATCACCTGTGCACGGGGGGGATCAACCGGCTCTGGTTCACGACCTATGAGAAGAACGACACCATCACACAGTGCGACGACGGGCTGGGGCGCCCAGTGTCGGCCTGCCAGAAGCACGATAACTATTACACCGCAGTCCCGCCCCCGACTGAGGTGCCCAGCACAGCTACACCCGGACCTCCGACGCCCGCACCCCCCAACGCGGCGCAAACCGAGTGCCCGCAGGCGGAGCGGGTTGTGTCATTCGTGTCCGCCAACACGTTTGACCAGAACGCGCCGCTGACGTTTGGCGGGAACTTCCGTGTGACGGGCACTGCTCTGATCGGACTGTTCACCCGCAGTGTGCGTGTGTTTGACTTTGGGAACGGGCCTGACATGGACAACGTGGTTCTCCATCAGGACGGGGGCGTCCACAGGCTGGCGCTGTCCGTGCTTGTGGGCACCCGTTGGCAGTCCATCAAATGCAACAGGGCTACTCCGCTGGACAAGACCTTTACCTTCGAGGCGTCTGTGATCGACGGACAGGGGGCGCTGTATGTGAACGGTGAGTTGTGTGGAGAGGGGCCCATCGCTGCACCGCGTGTCGTGGAGCGGAGTGGCAACTTCATCGGGAAGAGCCACTGGGCAACCGACCTCCCGCTGGTGGGCGAGGTGTCCTGGTTTCAGCTGGACATGTGTGGGGCTGGCAACGCAGTCCCCTCGGCGACTCCGATGCCGGACGCTGTCCCAACTGCAGTGCCCAGCACAGCGACACCTACACCCCCTACGACCGCAGTGCCCAACACAGCTACGCCTGCACCCCCTGCGACTGCAGTCCCCAGCACAGCAACACCTACACCCCCGGCGACCGCAGTGCCCAGCACAGCTACGCCTGTACCTCTGGCTGTTGCGACCCCCGCACCCGTCGACGTCGACCCGGCGCACACCGAGTGCCCACAGGCGGCGCAGGTTGTGTCATTCCAGTCCGCCGACACGTTTGACCAGAAGGCGCCGCTGACGTTCGGCGGGAACTTCCGTGTGACGGCCCGTGTTCTGATCAACAAGTACGGCAAATATGCGCGTGTGTTTGACTTTGGGAACGGGCCTAGCAAGGACAACGTGCTTGTCACACAGCACGGGTGGAGCGGCAAGCTGTCGCTGTTCGTGTTTGTGGGCGCCCGTTCGCAGTCCATCACATGCGACAGGCAGGCACCTCTGGGGCGCACCTTTGCCTTCGAGGCGTCTGTGCTGAACGGAAAGGCGGCGATGTATGTGGACGGTGCTCTGTGTGCACAGGGGCCCGTCACTGCACCGCTTGCCGTGCAGCGGAGCGGCAACCTCATCGGGCTGAGCCACTGGTCATATGACAGCCCGCTGGACGGGGAGGTGACCTCGTTTGAGCTGGACACGTGTGGGGCGTGAGGCAGCTGATCTTTTTTGATAGTTGTGTGCACTGGGAACGGGAACAAAAAAAAAGTAATCAGGCCCTGCTGCTGCTGCTGCTGCTGCTGTGCGTGTGTGCGCCAAGTGTCCTGCTTCGCTCGATACGCCTCGAGCCGGGGCAGGGACCCAGGGCAGCACGTGCGGCACGGCACGGCACGGCTGAATCTCATACTTTGCGGGATGGGGGGAGGCGGGTTGGTGCGCTTTTTAGCTCGCTCTCTCTCTCTCTCTCAAGTGCAGAAACCTGGAGTTGGAGCCTGGTTCAGTATAACCCAGTCCAAAAAGTGGTCAGCACCGGGGCGATTCTGACATGCTGGACACACAGAGAGCGGGGTACCAATATTCCGCTGTTTTTTGTTTTGTAACCTCTCATGCATTGCATTTGAAGGAGGAAATGTGACACAAGGTAAGCAGGTCCGAGTAAGTGCAACCACAGGTGGAAGGCAGCACTAGGAAGTGCCGCATTGCAGTGCCACATCTCACCTCATCACGGGGCGAGGGTGTGTGCGCGTTCCCCCTTCTCTATATACCCGTTTTAAGTGACGGCATGTGTCTGCTGGTCTGCTGTGTTCCATTTCCACTTCCATTTCCTTCCGTTTGTTTCTTCCCCCTCTCCCCTCTCCCTCCCTCCTTCCCACCCTTTACCCGACTTGCTTTTTCTCTACTACGAAGGTACGCTGCACCCACGCCTGTTGCTGCCGCTGTACCGGGTGGGGTATGTTTTTTCTGCGCAAACAAGCTTGCTTGTCACAGCGAAAGAGTCAGTGGGATCGTACCCGCGCGCAGTGTGTTTTTTGAGAGAGCAACACAAAACCACTGAATCACAGCGCCCTTCAGAGGGGCCACAACACACTGCCGCTCGTGCGCACAAACAAAAATCCGGAGTCTTTTTTTTTGCATCCCACAGGCAGTCTGTTCTGTCCGCTACGGCGCCGCCTCACCGTCTCACCACCACACATCGGTTCGAGTGCTGCCGCCCCTGTTCTGCCTGCGGCGATCCATACGGCCATACCGCCAGCTGCTTTTATATTTATATTTGTCCTTCGGCGGCACAGGTGTGCGTCTGAGCCCCCCCCCCTCCCCGCTCTGCCTGCACCCTCGCCTCTCAAGCAGCGCTGTGTGCCCTGTGCTGCGTCACATGCAGCTCAGTTGCACCATTTGACTTTGACCGGTGGATGATGAGGATATGTTTCTTTGTACATCCATCCCGGCGTCAGCCACGCGGGGTCCCGCCAGGCTGGCCGTGCCACTGCCACACCCCTCCTTGTTCTTGTGTGTGGTGTGGTGTGGTGTGGTGTGGTGGTCTGGCGTCGCCACACAAAAGAAAACAGGCGCAACGGAATCAACGGAATCAACGGAAGCAGATGAAATCGCAGCGCAGCCCCCCACCCCACCCCACCCCACCCCACCCCCTCTTTTGTTTTCACGACACCACCTCTCAGATCCCTCGCCCGCACCCGCACCCACACCCAGGGTGATTTGATTTGGATTTGGGTTTGGGTTTGGTCTGTTTTGATTTGCATCACAGCACCACCACACACCACGCAGATATTGGGAGCGTCATCCCACACAGACCCAAGGGACCAGGGCGCAGCATGGAGGTCGACGCCCGTGCCTCCCCGTCCCCCCTCCATAGCGGCACCGGCTGCGACTCCACGTCCCGCGAGGGCTCCCAGGTGCACCTCCCCCTGCTGTGGGGCCACGGCTCCGCCGTCGGCGGCAGTGTCCCGTCCCGCCCAGGCGATCCCCCCCACTCGACACCTGGGTCAAGGGCTGGGGATGAATCCCCTTGCATTGCGACGGCACAGCATGCTACGCTCAGCATCGAGGCGCTGCTCCGACGCTTCAAAAAACCGCAGCAGGAGGCACCTGCAGTGCAGGGCAGGGCTCACCAGCAACAGCAACATCAGCTGCTACGACACCACGTCGACCCCCAAGTCAAATCGCCACCACTCGCCCCCCAGGGTGACGGGGTTGAGATGCAACAGCAGCAGCAGCAGCAGCCGCAACCCCGCCCCATCCCTGGGGGCCTCCTGCAGAAGCTCCTCGCTGTCGAGGTTGCTGGGAGGAGGGCAGGGTTTAGGGCCAGTGCGGCGGGCAGCTCCTCTCGGATACCGGAGAGGTTCTTCCAGAGGGACGAGACGCCCGTCCGCAGCGCATCGGGGAGCTCTGTGGAGCGGCGGGGGGATGGGACATATGTGTGGACCTCCGTTCGATTCCCCTCCGCCGCGCCTTCGTCGCGGGAGGAGCTGCGTTACCTCGCAGGGGTCGCTGACACGATACTGGCGGAGGCGAGGGGTGGGGGGGAAGGCACGATCCCGCTCCGGCGTGTCCAACGGAGGACCTTCTCTGCGCTCGACATTGCGATGCATGAGCTGCACCGACACCTCGTCCCAACCTGCTCTGGGAAGGCGCTCCTCCTCAACGAGCTCCGCCTCCAGCTGAAGAGCCTCTTCACCGACATCCTCGGCAGCGAGGAGGGGGACGCAGGGCTTACACCTCAGCCTCTCCCACCTCCCGCACCTCCTCAGCCCTGCCACCGCAGGTCTACCCAGCAGCAGCAGCCCCAACACTCCCGCCGCACCACTGCGCCTCGGCGTGGAGGCTCCGTCCCTCAGAGAGCTTCTGACACAGCAGGGTTGCGAGGATGCACCTCTTCGGCACGTCAGTCGCTGTCCCCCTCCCCGACCCGTCGGAGCGTGCGGTGTCTGTCACCCCGTGGAGGAGGGGGCAGTGGTTGCGGTGGTGGAGTCACCCCCCAAGGCTGTGTGGGAGGGGTCCTCTCCAGATCTGCCCTCTCCCGAAGCAGCGCTGCAGGCTCTGATGGCGGGGGTGCCACGTCACAGCAGGGCGGGGTATACTCCATGGTTGGCGGGGCAGACGGCGGGGGGCCCGCCTGGTGGGGTGCGGATTGCACCCCTGAAGAGGAGGAGGACCACTCCTGGGAGGAGGTGGATTCGGGGAGGACTCTGGTCGACCCCGCCTTCGCGTCGGGGCGGGATGGGGATGGGGGGCAGGAGAGCCGGAGGTGGAGGGAGCAGGTGACGCCGTATGACCTGCCGCCGCCCTCAGGGCTGGCGGATTGGGTGGCGGGGCCCGGTGTGTTGGAGAAGGAGCTGTCGGAGAAGGTGGCGGCGCTGCTGCAGAATGCGAAGGCTGCCGTGGTGTTCGACAGCGGGACGCCCGATGCGATAGCGGACAGGGCGCGGCGCATCCGGGATGCGAAGGGCGTGCCGCCGCTGGAGCAGCCGCCCCTTCCCAGCGAGGAGGAGCTGGCGGTGCGCCCGGTGTGCGTCCCCCCAGGTTCGGAGTTTGCCCGGCTGCCGGGGGCACCGCCGGTTCCCGAGGCGCCGTCGTGTGACAGCTGCGGGAGGACGCTTGCAGAAGCGGAGCTGGCGTCGCCGAGGCGATGGCGAGCGCCATAAGGGGGGTGTCGGAAGGTTGGTTTGAGAAAGCAAAAAATGCTCGCGCCGCTTGTTCCCCCCGCCTCCCCCACCCCTGAAGAGCATGCGTTCCCGCGTGTCAGGTGGTGGGGCGGGTGGGTGGGTTGCCTCTCCGTGTGTCCCGGTGCCTTTTCAGGCTTTTGGTGGCTCGGGTGAGGGTGTGGTGGTGTGGTGTGTGCTGTGGGTGTTGTGTGAAGGAGAGAGGAGGGTGTGCTCGGTGCGCTCTGCACCTCTCACCCATGTGTGTATCTGCCTCTCGCTCTCGCTCTGATCTGCGGGGCCAGAGTGAAAATATGTGCGGCTGCAAACGCAGCTCCCTTGTCTCCCAACAAGGCACGGCAAGAGGGCTTATCGTCCCATGTCTTGCGGCTGCTGTGAGGGTCGGATGTGCAGAGAGAGCTGCCCACCCCTGCCAAACCCGCCCCACCTCCACTCCACCTTTTGCTCAATACCTCCCACAGACCAATTAATTACGTTTGCGGTATGGCACTGACTGATGGGTTCCACATCATCGTGTCCTGCCCGGTCACTCGCCCTGTCGCCTTTGCCTTTCGTTTCCTTCAGCCACACGCCAGGTGCACACTCGTACTCTGCCAGACACTGGCAGACAGCGCAGCAATATGGAGCGAGGTGGCGAAGGCGTCGACGCGCAGAGGGGCGAGGGGCGGGTCCCAAGAAGCCACCCCCAGGATGTCCCGGCGACGGGTGCTCCTGCAGCGGCCTCCGTCAACTTCAAGGTTCTGCTGACGGACTGGACTATCACACCTGAAGACGTCAAGTGCGCCGACGACAGAGACGATGATAGTGAAGTAGCCTCTACGTCCGACGGAGACGATGGTAGTGATGTTACCTTTACGTCCGACACAGCTGATGTTGGTGATATCGCCTCCATGTTCGACACAGCTGGTCTTGGTGATGTCGCCCCCACGTCCGACACAGCTGGTGTTGGTGATGTCGCCTCGTTCGACACAGCTGGTGTTGGTGACGGCGCCTCCACGTTCGACACAGACGATGTTGCGGGTCTGGTCGCCCAAAAACCCACACTTTCCCCCGAGGAGGCACAGAGTAGGGTGGAAGAGTATCATAGCAAGTTTGTGGCACAGGCGAAGGACAGTGCACCAAAAATGACTACGTCTTACAAGGAGGGTTTTTTGGCCTACTACGGTGCATCGCCAAGCGCCAATGATTGGTATGAGAAGACAGGGGTCCTAAACGTCACTGACCTCCGAAAGAACGCCGAAGGAGACGGATCAATTCTGTCTGAGCAGTGGGTGGATGCAAAATACGACGATCACACGGCACGGGCACGGTGCATCGCAAGCAACCTGAACGAGGTGGAGGGGCGCCGCCCGCACACTATGCTACTGGACGGGAAAGGACGCATTGTGTGGTTAATCATTCACTACCTCAAGACCGAACATGGTTGGGATATCGATCGTATCAACACACTCAGGTTCGCTCTTCCTGACATTGCCGTTAACATGTGCTACTACCATGCACTGGGTATCCCGATGTGCAAATCAATCCATGTGAACATATGCACGTTGCTGGAGGTCATGGCGCTGGGAATCATGGAGGACGTGCCCCGCCTCGATGTGCTGTACTTTAACTTCTCACAAATATCGTGCAAATCCCCCGAGCTCGATCCCCCCCCCCCCGACGGAAGTGAAAGCGGCCCTGCACACTGTGCCTGCAGTGCTCGAATTCATGTGGGAACTAGTGACGTTGCACACCAAGAAGAACAAGAAACTGCGCGTCTACCTGTCGACCTCAGCAGGACGGGGAGCCTCGTGCAATGTAGCGAAAATTCTGCGGTACTTCGACGTGGGCCGTGAGCTATCCTTCCGGAACAGCCGCACGGAAATTCGGGATTGGGTTGTCGGACAGCTACGGTCAGTGTTCAGGACGCCTCTCAAAAAGGACCTTCGTAAGTTACAGTTGAAGATCATCTGTCTTTTTGCGATCACCCCACGGACAAATTTTTTGACCTTTGCCGTACACCCAAGGAAGTCAACGGACATCGTCCCCAGTTCGGGAGTGGACGAGGCTGAGCTGGCGGATTTTTTTTTCCCCGACGGTTCTACCAAGTACGACATGCTGAGAACCCTGCTTATGGTTGTGGTTGCGGTATCCCAAATTCAATGAACACACAGAGTGGTGGACCTCCTATTTCGGAGTTCTCTCGTAAGGATTACGGCGGTAGGGGTGTCGTTGGGGCCGGAGGAAACCCATCCTGTGTTTGCTGTCAGACAATGCCCCACCCCGACCCACCATCATCCACCCTGCACCCCACCCCCACCCACCTTGTCAGTGATTGTAGAAGCAAGCCGTTACACTCTGTGGGTGGCCGGGTTCTCTGGCATTTGCCTTTGCCTGCAGCCACACGTCAGGTCACACTCTATCGCAATCATGCCTCTTCCTGGGGTTCGGGTTACCTTCCGATCGTTCCACGTGAGGAGTGATGCAATCGGACACCCCCACCTGTCCCCAAGTTTGGCATTGTTTTTCAGGATCTGCCAGACCTTTGTCACCCACGTATCTTTCTTCTGACACAGGACAGCCTGGTCGTCTCACTCGATCTCGGACACAGCCTGCACGGTCTCAGGTTATCCATCGCCGTGTGAACGAGTCACGTGAGGCACTCTGTTCTTATCTTGCTCTTTGCCCCCTTTACCTGTGTCTTCTTCACTGCCCCAAGACCCCCCGTGCGAACGTGATGTCGAAAGAAGATTCGGGGATCCCCAACCCATCCTGAGTCCGCACTCTGAGGACACTGTTTATTGTTGCGAACATAGTGTGAGAAGTAACCCACACGCCGGTGTCCCTCACGAAGGAGTGAACGATCAGCGAGACCGACAACAGAGTGAAAAAAATCCGGGGAGCCCTCGGATTACGGATGCAAGCCCGCACTGAGGGTTCCTGAAGCATTTTCTTTGGCTGTCCCGTTCAGGGTGTACTGTTGTTCGGCCCCTCTCTTGGCAGGTCCCGACCAAGACGAAACGCAACGGTTCTACTCTCGTGATTTCTCAGAGCTTGGACGAGGATGGGTACAGCCAGACCATCAACCCCCCTTTTTTCCCCACACATCTTTCTTCTGACACAGAACAGCCTGTTGTCTCACCCGATCTCGGACACAGCCTGCAGATCAGGTCTCGGGTTAGTCCGCAGTGACCTGGCCACCGTGATCAAGTAGGAACAAGTCACGTGAGGCGGAACTTGATCTTTGCTTTCTTTACCTGCTCTCTTCACTGCCCCCACCCCCCGTGCGAAAGTGATGTCGAAAGAAGGTTAGGGATCCCCCAACCCCTCCTGAATCTGCACTCTGCTCTGGCACAGCAGAGGGTGGCAAAGGGTGTTGTATCCCGCAAGGCATTTTGGTACCGAATTTCTTCCGGTTGAGTCTGCCATCATCGAAGAAAAAAGAGCAGCCCAATCATTCCATGAGGAGTGATGCAAGTACTTCCCCGCCCGTATCTAAGTTTGCCCATCCAACCTATGTTGCCCACACATCTTTCTTCTGACACAGGACAGTCTGGTTGTCTCACTCGATCTCGGACGCAGCCTGCACTCTCAGGTTATCCCGCAGTGACCTGCCACCGTGTGAAGGAGTCACGTGATGCCCGCTCTGTTCTTAACTTTGATGTTTCTCTTTATTATCTCTTTACCTTTTTCTCCTTCACTGCCCCCAGCCCCCCCGTGCGAACGTGATGCCGAAAGAAGATACGGAAATCACCCGATCCTGAATCCGCACTCTGCTCTGGCACAGCAGAGGGTGGCAGAGGGGGTTGCATCCCATGAGTCAAATTTCTCCAAGAAACCAAACCCCCACCTGTATTTCAGAGTTCTCATGCGTGTTCAACTCTAGCGACTGCCAGTGCCCCCCCCCCCCCCCCCCCCCACCCAAACAAAGGACTACAAAAAGGACTAACATTGCGAGAAGGTGCTGGGAGATTTACTTTTCCATTCCCTCTCGACGATCAAACCCCCACCCAAACAAGCTTGCTTTTCACAGCGACAAATGTCGGTGGCTACGAACAAAATACCACCCCTCCAAAATGCCCCCGCCACCATCACCACCGCCAGGCCACTCGCAGCATGCCTGCTCTGGACAAATGCGCGCTATCCTGATGCTGCGGGCCACCGCCGCGTCCTTCCTGTGTGCTGCGTCGTGCGCTGGCTTCACCTGCCTTGACGTGGGTAGCCTCAGCAGGCGCAACCTCTGCTATGACGCGGACGACACACGCACATGCGAGCGTCTCCCCGAGGAGCTGTGGCTGCGCGACCAGGACCACCGCCCGCAGTGGGCTGACCCCGACCCCAACTCGCTGTCGTCGGAAGCCGCCAGCAGGCGGCTGCTGCAGGTGGGGCAGGCCGTGACGCTGACAGTGCAGATCAACATCTGCGGCGACGCCTGGCTGGGCGTGCCTGAGGGCGAGGAGTGCGACGACGGCAACCTCGCCAACGGGGATGGGTGCGACTCCCTCTGCCGCATCGAGCAGGGGTACGCCTGCTTCCCCTCCGTCACCGCAGGGGTGGTGTTCGCAGACCTCACCTTCGGCACCACAAAGTCTATCTGCGAGCTGAACAGCTGCGGCGACGGGCGGCTCCACCCTACAGAGGCCTGCGACGATGAGAATGTCGCCGACAACGATGGGTGCAGCAGCACCTGTGTCATCGAGGCGGACTACTTCTGCGAGGTGAAGAACCAGCGCACCGTCTGCCTCCCACCCTTCTGCGGCGACGGAAAGCGCGCCACCACTGAGGAGTGCGACGACGGCAATGTTGCCGGGGGTGACGGCTGCGACCCGTCCTGCCATCTGGAGGTGAACGCGCCCTACGCCTGCCGCGACACCTGCACCAGCGGGTGCCACCTCTATGTCAACCAGCGCCGCACCCTCTGCGTGCCTGTCCTGCAGACGGTGGAGCCGACCCCTGTCCCGGTGGTGTTCACCCCGACGCTGACACTGCACCATACAGACACGGCCACCACCACGGCGACGTTTGTGGAGGAGCCCGAGGCGGGGCTGACCTACACAGCGAAGATGATGACCAACATCAAAGGGCCCTGCTCCTATGTGCTGGAGGGGCGGTACGGCTGCTGTGCGCATCTTGCGGAGAACCATGAGTATGCAGAGGGGGCACCGCAGCCGATACGCGATCTCGAATTCTGCAGGTGGCCCGTGACTGGGTACCGTGTGGTGCATTCCGGGTCGTGTGGGTCGCATGGGCATTATGCGATCCAGACGGTGGAGGAGTGCACTGCAGCCGCTGTGTCTCTGGCGCTGGAGGACCTGCACCCCCACGTCCTCTCAGCAGGGGCTGATGTGCGGGCGCTGCACACCATCAACGTGACGCTGATGGACAAGCAGGGCAACGTGCGGGAGTACAGCGGGGTCTACGATCAGGTGTCCCACACAGAGTACCGCCAGCGTGCTGAGTACGCCCCTGGGACAGCGTCGATGCAGTTCCGCAAGGGTTGGTGGTACCTCCATCAGACGTCGCGTGCAGAGAGGTGGCTTGTGAGCTCCCCGCTTCTCATCGGTATGCAGACAGGACAGGGCGTGGCCAAGGGGGGTGGGGGTGGGGGGGATGCAGCTCGCAGCTCTGACGGGTTGTGCCGCATCCCTGCTCCAAGCTAAGGAAGGTATTTCAAAACGCATGCCCTTCTCCCCCCCTGCAGCAAGCTGGCACCGCGTCAGCCCGGACGACCACTACTTCGACACAACCATCCCCTACCCGCGTGTGACGGAGATCGGGGAGAGGTTCCGCCCCGGCTGCAACATACAGAGGCACGCCACAAAGGAGGGCCAGCTGGTGTGGCGCGACCACTCCACAAACGCGACAGCCGGCGCCTACGGCCGGTGCACGGAGGAGGTGGGGTGCGTCTGCAAGCTGGACAACGGCGCGCACCTGGAGCCGCAGTACACACCTAAGGTGAGGCCCATGTGTTCCTACCTCCTGCACCAGCTCCACTGTGGGTATTCCTGCCTGGCGCGGTATATGCCAGAGACAGAGGATGCCTGCCAGCGCGACAGCGACTGTTCGAAGGGGGGTGTATGTGCCTTCCTCCCAATCTATGAGACGCGCTTCCAACAGCTGGAGCAAGAGCTCCAGGATGCGCTGGCGCGAGAGGCTGAAGAGGTGTTGACGGGGAAGAAGTCCATCAACTGCGCTATCCCGCCCTGCAAGACAAGCGATCAGGCGCGTGTTGATATTGTCAACGGGCGGCAGGGGATAATCGGGTCCTGCCGTGGCACGGGGGCAAAGGTGCCTCCCTGCGAGGACTGGCTCACCAAGGTGTACGACGCATGCCGTATGGAGCCCGTGTCCTTTGTCAACTGGACAGACCAGCTGGCCCCTCCGCTACCCCACTGCCAGCCCCTGTGGTGGAAGTACCGCACCTACGCCGACTTCCGCCAGGCGTTCATGCCGGGGGATGACATAAACACAGACGAGTGCTGGTCGCCCGCTGCACCACCCCCCTCCCCTCCGCTCCTGCTCCTGCTGTGCCTGGGTGCTGCTCTCGTCTCATTGACATGATGGCGCAGCAGCAGCATCGGGTGTCTGCGACAGGCAGGTGGATGGATCAACAGAGATTGCCTCGGGGGTGTGACCTGGCAAGAGAGTGCAGGTCAAAGGGTGGGTGTGGGGTGTGGGTGTGGGTGGGTCGACGTTGGTTCTAGCCCTCCCACTCACCCTCCCCCCCACGCCCCCCCCCCCCCCCCAAAGAGTAAAGTAACAAACATGCCCAACTGAATGTGCCTGAGTGTGTGGCACAGCCCCCCCCCCCCCCCCCCCCCGCATATCGCACTGGGTTTTGACGCCGCCGCAGCGCTTCTCCGAGGCACCGGGGAGGGGATGGGATGGGGGGGGGGGAGAATGGAAAGCTGGCACCCCCCTCCCCCCCCACATCACTACTGCACACACCCACACCCCACACCCCTCCTTCTGCTGCAAACGTAGGGATGGGTGGGGTGTGTGGCTTGATCCGCGGAGGGTCTGCTCGCTAATAAATACAAAATAACGTGCCCACCTCCCCCACACGCCCTCCTTTGATGTTGCCTCTGCCCCACCTCTGCCGGTGCGCCGTGCGGCAGTGCCGCTGGGGCTCAAGCGCGCACACCCGGAGTGGGGCGGTGGAGGTAGGTCTCGCCAAGCGGTTCGTCGAGAGGGATCCATTGAACGCAAAACGCACTCCGAAGGTCCGGGTGTCTGGCGGTGGGAGCGAGCAAGCGAGTTTGATGGTGGAGGCGCGACGGGTGGAGGCGTTTTGGGATGACGGGGAGTGCGCGGCTTACCTTGAGGGCTTCTTCCGGAAGTCGCGGACGTACCGCCGCCAGGCCCAGCACGAGAGCTACCTCAGGAGGCTGAAGGGGGACTTTGAGAGGGAGTTTTACAAAATCCGGGACAGCTGCAAATCGATGGGCCTGCTCACCCTCAACATCGCTCTGAACTACGCAGCTGTCCACCGCCTGGTCAGGCTGGCACAGGCGGTGAGACGCGAGTTCCTCTCTCGGAAAATCGCCTACGACGGGCGCAGCTATGCCTCCTTGCTGCTCCTCCTGGGAAATGTGCAGTACAGCCGTGGGGTGAGCATGGCTTCCGAACAGGCAGAACTCCTCGACAAGATGGCCGAAACGGGCATTCCCATCACGGGGTCACACCACGCCATCGTCATGAAATCCCTCGTGGATGTCAACCGGCGGGAGCACGCGTTCGCATACTTCCTCACCGTCACCACCGCGGGCGAGGCCGCTGCTTCAAAGGCAACCTATTCCACCCTGGATGACACCCCAGGCCTTGGCGCGAGCACCCCGCAGGGCGAGGTTCTGGAAACGATGCGCATGGTGGACCAGGCGTTCCGCGCCTCCACATCGGTGGGGGAGGCCGACATGGTGTGGCGGCACCACGTGGCCTTTGGTGCCCCTTCGCACGTCACCATGCTGGCGGCGGCTGGTGCCTACGCACGGCTTGGCCAGCCTCACATGGTAGAGCGGGTGGCGGATGCGGCTGTTCAGGACCCTCAGGGAGAGCCGTACCTACCGAGTTTGATGCTCGCGTCGAAGAATGCAGGGGAGTTCCGTGATGTGGCGGGCGGGTTGCGCCGCTACTATGAGAAGGGTGTCCCTCCGCCAGCGTTGGCATTCGATGTATTCATCAGAGCCTGCCTCGACCGTGCAGAGGAGCCGGGAGATGAGTTCACAACGTGGGCCACGGATGCATTCAAAGAGGCGGATCGCTTGGGGCTCGTCGTGTCCAAAAGCCTCTTCTCGTCGCTGATGGAGGTGTACGCAGCTGTCGGGGACAGGGAGGGCGGGGCATGGCTCGTGCAGCTTCTGATGGAAAAGGGGATACTCCCCTCGCAGCGGTTTCGCCAGGCGCGATCGCAGCTAGACGTGTAGGGGGGTCTTGGCGTGTCGCAGCACCGCGTCCACTGCGGCAACCGCCTGGTCTGCTGACGCAAGGCGGCGGGGTGGCCGAGGGGTGTTGAATATGGGTTGTGTTGGGGCGGAGTGTGGGTGTGTCCTGGAGGCAGGTTGCGGCCGAGTGTTGGAAGGATGTGTAGGAGGAGCAGTCAGTCACAGAGGCGCAGGGTGTGGGGGTGGGGCGGGGTGTGTTTGCATTTTTTTGGGGGGGGATCAGACACTCGCACCGGCCACGCACAGGGTTATCCTTGATACATCAGACACGCATCAACAATGTCGGTGCGTATGGTGCTATTGATGCTGGTATGCGCAGCCACCTTCCAGGTTTCTGTGGCCGAGGGCAAGGGCCGAGGGGGCGGTAAGCATCGCCGACCTTCCGGCAGCGGTTGCGGGAGTGGGAGTGACTCGAGCTCCAGCTCCGGTTCCAGCAGCCATTCGGACTCGAGTAGGCACTCGAACAGCGACTCGAGCAGCCACTCGGACTCCAGCAGCCACTCGGATTCGAGTAGCCACTCGAACAGCGACTCCAGCAGCCATTCGGACTCGAGCAGCCGCTCGAACAGCGACTCCAGCAGCCATTCCAACGGAGACTCGAGCAGCCACTCGGATTCGAGTAGCCACTCGAACAGCGAATCCAGCAGCCATTCGGACTCGAGCAGCCATTCCAACGGCGACTCGAGCAGCCGCTCGAACAGCGACTCCAGCAGCCATTCGGACTCCAGCAGCCATTCCAACGGAGACTCGAGCAGCCACTCGGACTCCAGTAGCCACTCGGATTCGAATAGCCACTCGAACAGCGACTCCAGCAGCCATTCGGACTCCAGTAGCCACTCGAACAGCGAATCCAGCAGCCATTCGGACTCGAGCAGCCATTCCAACGGCGACTCGAGCAGCCGCTCGAACAGCGACTCCAGCAGCCATTCGGACTCCAGCAGCCATTCCAACGGAGACTCGAGCAGCCACTCGGACTCCAGTAGCCACTCGGATTCGAATAGCCACTCGAACAGCGACTCCAGCAGCCATTCGGACTCCAGTAGCCATTCGGACTCGAGCAGCCATTCCAACGGCGACTCGAGCAGCCACTCGGACTCCAGTAGCCACTCGAACAGCGACTCGAGCAGCCACTCGGACAGCGACTCCAGCAGCCATTCGGACTCGAACAGCCATTCCAACGGCGACTCGAGCAGCCGCTCGAACAGCGACTCCAGCAGCCATTCGGACTCGAGCAGCCACTCGAACAGCGACTCGAACAGCAGCGGGAGCGACTCAGAGAGCGGGTCTGGCGGGCAGCCGACACCTGTGCCGACGTACCCCACGCAGCCCCCTTCCACACCTGTGCCCACACCCCTGCCCACTCCGGCACCCACCCCTGCTTCGACGCCTTTCCCGCCGCAGGCCCCTGTGCCCACGACACCAGTGCCATGCCCACCCCCTGCATACGGTCAGCAGGAGTCCGTGGCTGTGCGCGCCATGTGGTACGCCGAGGACAACAAGCTTGCCGCATCGCCCGTCACCGAAGGGATGCAGGCGTGGCGGATCGGGGGGGACAAGGTGACGCTGCAGTCCTTCCCCTGGTCATACAAGCTGGAGGGCGTGCAGGCGTTGTTCCCGCAGCAGGACCCCGCCATCCCTGAGGGCTCTGTGCTGCGCGTGGACTGCCCCCAGAGCTGCGACGGGCGTGGGTGCGAGGTGGTCGTCGCTGTCTACCACTGCCCCCCGTGCTCGCAGATGACCAACGGAGGCTTCCCGACTACGCTGCCTGCTGCTGGGTGGTCTGCCGGGTCGTGTGCCCCTCTGCTCCTGCTCGGCAGACACGTCCACGAGATGGTGGCGTTCCGCAAGGTCGTGCCGCAGGGCCAGTCGTTCGACCTGCCCGCGACGACTCTGCCCCTCACCCACACAGGTGTGTTCGTGCGGCAGGGCGCTGTAGACTGCGACGGGCTCGGCTCGGAACCCCTCTGCACCGGCCACAGCGAATGCTACTGGCAGGGTGGCACCTGCCGGTCCACATGGTGCCCGCCGCTGCCGCCCAAGTCGCCGCCCACCGGGCGCTGCACCACCTGTGCCCTGGTGCCCGCCCACTAGGCTTGTGGAGTTCGCCTGTTGGTGGAATCCCGTATACAGCAGGCGGTGCACGCAATACGCAATGCCACCGCCTGACATGTGCCCTCCCGTGCAACACAAGGGCAGGGGCGGGGGCAATAGCCGAGTGTGTAACCGCCCAAACGGATCGCATAGTGGCGGTGCCCTCGCCCCCTACCCCCACCACCCGCACAGCTGGCACAACCAAAGTATCCAAAGCAGGGGTCCATACTGTCATGCCCTTTCGCTTGTCGGCTTATTTTGCCTCTTTCCGCTTCCATAGCTGTTTTCTTCCCTTCCATTTCTTGATTTCCCCCCTTTGCTTTGTAGACGTTGTTCTACAGAAAAGGGGTGTTTCCCCCACCCACTCAGCACCAGACTTTCCGATTTTGCCATACCGCATCATGCCAAGCCGTGTTGCCGTGCCGTGGGTGGGGGTGGGGGTGGACATGGGATGTGTCAGACTGTCGGAGTGGATAGTTTCGACCCCGCCATGACCTGCTGTGCACAGCTCCTGCAACAGGGAGATCCTGCGAGCGAACTGCCCCTCCATCCCACCAACGGCGTGTGCCCTGAAGCAGCACTTGCATCCGATCTATGCAATGTCAACAGAAGGTTAGAACAACGAGCCCCTGCCCCGGTGTGTGCGGTGCTGCTTCTCAGGACTGAGGCGGGTGTAGAGCCCGTCTTGCTATGCCTGACTGAAATGCGCTGCACCGCTGGGCTCATTCATCCCTTGATATTGTGTCTGTCATTTCTCTCTTGTCCACACCCTTCCCCTCGTTGAATTTTGACGTAAACTGCCCTGCTACACAGCTGTGCCACGCAGGGGTGTCAAATCCCAAAAAGGGAAACAGCAAAAATGAAAAGAGTCAAAAGAGAAACACAAAACCAATCCTGACGTCTTCACCTCTCTTGATTGAGACACCGTGAAGATCCCTCTTCCATGCAGCTGGCAAAACGGGGTTGTGGGTGTGGGGTTTGTGGGTGGGGAGCACTCCTTCCTGGCGCATAGAAAAGCCATCCGAAGTGCCAACGGTGCTCCCCTAAACCCCTGCCTTTTCCCAACTCCTGCTCAGTCTGATTTGCTCTCTCGTTATCCCCTGAGTGCATGCACAGTCCCTTCCACACCTCTTGTCCTGTTGTTGTTGCTGTTGTTCACTTTGGGGAACTGCTCGGGATTTCTATCACTGCGTGAAGGATTCGAATAGGGTGTGCAGGGTGCAGATATCCGTGCCTTGGCCTGCAACTGCGTGGGCCGTCTCTCCTGTGCTCGGTTGCCTGCCCCTGCAACGCCCCGTGATTGATAGCCGTCTCGTCCCACCTCTTTTCCTTGAGTTTGCCTTTGCATGCACCCATTTCCTCTAGTCCCATCATCCCTTCCTTTCGTCCCTTCCTGGGATGGTTCCTTTTGCCCGAAGCCGCCATATTCCGGCGGGAAGTATAAATGAAGAACACCCGTCCGACCCGAATCGGCAAAGGAATGTGCCAAGGAGATTGGCAGGAGATCAGAGACAGCTGTCGCCCCACATCCTCCTCGCCATCCCCTTTTACGCTTGCTCTGGCTGGGAAATGAAGTGGTGGAGGGACACCTGGCCTGCATCACACACAACACAACCCTCTCCCCACCCCCGCAGGAAGGGATCCTTCCATAGACAGAGCCTTCTGCTCGGAGCTGTCTGCAGGCCCCCCCCTCTCTCTCTCTCTCTCTCTC